>CM038214.1:4796834-5176846 GCA_021442155.1 Cymbidium sinense | reverse complement strand
TAGGGTTTAAGTTGTAGGTTTTAGGGTTTAGGTTTAGGGTTTAGTGTTTAGGGTTTAGGGTTTTAAAGTTTAGGGTTTAGGGTTTAGGGTTGTAGGTTTAGGTTTTAGGGGTTTACGTTTTAGAGTTAAGTTTTTTTTTTTCAATTTTTTATAAATTAAGTAAGCCCGTAAGTTTAGGTTTATTTAGTTTATTTAGTTTATTGTTTATTTTTTACATAATTTTAATTTTAATTTTTATTTGGTTTAATTTATTTATTTTAGGTTTATTTATTTTAGTTTAGTTTTATTTATTTATTTTTTTGATTTAGTTTATGTTTAGGTTTATTTTTTAGTTTAGTGTTATTTTTACTTTATTTTTTAGATTTAAGTTTTATTTTTTATTTTTATGTTTAGGCTTAGACTTTATTTTCTTAGGTTTAGGTTTTAAATTTTTTAGGTTTATTTTTAGGTTTTATTTTTTAGTTTAAGTTTAGTCTTATTTAAGTTTATTTTAGTTTAGTTAGGGTTTAGGTTTAGGTTTAGATTTAGTTTCTTTTAGGTTTAAGTTTAGGTTTTATTAATTTTAATTTAGTTTATTTTAGTTTAGGTTTTGGTTTATTTTATTTTTATTTTAGGTTTAGGTTTTTTTTTTGTTTAGAGTTAAGGTTTTATTTTTTATTTATTTTTAGATTTTAGTTTTATGTTTATTTTTTAGGTTTCATTTTTTATTTTATTTTATATTAGGTTTATTTTATTTTTATTTTAGTTTTAGTTTTTATTTTATTTATGTTTTCTATTTTTTAAGTTTACTTAAAGTTTTTATTTTATTTTATTTTAGTATAGTTTTTATTTTAAGCTTTATCTTCTTTTTAGGTTTAGGTTGATGTTTAGGTTTAGGTTTAGTTTAGGTTTTAGTTTAGGTTTTTATTTTATTTTGGTTTAGGTTTTTTATTTATTTTATTTTTTAAGTTTTATTTAGTTTAAGATTAGGTTTTAGCTTTTTAGGGTTTGGGGTTTACTGTTTAGGGTTTAGAGTTAGTTGGGGTTTCGAGTTTAAGGTTTGGGGTTTAGGGTTTATGGTTTAGGGTTTAAGGTTTAGGGTTTAGTGTTTAGGGTTTAGGTTTTAGGCTTTAGGGTTTAGGGTTTTAGGGTTTAGGGTTTAAGGTTTACGATTTAGTGTTTTAGGGTTTAGGGTTTAGGTTTTAAGGTTTAGGGTTTTAAAAGGTTTGGTTTCTTCTTCATCAACATTTCTTCTTTTGATTTCATCGTGATAAATAGATAAGTGACTAAATAGAATTGTGAAAACTAGACATAAAGACATATTTCCATATGTACCGGTCGGATCGATCCCATCCAATTTCTCGGTTCCCATTATAACCACGACCTCTCAGTAGGGGATCCACCATCATATCACCAATCTCTCCCTCACCCCTTAACCTTTGGCAGCTCCTCCTCCTTTTGTCACCTCCATATCTCCTTTTCATGTGATCACCACCACCCTTTTTGCCTCCAGCATTGATCTGGGTGATTCCATCAGGTTCTTCCCATTCTTAGGGTTTACATTCATTAGGTTTTAGGGTTAAAGTTTATTTTTAAATTTATTTAGTTACTTTAGGCTTACATTTTAGGTTTAGGGTTTAGGGTTTAGGCTTTTAGCTTTAGTGTTTAGAGTTTTAGGGTTTATTCTTTCAAGGTTTAGAGTTTAGGGTTAGGGTTTAGGGTTTATGGTTTTAGGGTTTAGGGTTTTAAGGTTTAGAGTTTAGGGTTATGATTTAGGGTTTAGGATTTAGGGTTTAGTGTTTAGGCTTTAGGGTTTAGGGTTTTGAGGTTTAGGGTTTTATTAGTTTAAACTTTAGGTATAGGGTGTTTTTAAGGTTTAGGGTTTAGGGGTTAAGATTTTGGTTAGGGTTTAGGGTATGGTGTTTAGAATTAGTTTTAGGGTTTAGGTTTAGGGTTTAGTGTTTAGGTTTAAGGTTTAGGTTTAGGTTTAGGTTTTATTTAGGTTAGTTTAGGTTATTTATAGTTTAGGGTTTAGGTTTTCTAAATTAATTAGTAAATTTATATTTATTTAATTTATTAAGTTTATTTTATTTATTTTATTTTTATTTAATTTATTTTATTTATTTAGTTTATTTATTTTGGGTTATTTATTTTAGTTTAGGTTTATTTTAGTTTATTTTTTTTATTTTAGGTTTACTTTTTAGTTTTATTTTATTTTATTTTTAATTTTAGATTTTAGGTTTTTTTTTAGTTTAAGTTTTGGTTTTTTTTTTAGGTTTGGCTTTTTTATTTTAGGTTATTTTATTTATTTAGTTTAGGTTTATTTTATTTTTTATTTTATATTTAGTTTATTTTATTTTATTTAGGTTTAATTTTATTTTATTTTTTTAGTTTAGTTTATTTTATTTATTTTATTTTTGTTTAAATTTTTATTTTATTTTATTTATTTTTAGGTTTAATTTAGATTTTTATTTAGTTTTATTTATTTTATTTAGGTTTATTTTATTATTTATTTTATTTTAGTTTTATTTTTAGGTTTTAGGTTTTAGTTTAGTTTTAGTTTAGGTATTTATTTATTTATTTTATTTTAAAATTTAAGTTTAGGTTTTAGGTTTAGGTTTTATTTTAGGTTTAGGTTTTAGGTTTAGATTTTAGGGTTAGGGTTAGGGTTTAGGGTTTTGGGTTTTAGGTTTAAGGATTAGGGTCAGATTAGGGTTTAGGGTTTAGGTTTAGGGGTTAGAGTTTAGGGTTAGGGTTTTAGGGTTAGTGTTTAGGGATTAAGTTTTAGGTTTAGGGTTAGGTTAGGAGTTTAAGTTTAGGGTTTAAGTTTAGGGTTTAGGGTTTCGGGTTAGTTTTAGGGTTTAGGGTTTTGGGTTTTGTGTTTACGGTTTAGGATTTAGGATTTAAGGTTTAAGGTTTTGTGATTTTTTTAAAATATTGTAAACAAGTAGTTTTATGTCTATTAAATTTATATAGTTTATATTTATTTATTTTATTTTATTTTATTTTTTAATTTTATTTAGGTTTATTTTTTATTTTTTTATTTAGTTTAGTTTATTTATTATAATTTTGGCTTTTTATGTTAGTTTATTTTTTAGGTTTGAGTTTTGGTTTATGCAAACTTTAATTTAGTTTTATTTTTATTTATTTTTTAGTTTTAGGTTTTAGTTTTTATTTTTAGGTTTAAGTTTTAGTTTTTATTTGATTTTTTAGGTTTAGGTTTTATGTTTTTATTTTATATTTACCTTTAGGTTTTATTTTTTTAGTTTAGGTTTAGGTTTATTTTAGTTTATTATATTTTATTTAGTTTAGGTTTAGGTTTAGGTTTAGGTTTTATTTATTTTAGTTTAGTTTATTTTAGTTTAGGTTTAGGTTTATTTTATTTTATTTATTTTATTTTTATTTTAGGTTTAGGTTTTTTTTTTAGTTTAGGGATTAGGTTTTATTTTTTATTTTTTTCAGGTTTATTTTTTAGGTTTAGGTTTTTATTTAGTTTTTATTTTATTTTTTTATTTTATGTTTAATTTTTATTTTATTTAGGTTTTTATTCTTAAGTTTATTTTATTTTTTAGTTTAGTTTAGGTTTTTATTTATTTTATTTTAGTTTATTTAGTTATTTTATTTTAATGTTTAGGTTTAGGTTTTAGTTTAGGTTTTTATTTTATTTTTTCTAGGATTAGGTTTTTTAATTTTATTATTAGGTTTTATTTAGTTTAGGTTTTTAGGTTTTTAGGATTTTAGGGCTTAAGGTTTATGGTTTAGAGTTTAGGGTTTAAGGTTTAGGGTTTAGGGTTAGGGTTTAGGGTTTAGTCTTTAGTTTTTAGAGTTTTTAGGGTTTAGAGTTTAGGGTTAGTTTAGGGTTTAGGGTTTAGGGTTTTAGGGTTTAAGCTTTAGGGATTAGGGTTTAGGGTTAGGGTTTAGGTTTAGGGTTTAGTGTTTAGGGTTAAAGGTTTAGGGTTTAGGGTTTAGGGTATTTTAGGGTTTAGGGTATAGTGTTTAGGGTTTTGGGTTTAGGGTTAACTTTAGGGTTTAGGGTTTAGGGTTTAGGCTTTAGGATTTAAGGTTTAAGTGTCTTTTTTAAAATTAAGTAAATCAATAGGTTTAGGTTTATTTAGTTTATTTTTATTTATTTTAGTTTATTTTATTTTTTATTTTTATTGAGGTTTATTTTTAATTTTAATTTAGTTTTGATTATTTATTTAAGGATTATTTATTTTAGTTTTGGTTTTTATTTTAGTTTATTTTTTAGGTTTAGGTTTAAGTTCATGTTTATTTTTTAGTGTCATATTATTTTTATTTATTTTTTAAGTTTAAGTTTTATTTTTTTAATTTTAGGTTTAGGTTTATACTTTTATTTTATTTTTTTAAGGATTAGGTTTATTTTTAGTTTATTTCATTTATTTAGGGTTTAGGTTTAGGTCTAGGTTTAGTTTATTTTAGGTATAGGTGTAGATTTTATTTTCTTAGTTTAGTTATTTTATTTTAGATTTAGGTTTATTTTATTTTTATTTTAGGTTGAAGTTTTCTTTTTGAGTTTAGGGTTTAGGTTTTATTTATTATGTATTTTTAAGTTTCATTTTTAAGTTTATTTTTTTAGGTTTAGGTTTTTATTAAGTATTTATTTTATTTTATTTTAAATTAATTTTATATTTATTTTATGTTTAGTTTTTATTTTATTTAGGTTTTTTATTTTTAGGTTAATTTTATTTTTTTAGTTTAGTTTAGGTTTCTATTTATTTTATTTTAGTTTAATTTTTAATTTTTAATTTTATTTTCTTATTACATTTTGATTTTGGTTTAAGTTTAGGTTTTTATAATATTTTATTTTAGTTAGGTTTAGGCTTTTCTATTTATTTATTTTTTAGTTTTATGTAGTTTAGGTTTAAGTTTTTCAATTTTTATGATTTAGGGTTTAGGGTTTAGGTTTATAGTTTTAGTTTAGTTTAGGTTTAGTGTTTAGGTTTTAGTTTAGGGTTTAGTTTAGGGTTTAAATGTTTAGGGGTTTAGGGGTTTAAGTTTAGGTTTTTGGTTTAAGGGTTTAGGTTTAGGGTTTAGGGTTTAGAGGTTTTTAGGGTAATTTAAGTTTTAGGTTTAGATTTTATTAATTTTAGTTATTTTATTTTTTATTATGTTTATTTTGTTAATTTTAATTTTTCTTTAGTTTATTTATTTTTGGTTTTTTATATTAGTATAGGTTTTTTTATTTTAGTTTATTTGTTAGGGTTAGGTTTATGCTTATTTTTTAGGTTAGCTTTATTTTTCTTTTATGATTAAGGTTTACATTTTATTTTTTTATGTTTAGGTTTAGGTTGAAGTTTTTATTTTATTTTTTTAGGTTTCAGTTCTAGATTTTTAGTTTAGGATTACTATTAAGTTTAATGTTTTAGTTTAGTTATAGGTTTATTTTTAGTTTATTTTATTTTAGTTTAAGGTTTAAGTTTAGTTTATTTCTGGTTTAGGTTACATTTTATTTAGTTTAGTTTAGTTTATTTAGTTTAGTTTTTATTTTATTTTATTTTAGGTTTATTTTATTTTAATTTTATGTTTAATTTTTTTTAGTATAGTTTTATTTTTATTTATTTTATTATAGTTTAGTTTTTATTTTTTTATTTTAACTTATTTTTAAGTTTAGGTTTAGGTTTATTTAGCTTAGGGTTTTATTTTATTTTATTTAGATTTAGGTTTCCTTATTTATTTTATGATTAGGTTTTATTTAGTTTAGGTTTTGAGGTTTATAGGATTTTAGGACTTAGGGTTTAGGATTTAGGGTTTAGGTTTAGAGTTAGCTTAGGGTTTAGGGTTAGTTTTGGGTATATGGTTTAGTCTTTAGGGTTTAGTGTTTAGGGTTAGTTTAGGGTTTAGGTTTTAGGGTTTAGGGTTTTGGGATTAGGGTTTAGGGTTTAGGGTTAGGGTTAGGGTTTAGGTTTAGGGTTTATGTTTAGGGTTTAGGGTTTAGGGTTTAAGGTTTTAGGGTTTAGGGTATAGTTTAGGGTTTAGGGTTTAGGGTTGTTGGTTTAAGATTTATGGTTTAGGGTTAATTTTAGGATTTAGGGTTTAGGATTTAGGGTTTAGGATTTAGGGTTTAAGGTTTAGGGTTTAGTGACTTTTTTTAAATTAAATAAATTGGTAGGTTTAGGTTTATTGAGTTTATTTTTTATTTATTTTAGTTTTTTTATTTTTTATTTTTATTTAGGTTTATTTTGAATTTTTATTTAGTTTAGTTTATTTATTTAAGGTTTATTTAATTTAGTTTTGGTTTTTTATTTTAGTTTATTTTTTAGGTTTAGGTTTAAGTTTATGTTTATTTTTTTGTGTAGTTTAATTTTTTTTTTATTTTATAAGTTTAAGTTTTATTTTTTTATATTTTTAAGTTTAGGATTAAATTTTTTTTTAAAGTTCATGTTTATTTTTAGTTTATTTCAATTTATTTAAGGTTTAGGTTTAGCTTTAGGTTTAGGTTTAGTTTAGGTATAGGTTTAGGTTTTAATTTTTTTTAGTTTAGTTATTTTAGTTTAGGTTTAGGTTTATTTTATTTTATTTTAGGTTTAACTTTTTTTTAGTTTAGGGTTTAGGTTTTATTTTTTATTTATTTTAAAGTTTCATTTTTAAGTTTAGGTTTTTATTAAGTATTTATTTTATTTTATTTTAGGTTAATTTTATTTTATTTTATGTTTAGTTTTTATTTTGTTTAATTTTTTTATTTTTAGGCTAATTTTATTTTTTTAGTTTAGTTTAGGTTTTTATTTATTTTATTTTAGTTTAGTTTTTATTTTTTATCTTATTTTCTTATTCCATTTCAGTTTTTTAGTTTCAGTTTTATTTTATTTTATTTATTTTATTTAGGTTTCAACTTTTTTATTTATTTTACTTTTTGGTTTTATTTAGTTTAGGTTTAGGATTTTCAGTTTTTAGTGTTTAAGTTTAGGGTTTAGGGTTTAAGGTTTAGGTTTTAGGGTTTAGGGTTAAGGGTTTAGGGTTCTTGGTTTTAGGTTGTATGTTTATTATTTCAGGCTTAGGGTTTATGGTTTTCGGGTTTAGGGTTTAGGGTTTAGGATTTAGGGTTTATTGTTTAGGGTTCTAGGCTTAGGGTTTAGGGTTTAGGGTTTAGCATTTGAGGTTTAGCATTTAGGGTTTAGGGTTGTAGGTTTTAGGGTTTAGGGTTTAGGGTTTAGGGTTTAGGTTTAGGTGTTTAGGGTTTGGGGTTTTTTAGGGTTTAGGGTTTAGGGTTTAGGGTGTTTTTAAAAAAAATGAAGTAAACTGATAGGTTTAGGTTTGTTTATTTTATTATTTATTTATATTAGTTTATTTTATTTTATTTATTTATGTTTATTTATTTATTTTATTTGATTTCATTTATTCATTTTAGGTTTTTTATTTTAGTTTAGGTTTTTATTTAGTTTGTTTGTTAGGTTTAGGTTTATGCTTATGTTTTAGTTCAGTTTTATTTTTATTTTATTTTTTAGGTTTACATTTTATTTTTTATGTTTTGTATTTGGTTGAAGTTTTTATTTTATTTTATTAGGTTTCGATTTTAGATTTTTATTTTAAGATTATTATTAGGTTTAATTCTTTAGTTTAGGTTTGGGTTTATTTTTAGTTTAATTTATTTTAGTTTGGGTTTCAGTTTAGTTTCTTTTTGTTTAGGTTTAGGTTTTATTTATTTTAGTTTAGTTTATTTTATTTTGTTTATTTTAGGTTTAGTTTTTTTGTTTAGGGTTTATGTTTTATTTTTTATTTATTTTTAGGTTTATTTTTTAGGTTTAGGTTTTTATTTAGTTTTTATTTTATTTTATTTTAGGTTCATTTTATTTTTATTTTACGTTTAGTTTTAATTTTATTTAGTTTTTTTATTTTTAGGTTGATTTTATTTTTTTAGTATAGTTTAAACTTTTATTTATTTTTTTATAGTTTAATTTTTATTTTTTTGTTTTAACTTATTTTTACTTTTAGTTTTAGGTTTAGGTTTAGGTTTAGGTTTAGGTTTAGATTTTAGTTAAGGTTTTTATTTTATTTTATTTTTCCTATTTTATTTAGGTTTAGATTTTTATATTTTTTTTATTTTTAGTTTTTTTAGTTTAGGTTTAGGTTTTTAGGGTTTATGGTTTAGGATTTAGGGTTTAGGGTTGTAGGTTTTAGGTTATAGGTTTAGGGTTTAGGGTTTAGGGTTTAGGGTTTAGGGTTTGGGGTTTAGTGTTTAATGTTTAGGGTTTATGGTTTAGGGTTTAGGGTTTAGGGTTTAGGGTTTATGGTTAATTTTAGGGTTTAGGGTTCTTTTTTTAATTAAGCAGACTCGTATGTTTCTATTTATTTAATTTATTTAGTTTATTTTTATTTATTTTAGTTATTTTATTTTTTATTTATATTTACCTTTATTTTTATTTTTATTTAGTTTAGTTTATTTAATTTAGGTTTGTTTATTTTGATTTAGGTTTTCCATTTTGGTTTCTTTTTTAGGTTTAGGTTTAGGTTTAAGTTTATTTTTTTTAGTTTAGTATTTTTTATTTGTTTTAGTTGTAGGTTTAATTTCATATTTTTAGGATTAGGTTTAGGTTTTTAATTTATTTTTCTAGGTTTAGGTTTTAGGTTTTTATTTTAGGTTTATTTTTTGGTTTTATTTTTTAAGTTAGGTTTAGGTTTATTTTTAGTTTATTTTATCTTATTTAGTTTAAGGTTTAGGTTTAGTTTATTTTAGGTTTAGATTTAAGTTTTATTTATTTTAGTTTTGTTTCTTTTTGTTTAAGTTTATGTTTCTTTTATTTTATTTATTTTAGTTTTAGGGTTTAGGGTTTAGGGTTTATTTTTTATTTATTTTTTTGTTTTATTTTTATATTTATTTTATTGGTTTAGGTTTTTATTTAGTATTTATTTTATTTTATTTTAGGTATTTTTTTTAGTTTAGTTTAAGTTTTTATTTTTATTTATTTTATTTTTATGTTTAGGTTTAGAATTTAGTTTAGATTTTTTTTATTTAGGTTTAAGTTTTTTATTTATTCTATTTTTTTAATTTTATTTAGTTTGGGTTTTGGTTTTTAGGTTTTTAGGGTTTTGGGTTTAGGGTTATAGGTTTAGAGTTTAGGGTTTAGGGTTAGTGTTAGGGTTTAGGGTTTAGTGTTTATGGTTTGGGATTTAGGTTTAGGGTTTAGGGTTTTTTTAAAAAAAAAATTAAGTAAACCTATAGGTTTAGGTTTATTTATTTTATTTTTTATTTAATTTAGCTTATTTTATTTTATTAATTTATGTTTTCTTTTTATTATGATTTAGTTTAGTTTATTTATTTTAGGTTTATTTATTTTAGTTTAGGTTTTATTTTAGTTTATTTTTTAGGTTTAGGTTTATGCATATTTTTTAGTTAAGTTTTATTTTTTAGGTTTAGGTTCTATTTTATATTTTTTGATTTAGGTTAAGGTTTTGCTTTATTTTTTTTGGTTTAGGTTCTAGGTTTTATTTTAGTTTATTTTTAGATTTTATTTTTTAGTTTAGGTTTAGGTTTATTTTTAGTTTATTTAGTTTATGGTTTAAGTTTAGTTTATTTTAAGTTTAGGTTTAAGATTTTTTTTATTTTAGTTTAGGTTTAGGTTTACGTTTATTTTATTTTGTTTATTTTATTTTATTTTAGGTTTAGGTTTTCTAGTTTAGTTTAAGTTTTATTTTTTTATATATTTTTTAGGTATAATTTTTTGGGTTTTTATTTATTTAGTTTTATTTTAATTTTTTTTAGTTTATTTCATTTTTATTTTGCATTTACTTTTTATTTTATTTAGTTTTTTATTCTTAGGTATATTTTATTTTTTAGTTTAGTTTAGGTTATTATTATTTTTTTAGGTTTAAGTTAAGGTTTTAGTTTATGTTTTAGTTTATTTTAATTTATTATTTTATTTAGGTTTAGGTTTATTTTTTTTAATGTTTTTTTAGTTTAGGTTTAGGATTTTAGGTTTTTAGGGTTTAGGGTTTAGGGTTTAGGGTTTAGGCTTTTGGCTTCAGCATTTGGCTTTATGGTTTAGGGTTTTAGGGTATAGGGTTTAGGGTTTAGGTATTCTTGTTCAGAGTTAGCTTAGGGTTTTGAGTTTGTTTATAATTTAGGGTTTAAGGTTTAGGGTTTAAGCTTCAGGGTTTATGATTTTTAGGGTTTAGGGTTTAGGGTTTAGGTTTAGGGTTTAAGGTTTAGGTTTTAGTTTAGGGGTTTAGGGTTTAGAGGTTTAGGGTTACAGGTTTAGGATTTAGGGATTAGGGTTTAGGGTGTTAGGGTTTAGAGTTTTCGATTTAGGGTTTAGGGTTTAGGATTTAGGGTTTAGGGTTTAGGGTCTATTGTTTAGGGTGTTTTTAAAAAAAATGACATAAACTGATAAGTTTAGGTTTATTGAGTTTATTTATTATTTATTTTAGTTTATTTTTATTTTATTTATTTGAGTTTATTAATTTTTTTTATTTCGTTTAGTTTATTTATTTTAGGTTTTTTATTTTAGTTTACATTTTATTTTTTTAGTTTATTTAGGTTAGTTTTATGCTTATTTTTAGTTTAGTTTTATTTTATTTTATTTTTTAGGTTTACATTTAATTTTTTATGTTTAGGTTTAGGTTCAAGTTTTTATTTTATTTTATTAAGTTTCAATTTTAAATTTTTATTTTATGATTATTATTGGGTTTAATTCTTTAGTTTAGGTTTAGGTTTATTTTTAGTTTATTTTATTTTAGTTTAGGGTTTTAGTTTAGTTTATTTTTGTTTAGGTTTAGGTTTTATTTATTTTAGTTTAGTTTACTTTATTTTGTTTATTTTAGGTTTAGTTTTTTTTTAGGATTTATTTTTTATTTTTTATTTATTTTTAGGATATGTTTTTAAGTTTATTTTTTAGGTTTAGGTTTTTATTTAGTTTTTATTTTATTTTATTTTAGGTTCATTTTATTTTTATTTTATGTTTAGTTTTAATTTTATTTAGGTTTTAAATTTGTAGGTTTATTTTATTTTTTAGTATAGTTTAGGTTTTTATTTATTTTATTATAGTTTAGTTTTTATTTTTACCTTTAGGTTTAGGTTTAAATTTTAGTTAAGGTTTTTATTTTATTTTATTTATCCTATTTTATTTAGGTTTAGATTTTTTTATTTATTTTATATTTAGTTTTTCTTTAGTTTAGCTTTAGGTTTTTAGGTTTTTAGGGTTTATGGTTTAAGATTTAGGGTTTAGGATTGTAGGATTTAGGGTTATAGGTTTAGGGTTTAGGATTGTAGGATTTAGGGTTTATGGCTCTAAGGTTACTGTTTAGTGTTTAGGGTCTAGGGTATAGGGTTTAGAGTTTATGGATAATTTTAGGGTTTAGGGTTTATGGATAATTTTAGGGTTTGGGGTTTAGGGTTAAGGTTCTTTTTTTATTAAGTAGACTCGTAGGTTTTGATTTATTTAATTTATTTAGTTTATTTATTTTAGTTTATTTTATTTTTTATTTTTATTTACCTTTATTTTTATTTTTATTTAGTTTAGTCTATTTAATTTAAGTTTGTTTATTCTAGTTTAGGTTTTCTATTTTGGTTTCTTTTTTTAGGTTTAGGTTTATTTTTTTTAGTTTAGTATTATTTTTATTTTTTTAGGTGTAGGTTTAATTTTCTATTTTTAGGTTTAGGTTTAGGTTTTTAATTTATTTTTTTAAGTTTAGGTTTTAGGTTTTTATTTTAGGTTTATTTTAAGGTTTTATTTTTTAAGTTAAGTTTAGGTTTATTTTTAGTTTATTTTATCTTATTTAGTTTAAGGTTTAGGTTTAATTTATTTTAGGTTTAGGTTTAAGTTTTATTTATTTTAGTTTAGTTTCTTTTTGTTTAGGTTTACTTTTCTTTTATTTTATTTATTTTAATTTTAGGGTTTAGGATTTATTTTTTTATTTATTTTTAGGTTTTTTTTAGATTTATTTTATAGGTTTAGGTTTTTATTTAGTATTTATTTTATTTTATTTTAGGTATATTTTCTTAGTTTACTTTAAGTTTTTATTTATTTTAATTTAGTTTCATTTTTTTTATTTATTTTACTTTTACGTTTAGGTTTAGCTTTAGGTTTAGGTTTTAGTTTAGGTTTTTATTTGATTTAAGTTTTAGTTTTTTTATTTATTCTATTTTTTTAATTTTGTTTTGTTCGGGTTTTGGTTTTTAGGTTTTTAGGGTTTTGGGTATAGGGTTGTGGGTTTAGAGTTTAGGGTTTAGGGTTAGTTTTAGGGTTTACGGTGTAGGGTTTATAGTTTTGGATTTAGGGTTTAAGGTTTTTTTAAAAAAAATTAAGTAAACCTATAGGTTTAAGTTTATTTATTTTATTTTTTATTTATTTTAGCTTATTTGATTTTTTTATTTATGTTTTCTTTTTATTTTTATTTAGTTTTGTTTATTTATTTTATGTTTATTTATTTTAGTTTAGGTTTTTATTTTAGTTTAATTTTTAGGTTTAGGTTTATGCTTATATTTTAGTTTAGTTTTATTTTTTAGGTTTAGGTTTTATTTTATATATTTTAGATTTTTGTTAAGGTTTTGTTTTATTTTTTTATGTTTAGGTTCTAGGTTTTTATTTTAGGTTTATTTTTAGATTTTATTTTTTATTTTAGGTTTAGGTTTATTTTTAGTTCATTTTATTTTATTTAGTTTATGGTTTAGGTTTAGTTTATTTTAAGTTTAGGTTTCGAATTTTTTTATTTTAGTTTAGAGTTAGGTTTATTTTATTTTGTTAATTTTATTTTTATTTTAGGTTTAGGTTTTTTCTAGTTTAGGGTTTAAGTTTTATTTTTTATATATTTTTAGGTAAAGTTTTAGGTTTATGCTTTTATTTAGTTTTATTTTATTTTATTATTTGGTTTATTTTATTTTATTTTACATTTACTTTTATTTTATTTAGTTTTTATTCCAGTCCATTTTATCTTTTAGTTTATTTTAATTTATTATTATATTTAGGTTTAGTTTATTTATTTATTTTATTTTTAGGTTTTAGTTTAGTTTAGATTTTAGGTTTTTTTTTTAGGGTTTAGGGTTTGTATTTAGGTTTACAGATTTGTGCTTTATGGTTTAGGGTTTAGTGATTCTTGTCTGGTTAGCTTAGTTTTAAGTTTTTAGAATTGTGGTTTGGTTTAAGTTTTTGATTTTAGGATTTTGTTTAGGGTTGGGTTTAGGTTTGGGTTTTATGGTTTAGCATTTAAGATTTAGGGTTTAAGGTTTAGGTTTTGGGTTTAGGGTTTTAGGGTTTAGGGTCAGGGTTTAGTTTTAGGTTTAGGGATTGGGTTTAGGGTTTTAGGTTTTAGGTTTGTGGTTTTGGTTTAGAGATTTATGTTTTAGTTTAGGGTTTAGGGTTTTTGTTTTTTTTATTAAGAAAGAACAAATTTAGATTCAATATTTCTTCTTTTTGATTTCATCAATCAAGTAACACACTAAGTTTTCTAAGAGATAAGCGATGACATAGATCATAAATGAGCACACATAGAGAATATCAAAAACATTAGACCACTAAAACCATTTCAACTATAAAGACATAGTTCCATAAGCAGCAGATCAGGTTGGCCATTCTTCAGTTTCTCTACTTCTCATTAGAACCAACCATTACTCAGAAGGGATCCACCATCATGGGTTTTATTTAGGGTATTAGGTTTTAGGGTTGGGTTAGGGTCTTGTTTGTTTAGTTTGGGTTTGTTATTTAAGGTTTAGGGTTAGTTTAGGGTTTATGGTTTTTTACATCTGTTTTTAGGGTTTGGGTTAGTTTAGCATTTGGTTTTAATGTAGGTTTAAGGTTTAGGATCTGGTTTATCAGCCAGAGTTTGGTGGTTTTAAGTGGTTATTATAGGATCCAAAAGTTTAGCATTTAGGGTTTAGAATTAGTTTAAGATTTAAGGTTTAGAGTTTTTTATGGTCTAGGGTTATAGGTTTTCGGTTCAAGGTTTAGGGTTAGTTTTAGGGTCTAATGTTTAGGGTTTAGGGTTTAGATTTTGGGTTTAGGGTTTAGGGTGGATTTTGGTTTTGAGTTTTTAATTAAGTAAACCATAGTTTATTTAGTTTATTTAGATTATTTTTTATTTATTTTAGTTTATTTTATTTTTTATTTTTATTTAGGATTATTTTTATTTTATATTTTTAATTTATTTTAGTTTTGGTTTTTTATTTTAGTTTATTTTTTAGGTTTAACTTTATTTTTTAGTTGTGTTTTTTCAGAAATGTTTTTTTGGTTTAGGTTTTATTTTTTCTTTTTAGTTTTAGGTTTAGGTTTTTATTTTATTTTTTTAAGTTTAGTTTTTAAGTTTTTATTTTAGTTTATTTTTCAATTTTATTTTTTTAGGTTAGGTTTATTTTTAGTTTATTTTATTTATTTTGTTTAGGTTTTATTTATTTTAGTTTAGTTTATTTTAGTTTTAGTTTAGTTTATTTTATATTATTTATTTTATTTTTATTTTAGGTTTAGGTTTTTTTTAGTGTTTTAAGTTTTATTTTTTTATTTATTTTAGGTTTTAATTTTAATTTTTTTATGTTTAGATTTTATTTATTTTATTTTATTTTATTTTATTTTATTTTATTTTATGTTTAGTCTTTATTTTAGTTAAGTTTTTTATTCTTAGGTTTATTTTATATTTTAGTTTTGTTTAGATTTTTATTTATTTTATTTTAGTTTATTTTTATTATTTTATTTTATTTTTATGTTTAGGTTTAAGTTTTAGTTTAGGTTTTGATTTTATTTTGATTTTTTTTATTATATTTAGGTTTATATTTTTATATAATTTATTTTAGATTTTATTTAGTTTAGGTTTTATGTATTTAGTTTTGTGGTTTATTTTAGGGTTTTTAGGGTTTTTTTAGGGTTTACTGGTTTTAGTTTTATTTTAGTTTATTTTGAGGATTCATTTTTAGTTTAGTTCGGTTTAATTTTAGTTTAAGTTTTATTTATTTTAGTTTAGGATTGTTTATTTATTTTATTTTAGGTTGGTTTATTTTAATTTAGGGTTTAGGTTTTATTTTATTTATTTTCAGTTTTAATTTTTTTTATTTTTAGGTTTAGGTTTTATTTAGTTATTATTATTATTTTATTTTAGGTTTATTTTATTTTTATTTTATGTTTTTTTATTTTATTTATTTTTTATTCTTAGTTTATTTTATTTTAGTTTAGTTTAGATTATTTATTTTATTTTAGTTTATTTTATTATTTTATTTTAATTTATTTTAGGATTTGGTTTTATGTTTAGTTTATTTTTTTATTTTATTTTATTTATTTTATTTTATTTAGTTTAGTTTATTTATTTATTTTGGTCTTATTTAGTTTTAGGTTTAGGTTTTAGCTTTTTGGGTTTAGGGTTATTTATTGTTGGTTTAGGTCAGATTTTTGATTTAGGGTTTTAAGGTTTAGGATTTATGGTTTAGCTTTAGGCTTTAAGGTTTATGGTTTTTAATTAGGGTGGTTAGCTTGGGTTAGGGTTAGTTAGGCTTTAGGGTTTGGTTGGGGTTAGCTTTGGGTCAGTGGTTAAGTGCAACATTTAGGGTTTAGGGTTTAGGATTTGTGGTTTGGGGAGGGTTATGGAGGTCTATTTTAATTTTGGTACAATTATTTTTAGTTTAGGCTTAGTTGGGTTTATTTTATTTAGGTTTATTTAGGTTTATGGCTTAGGGAATAGGGTTTAGGGTTTAGGGTTTAGGGTTTAGGTTTTAAGTTTAGGGTTTAGGTTGTCATTTAAGGTTTAGTTTTTTTTTTAATTTTTTTAACAGAGAAAAAATTCAGATTCAACATTTTTTTTTTTCGATTTCATCAACCAACACACCAAGTTTTCTAAGACTTAAGTGATGACATAGATAAAAAATGAGCACGCATAAAGCAAAATAAGAACCATAGATTACTAGAACTGTCTTTACTATAGTGACACAGTTCCATAAGCAGCTTATCCAATCGACCATTCTTCGCTTTCTAGTTCCCATAAGCCTTGGCCTCACTAGGGATGCACCATCATTTCCCCGATCTCTCCCTCTATCACCACCATGGCTATAACCTTTGTCACTCCTCCCACCTCCATAACCACCACTGCTCTGACACCACCACCATGTCAAGTAGCACATCTAGATCCCCCACCACCACTGTGATAATCGCCACCTCCGCCTTCGCTTCCATAGCTAGATCTAGACTAAGCCTGGTTGATGGTGATGTACTTTCCTTCAAGGTTCTGCCCATTCTTAGTGTTTAAGTTTATTTTTGTGGTTTAAGTTTATTTTTATTTATTTTACTTTAGTTTAGGTTTAGGTTTGGGTTTGGGGTTTTGGTTTATGGTTTGTGGTTTAGGGTTTGGTTTAGGGTTTAGGGTTTAGGGTTTAGAGAGTTTAGGGTTTGGGGCTTTAGGTTTTTTTAAGGTTTAGGTTTAGGTTGGGATTTAGGATTTAGTCTTGGTTTACAATTTGGGTTTTAAGTGTTATGGTTTATGGTTATTTAGGCTTTAGCTTTAGCTTTATGGTTTTATTTTGGTTTAAGTTTATTTTAGTTGAGTTTTATTTTTTTTATTTTATTTTTTATGTTTAGTTTTATTTTATTTTTAGGATTAAGTTTAGGTTTTATTTTATTTTTTTTTAGGTTTTTTTAGGTATTTATTTATTTTATTTTTTTGGTTTTGTTTCTTTAGTTTTTTAGATTTATTTTAGTTTATTTTATTTTAGGTTTTATTTTATTTATAGTTAGTTTACAATAGTTTAAGTTTATTTTATTTATTAGGTTTAGTTTTCTTTAGTTTAGGATTTAAATTTTATTTTTATATAATTTTAGGTTTTATTTTGGGTTTAATTTTAATTTATGATTTTATTTAGTTTTTACTTTATTTTATTATAGATTTATTTTATTTTATTTAATTTTATCTTTATTTAATTTATTCAAGTTTATTTTATTTTAGTTTAGGTTATTGTTTATATTTTAGTTTATTTAATTATATTATTATATTTACCTTTTAGGTTTAGGTTTTAGACATTTGTATTTTATTTTATTTTTATTTTATGTAAGTTTATGTTTTATTTATTATTTTATTATTATTATTATGGTAGGTTGTGTTTAGAGTCAGGTGGGTTAGTGGCTTTTTAGCAGGCTTTTGGTAGGGTTTAGTGAGTTTAATGATTTAGGTCATAGGGTAGGTTGATCAGTAAGGTCATAGGGTTATTATTTGTTTAAGTTTTGGTTTGGTTTTAAGAGGATTTATTTTAGGGTATAGTTAGTGGTAGGCACAGTGGTTTAGTGGTATTTCAGTTTTTAGGTTTAGGGTTTTTATTTTTTTTTTATTTAGTTTTTTTAGGGTAGGTTTAGTGTTTAGTTTTATTTTTTTTATTTTGGTTTTTTAGGTTAGTTTAAGATTTTTGGTTTTAATAGAGAACAAATATATTAGTATTTCTTTTTTTATTTCATTTACCAAGTAACACACCAAGTTTTGTATGACAAATAAAAAATAGATAAAAAAATTAGCATGCATAGCAAATCAAAATCAGAGACAAGAACTATCATTACTATAAAGACATAGTTCATAAGTGCAGATCATTCGTTGTTCTTCGCTTGTTTAGTTCTTCGTAACCACCCCGCCCACTGGTAACCTGATCCACCATCATCATCTCTTTCACCACAACCATGGCTGTAACCTCAATCGCTCCTCTTGTCTCCAGAACCACTATTACTTTGACCACCACCTCCATATCCACCAGCACCTCTAGATCTCCCACCACCACTATAAAAACCACTGCCTCCACCTTCGCCTCCACCGCTAGATCTAGACTAAACATGGTTGACGGATGTTTAGCCAAGGTTCTACCCATTCTTAGCGTATGTTAGGGTTTATTAGGTCTTAGGTTTTAGGTTTATTTTTAATTTATTTAGCTACTTTATATTTAGGTTTAGGTTTTAGATTTAATAGGGTTAGGATTTAAGGTTTAGAGTTTAGTGTTTAGTGTTTAGAGTTTTGGTTGTGGTTTATGCTTTAGAGTCATAGGGGTTAGTTTAGGGTGTTAGGGTAACGTTGGGTTTAGGGTCGTGGTAGTGTTAGGCAGTAATGTGGTAGGGATCAGGTTTAGGATTTTTTTAAATTACAAAGAAGTAAGTATTTATATTTTATTTATTTTATTTTATTTATGTTTTATGGGTTTATTTTATTTTATTTAGTTTAGTTTACTCATTTAGGTTTATTTATTTTAGTTTAGTTTATCTTTTATTTTTTAGGTAGTTTAGTTTATTTTAGTGAGTTTTATTTTATTTATTATTGCTTAGTTTTAGGTTTTGGTAGGATCATCACTCAGTGATTAGGGTTTAGGGTTTCTTACAGATTTTGGGCTCAGGGTCATTAGGCTCATGGCTGGGGTTTGTCAGGGTCAGATTTAGGGCTAGAGCTTTGGATTTAGGGTTTTATTTAGGATTTTATGGTTAAGGCCTAGTTAGGAGGTTTAGGGTTTGTGGGTTTAGGCCTAGGTGGATTTTGGGTTTATTTGTGTTTAGTTTGTGGTTTAGGGTTTAGCTTTAGCCTTTAGTAGCTTTATGTTTAAATTAAACAAACCCATGTAGGTTTTTTTTTAAGTTTATTTAGGGTTTAGGGTTTGTGGGTTTGCTTATGGTTTAATTCTTTAAAATACAAACCATAAGTTTAGGTTTATTAGTTAATTTTTTAATTTTATTTATATTGTTTATTTTATTCTTTATATATTTATTATTTTTTTATTTAGTTTAGTTTATTTATTTTAGTTTAGATTTTATTTTATTATTTTTTTAGGTTTAGGTTTATTTTTTTTAGTTTAGTTTATTTTATTTGATTTTTTTAGGTTTTATTTTTTTTTATTTTTAGGTTTAGGTTTTGGTTTATTTTATTTTTTTAGGTTTATGTTTTAGATTTTATTTTAGGCTTTATTTTTAGTTTAGGTTTGGGTTTATTTTTTAATTTATTTTATTTATTTTAGGTTTAGGATTAGGTTTATTTTATTTTAGGTTTAAGCTTAGGTTTTATTTATTTTAGTTTAGTTTATTTTATTTTAAGCTCAATTTATTCTATTTTATTTAATTTATTTTATTTTTTAGGTTTAGATTTTTTTTTAGTCGTGTTTAGGTTTAATTTTTACTTATTTTAGGTTTATTTTAAGGTTTAAGTTTTATTTAGTTTTTATTTTATTTTATTTAGGTTTATTTTAGGTTTATTTTAATTTTATTTTACATTTAGTTTTTTATTTTATTTGGTTTTTTTATTAGTTTATTTAATTTTTTAGTTTAGTTTAGTTATTAATTATTATTTTATTTTTTATTAATTAATTATATTTTTAGTTTCAAGTTTAGTTTAGTTTAGGTTTTATTTTATATTTTTTTGATTTTTAGATTTACTTTATTTATTTATTTTATTTTAAGATTTATTGTAGTTAAGCTTTAGTTTTAGAGTTTATTTAGGATTAAGATAATGGTTTAGGGTTTCGTTAGGGTTTTTTGGATTTGGGTTTAGGTTTCATTTTAAGGCTTAGGGTTTGATTTAGGGTCAGGGTCACTAGGTTTATGATCAGAGGTTTTTAGTGGTTTAGGATTTAGATTTAGGTAAGTTGTGGTAGGATTTAGGGTTTAGTGTAGGTTTATGGTTTATTAAATTTTTTTTAAATTATGTGAGATTTTTATTTATTATTTTTATTTATTTTAGTTTATTTTATTTTTTTATTTTCATTGTAGTTTATTCTTGATTTTTTTTAGTTTAGTTTATTTATTTTAGATTTATTTATTTTAGTTTAGGTTTTTATTTTAGTTTATTTTAAGTTTAGTTTTGTAAGTTGAGTTTTATTTTATTTTATTTGTAGGTTTCAGTTTAAGGCCAGTTTTTATTTTATTTTTAGGTTTGGGGTTTTTTTATTTTAGTTTATTTTAGGTTTTATTTTATTTATTTAGGGTTTAAGTTTAGTTTATTTTGCAAGTTTGGGTTTATTTTATTTATTTTATTTACTTTTAGGTTTAGGTTTTTTTGTTTATTTAGGTTTTATTTTTTATTTATTTTTAGCTTTTATTTTTGGGTTTATCTTTCAAGTTTAAGTTTTCATTTAATTTTTAATTTATTTTAATTTTATTTTACATTTAGTTTATATTTTATTTAGGTTTTTATTCTTTGGTTTATCTAATTTTTTAGTTTAGTTTAAGTTTTTATATATTTTATTTTAGTTTATTTTTATTAGTTTACTTTATTTTGTTTTTAAGTTTAGGTTTAGGTTTTAATTTATGCAAAATAACTTACAAATAGTACTCTCCTATAACGGGGTAAGTACAACCCCTACAACAATATGTACTCTCCTACAAAGGAGCAAGTATAACCCCAATATAATTTTTACAACACGAAAAGAAAAATACAAAATAATAAATTTTGATAAAAAAAATCTCTCACAAATATACCAAGCTATCCAATTCAAAAAGTGATCTCACAACTTATAAATGATCACTTTACAACTTAAAAATTTGGCAAGATAAAATGCTCACTTAATATTGATAAGAAATAATAAAATAAATATCTTGAAGTGATCTTACTAAGATGTCTATGTTATTACAATTTGTAGAATAATATAAAAATGATTTCAAAATAAATTCACAATATTCTTTTGTACAATAAAATAAATTTCAGCTAGGGATAGTTTATTTTATTTTAACCAAAAAGATGCTTTCAATTAATGCAAATGATCACAAAACACATAAATAAAATTAGTATATGATAGATCTAAGTAGGCTAGTAAGCTTTTAATTAAGAAGAGAGATCTAGCAAATATGAAAATAATTTCAGCATAATAAATTAATTTGAAATGCTTAAAAATATATTTCTAAAATAGATCTAAGAATAAATGATCTTTTAAATAAGACCAATGAAGAAATATTTCAAGCAACCAAATGAAATTTGTAGGAAGATAAAAATTGCAACATGTTGAAATAAATCCTATAAACTATCACAAGAGTTTTTCACAAAAAAAAAAGATTGAAAAAACATTGATGTGAAAAACTTAGACTTTGATGTTGAAAGACTAATTCACCAAAAAGTATAAATTGGAAAGAATAAATAGATGGTGAAAATAGTATGAAAAAATAAAAAAGGATTAAGATCAATAAAACAAACTCAAGTAATTTAAGAAAGCTTGCTTAGTTAAAGATGTTGAATCTTCCAAGCCAAGGATTTGATCTTGCAATATTTGCAGAACACTTGGAAAGAAAATCTAGGAAATTTTCTCTTAGATTTGCTGGTGGGATTTTGAATTTGAATGGGGAATGCTTTCATGAAGAGAATCAGGGCTATTTATAAACAAGAAGGTCATTTTGAATTATTAAAAAAAATATAATTCTAACATCATTTTATCATATAATAATTTAATATTCAATAAAAATATAATTTATATTAAATAAATATTAAATTCAAACAACCAAAATTTGACTATTCACATGGGCAGACAAAAATAATCAAATATGGCTCCTAATATATTCAAAGCATGTAGCATGCATTCATTATTAAAATCAGCTAATATTTGAAAAGTGATATTAAATTTAATTTTAATAAAACATGGGTCATGTAACCTATCAAATTAAAGGAAAAAAAATCCAATGAATCCATTGAAGTTGAAATCAGATATAAATTCCTTAATTATAAAATGACTTTGGCTAAAATACAAAATTTCACATATTTTTGTTAATTTTGAAATATGACATTTAAATATTATGATATAATTTATATATAATCATACATATGTTAGTATCATATAACCTTAAATTAAAATAGTTAATTATATTAAGTATTTAAACAAATTATACTTAATAGTCATAATTTATTATCATTTATTATTTTGACAATTTAAATATTATGTATGAAACATATAATTGAATGTTAATTAGATAGAGATTTATATAAATTAACCTCATTGTCATTATTTAAAATAAATAAAAATAATTTGTTAAGTTGTGAGCAAAGTGATTCATGTTAATGAACTCATATGAATTTCTAAAATAGTTATAAATGCATATAACATAAAATATTGTATCTTGAGCTTCACATTATTCATTTCGATCTATCTTTCATTCTTCTATTCTTGCAATTTCTTCAAACATATTATGAGATGTATTGATATGTAATTAGCAATATATCTAAAACACATAAAACATACATTAGAACATCCAAGCATTCATTTTGTTATCATCAAAATTGATAGGATTGAACAATAGGCTCATTAAGCCAATATTTATAGTAGAGACGGTTCTAGTTATCTAGGGTTTTTGATTTATTGTATGTGTGCTCATTTTCTATCTATGTCATCGCTTGTGTCTTAGAGCACTTAGGGTGTTACTTGGTTGATAAAATTGAAAAGAAAAAATGTTGAATATGAATTTGTTCTCTATTATAAAAAAAAAATCAAAAACCTTAAACCCTAAATTAAAATTTCAACCTTAATCCCTAAACTCAAATTGACTATTAAACCTTAAACCTTAAAACTAATCCTAAATCCTAAACCTATAACCCTAAACCCTAAAGCCTATACCCTAAACCCTAAACCCTAAACCTCAAACCATGAACCCTAAACCCATAGAAACCCTAAAACCCTAAACACTAAAAAAAGCCTAAATCCTAACCCATAACCCCTAACCAAAACCCTAAACCCTAAAACCTGAAACCATAAAACCCTAAATCCAAAACCCTAAACCTTAAATTCTAAAAACTTAAAAACCTAAACCTAAATTAAATAAAACCTAAAAAATAAAATAAATAAAAAACCTAAACCTAAATAAAAAAAAACCTAAACTAAAACCTACACCTAATCCTAAAAATAAAATAACATAAAAAGTAAAAAAAAGTTAAAATAAATAAATAAAAATTAAAACTAAACTAAAAAATAAAATAAACTTAAGAATAAAAAACTTAAATAAAATTAGAACTTAATGTAAACTAAAAATAAAATAAACTTAAAATTAAATTAAATTAAAACCTAAATCTAAAAATAAAACATAAAAACAAATAAAAAATAAAACTTAGACCCTAAACTAAAAAAAACTAAACCTAAAATAATAATAAAATAAGAAAAATAAAATAAACCTAAACCTAAACTAAAATAAATAAAACATAAACCTAAACCTAAATAAACTAAACCAAACCTAAACTAAATAAATAAAATAAAATAAACTAGTAAACCTAAACCTAAACTAAAAAATAAAACCTAAAAATAAATCTAAAATAAAAACTGAAAACCTAAAGCTAAAAAATATAATAAAAACCTAAGCCTAAACCTAAAAATAAAAAATAAGACCTAAACCTAAAAAATGTAATAAAAATAAAACTCAACTAAAAAATAATCCAAAAAGAAGTAAAATAAAAACCCTAAACTAAAAATAAATAAACCTAAAATAATTAAGGTAAACTAAATTAAAATACAAAAATAAAATAAACTAAAATAAATAAAATTAAACTAAATAAACCTAACTACTACTTTAATTTTAAAAAAATAAAAAACCTAAACCATAAATTCAAAACCCTAAACACCAAACCATAAATAATAAAATTAACCCTAAATCCTAAACCATAAATGTACAACACTAAACCTACTACCCTAAACCCTAATCCCTAAAATTCCATAAACCCTAATCTCTAAATCTTAAACCCTAAACCCTAAACCCTAAACCTTAAACCATAAACCCTAAACCCTAATCCTAAACCCTAAACCCTAAAAGCATAAACGCTAAAACTCAAAACCCTAAACCCTAAACCTCGATTGAGCTAATTTTTATGAAAGGTGATCTTAAAGAAGTCAATGAAGAGGTTGTGAAATACAATGTTGGTGCTCTTACCCATGTTGGTCTTGTTGCACTTATTGATGTTGGGTTTCTCCAAGAAACACTGGTCTGGATCCTTCACAAGCTTCTTTCTTCCAGGTTCTCAACATCCCAACTAAGATCAACAAGGGTACTATTGAAATTATCACCCTAGTTTGATTAAAATAGGCAAGGTGGGATCCTAGAGGTCGCTTCCTATTTTAGAGATTAGGCCATTCTCTTATGGCCTTTTTTTCCAGTCTATGTATGATGATGGTTTGGTTTGCAGTCTTGAAGTGAAAGATGTTATCATCGAGAAGTTTTCTGCAGGTTTTTTAATGATCACTTCTCTCTCACTAGCCCTCTCTTATCCCACCCTTGTTTGCACATGTTCTTGAATTCTTACAAGAATGTCCTTGCCATGATTGCCACTAATAACACATACCCAGAGGTTTGAGTAAGGAGTATTCAAGGATCTAGTAAATTTGATGAGGCCATACCGATGCTCTACTACTCTTGCTACTTTATCTCAGAGTGGAAGAGAAGAAGGAAAAGCCTATCGAGGAATCTGATGATGATATGGGTTTCAGCTTGTTCGACTAAACTTTGTTGGCTTCTAATAAATTAAATTTTATTGTCTCTAGTTAAATCATTTTTGAAATAGTATTTTGTGAATTTTGAATTGTATTTTATTTTATCTTATTTTATTAATTGTTATAGGATAATGTGTTGTTTGATTTGGTAATTTCTTATTTATTATGGAATAATTTGAGTTTAAAAAATTATAAAAAAAACCTAAACCATAAACCATAAACCTTAATAGTAAAACCTAAACCCTAAACCCCAAACCATAAACTGAAACAAAACTAAATAACTTAAAAAATAAACCTAAACCCTAAAACCTAATAAAAATAAACCTAAACCTAAACCATCACAATGGGCATGAACCTTGTTAAAAAAAACTAAATTTGTTCTCCATTAAAAAAAACCAAAAACTTTAAGCCCTAATCTAAAACCTGACCCTTAAACTAAAAATCTAAACCCTAAACCATACAAATAAATTAATAAAATAAAAAAACCCTAACCCTACCCTAAAACTAACCCTAAACCCTAAACCCTAAACCATAAACCCTAAAACCCTAAACTCAAAACCAAAAACCTAAAACCCTAAACTCAAAACCAAAAACCAAAAACCCTAAATCCTAAAACCTAAGCTCTAAACCCTAAACACTAAACCCTAAAAACCCTAAACTCTAAAGCTTAAACACTAACCCCTAAGCCCTAAACCCTAAACCCTATGCTTAAACTGTGAACCCTAAAACCCTAAACTAATAAACCCTAAACCATAAACCCTATACCCTAAACCCTAAACCCTAAACCATAAAAACCTAAAAACCTAATCATAAACTAAATAAAACCTAAACTTAAATGAAATAAAATATTAAAATAAAATAAAAACCTAAACCTAAAAATAAAGCTAAACTTAAAAATAAAATAAAATTTAAAATAAAAATAAACTAAAATGTAATAAATAAAACCTAAACTAAACTAAAAAATAAAGTAAACCCTAAAACTAACCTAAAACCTTAAACCTACAAAACTAAACCTACAACCCTAAACCTTAAGCCCTAAATCTTAAACCCTAAAAAACCCTAAACCTTAAACCCTAAATCTTAAAAGCATAAACACTAAAACCATAAACTCTAAACCCTAAACCCTACACCCTAAACTCTGATTATAACCCTATACCCTAAACCCTAAATCCTAAACCCTAAAACCCTAAACCCTAAACCCTAAAACCATAAACCTTAAATCTTAAACTAACCCTAAACCCTAAGAACCCTAAATCCTAAAGCCTAAACCATAAACCCTAAAACCTAAACCCTAAATCTACAACACTAAACCTATAACCTTAAACCCTAAACCCTAAACCCAAAACCCTAAACCCTAAACCTTAAGCACTAAACCCTCAACCCTAACCCTAAACACTAAACCCAAAAAGTATAAACCTTAAAGCCCTAAACTCTAAAGCCCAAACTCTAAACCCTAAACCCTAAACCCTAACCCTAAAATCCTAAACCCTAAACCACAAACTGAAAACCTAAACCTAAAGTAACTAAATGAATTTAAAAATAAACTAAAATCCTAAAATCTAATTTACCTAAACCAAAACCCAAAGATTAGGCAGGAACCCTCGGGAATGTCACTATCAACCCAGCCTAGGTCTAGATCTGCAGCGGTGGAGGATAAAGGCGGCAATGCAATCACAGTGGTGGTGGGGAATGCGGAGTGTTTGGTGGATAAGGAGGTGGTGGTCGGAGCAATGGTGGTTATGGAAGGTGGGAAGAGCAACGGAGGTTATAGCCATGGTGGTGGCAGAGGGAGAAATTAGGGATATGATGGTGGATCTTCTTACTCGAGGTCAGGGTGGTTCTGATGGGAACTAGAGAAATTGAAGAACAACCAATTCGATCTGCTGCTTACGGAATAGTGTATTTATAGTAGAGAAGGTTCTAGTTATCTAGGTTTTTAATTTTCTCTTTGTGTGCTCATTTTGCATCTATGTCATTACTTGTGTCTTAAAAAACATAGTGTGTTACTTGGTTGATGAAATAAAAAAAAATGTTGAATCTTAATTTGTTCAAAAACCCTAAACCCTAAATAAAAAAACCAAAAACCCTAAACCCTAAATAAAAACATAAATCAAAAACCTTAAACCTAAACCTTAAACCTTAAACCCTAAACCCTTAAAAAACTAAACCCTAAACCCTAAACCCTAAAACTCGATACCCTAAACCCTAAACCCTAAACCTTATAAACCCAAAACTCTAAAAACCCAAAACTATAAACTAAAACAATAACTGACCCTAAACCTGCAACCTCTACAACTGGGCTACAGGCCTAAAGCTAATGACCAGCTAAACTGGGCTCCCTAAACCTGACCCTCCCACTGTCCCTAACCATGACCCAGGCCTGACCCTAAACCTAACCCTGACCTAAACCAGCTGGGCCCTAAACTGAGCCTAAACACTGGAGTCATAAATCTAAAACCAAACTGATCCCAAAGCCCAGGCCCTGATCCATGCCCTCCCTGGTGACCCTGACCCTAAACCAAATCTGGGCTTTTGTGCCCTAAATCCTGAGCCAACACGGCCTGAGCCTGACTTTGGGCTCCATAAACTAAATAATACAATCATGGGCCAAAAAAAAACCTAAAAAATAAATAAACCTAAAATAAATAAATACAAAACCTTAACCTAAATAAAATAAAATAAATAAAATAAGATAAACCATAAACTAAAGAGCTGAGCTAAAAATAAAATAAAATATACTAATAAAATAAATAAACTTAAACTAAACTAAAAGTAAGCCCTAAATTAAATTAAATAATAAATGAAAAAAAAAACTAAAAACTAAAAAAAAAAACTTAAAATAAACCTAAACTAAAACCTAAAACTGACATAAACCTAAAATAAAATAAAACTGAACTTAAACCTAAAATAAAATAAAACTAAAACCTAAAAATTAAATAAAATAAAACTTAAAATAAAATAAAATAACATAACAAGTATAGTAAATAAAATAAAATAAAAATAAACTTAAATAAAACTAAAATATATTCAAAATTAACTAAATAAACCAAACACAGTTTGCTTAATGTTGTTATTTTAAAATCCTAAATCCTAAGCTAACCTAAAACCCTAAAACTAAGCCTAACACTAAACTCTAAACCCTAAATGCTAAACCCTAAACCCTAAACCCAAACAGGTAAAACCCTAAACTCCAAACATTAAACCCTAAGTCCTAAAAACAAACCAAACCTAAAATGAGCTAAAAATAAAAGATATCAAAAAGCCTAAACCTAAATAAAAAAAATAAAAAAAATGAAAATCTAAACTAAAACCTAAATCTAAATTGAAAAATAAAATAAAATAAACTAATAAAAATAAATGAAAACCTAAACTAAATTATGAAAATAAAATAAACCTAAGAATAAAAAACCAAAATAAAACAAAAAATATAATCATAAAATAAAAATAAAATAAACCTAAACTAAAAAAAATAAAAAATTAAAATTGAAAAATAAAACCTAAACCTAAACCAGAGTAAACTAGACTAAAATAAATAAAACATAAACCTAAACTAAATAAAATATAATAAACAAAAAATCAACCTAAACCTAAACTAAAAAATAAAACCTAAAAATAAACCTAAAAGCTAAACCAAAAAAATAAAATAAAAATCTAAACTTAAAGCTAAAAATAAAAAATAAAACTAAACTAAAAAATAAAGCTAAACCTAAACCTAAAATAAACTACTAAAATAAAATAAAACTACACATAAAATAAAATAAAATAAACTAAATAAACCTAAAAAAATAAACCTTCAAAATCCTAAAAAAATATAAAAATGCTAAACCCTAAACTAAAAAAAAACTTTAACCTAGATAAAATAAAATAAAAAATAAACTAAATAAATAGGCTAAAATAAAATACTTAAACTCCTAAATAAAAATACCTACATGCTAAAATGAAGTAAACTAAAAAAAACTGAACTAAAAATAAAACCTAAAAATAATCCTTTTAAAACCTAAAACTACATAAAATAAAATAAAAACTAAACTTAAAAAATAAACCTAAAAAAAATAAACTAAAATAAAACTAAATAAATAAACATAAAATAAATAAAACCTAAAAATAAACTAAGATAAAATAACTAAACTAAAATTTAACTAGATCCTGGGCCACCACACCCTCTCTAAACCCTAAACTGAGCTAACTCTAAAAAACCATCCAAAACCACCTTTATCCTAATGCTAACCCTAAACCTCTCCCTAAACCCTAATATAACCCTAAACCCTAAGCTAACCTTAAATCCTAAGCCCTAAACCCCAAGCGCTAAAAAGCTAAAACCCTAAAGCATAAACACTAAACCCTAAACCCTAAGCCCTAAACCTTAACCCTAAACCCTAAACCCTAAAACCCTATTGGTTTAGGGTTTAAGGTTATGGTCTACTTTTTAATTAACTAAACTCATAGGTTTAGGTTTATTTAGTTTACTTTTTATTTATTTTAGCATAATTTATTTTTTATTTTTATTTAGGTTTATTTTTTACTTTTATTTAGTTTAGTTTATTTATTTTAGGTTTTTTCATTTTAGTTTAGGCTTTTATTTTAGTTTATTATTTTGGTTTAGGTTTAGGTTTATTTTTTAGTTTAATTTTATTTTTATTTTATTTTCAGGCTATATTTTATTTTTTTATTTATAGGTTTAAATTTAGGTTTTTATTTTATTTTTATTGGTTTCAATTTTAGGTTTTTATTATAGGTTTATCTTCAGGTTTTATGTTTTACTTTAGATTTAGGTTTATTTTAAATTTATTTTATTTTATTTAGGGATTGAGTTTAGGTTTAGGTTTAGTTTACTTTAGGTTTAGGTTTAGGTTTTATTATTTTAGATTAGTTTATTTTAGTTTAGGTATAGGTTTATTTTATTTTTATTTTAAGTTTAGGTTTTTTACTTTTAATTTAGGGTTTAGGTTTTATCTTTCATTTATTTTTATGTTTTAATTTCAGGTTTATTTTTTAGGTTTAAGTTTTTATTCAATTTTTATTTTAGGTTTATTTATTTTTATTTTAAGTTTAATTTTTATTTATATTTAGGTTATTTATTTTTAGTTTAATTTAGGTTTTAATTTATTTCAGTTTAGTTCTTAAATTATTTTTTATTTTCTTTTAGGTTTAGAATTTGTTTTAGGTTTTAGTTTTGGTTTTTATTTTATTTTATTATTTTATTTTAAATTGGTTAAGATTTTTTTAATTATTTTAATTTTAGGTTTAGGTTTTTTGCTTTTTAGGGTTTATGGTTTAGAATTAGTTGGGGTTTAGGGTTTAGGGTATAAAGTTTAGGTTTTAGGTTTTAGGTTTTAGGTTTTAGGGTTTAAGGGTTTAAGGTTTTATGGTTTAGGTTTTAAGGTTTAGGGTTTATGGTTTTTATGGTTTAGGATTTTGGGTTTTGGGGTTTAGGTTTAACGTTTAGGGATCATGTTTTAGTTTAAGGATTAGGGTTTTTGGTTTTTTTAATTGAAAACAAATTCTATTTCAGCATTTGTTCTCTTCAATTTTATCAACCAAGTAACACACCATGTTTTCTAAGACTTAAGTGATGGCATAGATAAAAAATGTGCACACATAGAAAAAAATAAAACACCCACAGAACTAGAACTGCCTATAAAAAGTTCCATAAGTAGCAGATCAGATTGGTCATTCTTCAGTTTTTCCAGTTCCCATCAGAACCACCTCGGCTTCTCATGTAGCAGGATCCATCATCATATCTTGTATCTCTCCCTCCGCACCACCATGGCTGTAACCACCTATTTATTTTTAGTTTATTTTATTTTATTTAGTTTATGGTTTTAGTTTTGTTTATTTTAGGTTTAGGTTTAGGTTTGATTTATTTTCATTTAGGTTTAGGTTAATTTTGTTATGTATATTTAAGTTTTTTTTAGTTTAGGTTATATGTTTTATTTTTTATTTATTTTCAGGTTTATTTTTTTCATTTAGGTTTTGATTTAGTTTTTATTTTATTTTATTTCACAAATATTTATTTTTATTTTACTTTTAGTTTTTATTTTATGTCTATATTTTATTTTTAGGTTTATTTTATTTTTTAGTTTAGTTTAAGTTTTAATTTATTTTAATTTAGTTTAGTTTTTTATAATTTTATTTTTAGTTTATGTTTAGGTTTAGGTTTTTATTTTATTTTATTATTTTATTTGTTTTAGGTTTAGGTTTTTTTAGGTTTTATTTAGTTTAGATATAGGTTCTTAGGGTTTAGGGTTTAGGGTTTATGGTTTGGGGTTTAGGGTTTAGGGTTTAGGGTTTAGGATTTTATGGTTCAGGGTTTAGAGTTTATGGTTTAGGGTTTAGGGTTTAAAGTTTTAAGGTTTAGGGTTTAGGGTTTAAGGTTCACGGTTTATGATTTAAGATTAGGGTTTTTTTATTTATTTTACATTTTTTTAAAAATTAAGTAAACTCATTGGTTTAGGTTCATTTAGTTTATTTTTTATTTATTTTATATTATTTTATTTTCAGTTTAGGTTTTAGGTTTTTATATTAGGTTTATATTTAGGTTTTATTTTTTAGTTTAGATTTAGATTTATTTTTAGTTTTTTATATTTTATTTAGTTTTGGTTGAGGTTTATGTGTAGTTTATTTTAGGTTTAGGTTTAAGTTTTATTTATTTTAGTTTAGTTTATTTTAGTTTAGGTTTAAGTTATTTTTTTATTTTGGTTTATTTAGATTCTTATCTTTTATTTATGTTAGTTTATTTTATTTTTTATTTTTATTTAGGTTAATTTTTTTATTTATTTATTTTGGTTTATTTATTTTAGGTTGATTTATTTTACTTTAAGTTTTTTATTTTAGTTTATTTTTTATGTTTAGGTTAGTTTTATGTTTAATTTTTTAGTTTTGTTTTATTTTTATTTAATTTTTTAGTTTTAGGTTTTATTTTTTAGGTTTAGGTTTAGTTTTTTTTTTATTTATTTAGGTTTAAGTTTTAGGTTTTTATATTAGGTTTATTTTTAAGTTTTATTTTTTATTTCAAGTTTTGGTTTATTTTTTGTATATTTTATTTTATTTAGTTCAGGATTTAGGTTATGTTTATTTTAGGTTTAGGTTTATTTATTTTAGTTTAGTTCATTTTATTTAGGTTTATATTTATTTTATTTTGTTTATTTTAGGCTTAGGTTTTATTTTTAGTTTAGGGTTTAGATTTTATTTATTTATTTAGGTTTATTTATTTAGATGTAGATTTTTATTTAGTTTTTATTTTATTTAACTTTAAGTTTATTTTATTTTTATTTTATGCTTAATTTTTATTTTATTTGGGTTTTTTTTTTAGGTTTATTTTATTTTATTTAGTTTAGTTTACGTTTTCATTTCTTTTATTTTAGTTGTGCTTTTATTTTTATTTTCTTTTATTTTGAGGTTTAGGTTACAGTTTAGGTTTTAGTTTTGGTTTGTATTTTATTTTATTTAAGTTTAAGTTTTTTTATTTATTTTATTTTCTGGTTTTATTTAGTTTAGGTTAGGTTTTTAGGTTTTTAGATTTTTAGGGTTCATAGTTTAGAGTTTGGGATTTAAGGTTTAGGGTTTAGGGTTTAAGGTTTAGGGTTTGGAGTTTTGAGTTTAGAGTTTAGGGTTTAGGATTATAGGTTTTAGGGTTTAGGGTTTAGGGTTTAGGGTTGTAGGTTTTAGGGTTGTAGGGTTAAGGTTTAGTGTTTAGGGTTTAGGGTTTAGGGTTTTAAGTTTTAGGGTTTACTATTTTAGTGTTTAGGTTTAGGGTATTAGGGTTTAGGGTTTAGGGTTTACTATTATAGTTTTAGGGTTTAGGCTTTAGAGTATAGGGTTTAAGGTTATTTATTTATTTATTTTGTTTTTTTAATTAAGTAAAGTGGTATGTTTAGATTTATTTAGTTTATTTTTTATTTATTTTAGTTAATTTTATTTATTTTTATTTTTATTTAGTTTTATTTTATTTTTTTATTTAGTTTAGTTTATTTATTTTATTTTACTTTTTAGGTTTAGGTTTATTTTTTAGTTAGTTTTATTTTTATTTTATATTCTTGGATTAGGTTTTATTTTTTATTTGTAGGTTTCACTTTAGTTTTTACTTTAGTTATTAAGAATAGGTTCTAGGTTTTTATTTTAGGTTTATTTTTAGGTATTATTTTTTAGTTTAGGTTTAGGTTTATTTTTAGTTTATTTTATTTTATTTAGGGTTTAGGTTTAGGTTTAGGTTTATATTATTTTATGTTTAGGTTTAGATTTTAGTTATTTTAGTTTATTTTATTTTAGTTTAGGTTTAGGTTTATTTTGATTTTATTTTAGGTTAGGGTTTAGGTTTTATTTTTTATTTATTTTTAGATTTTATTTTTTAGGTTTAGTTTTTTTTATTTAGTTTTATTTTATTTTATTTTAGTTTTATTTTATTTAGGTTTTTATTTTTTACTTTAGTTTATATTTATCTTTATTTTATTTTACTTTTGTTTTTATTTTTTATTTTATTTTCTTTTTTAAGTTTTAGTTTAGGTTTAGGTTTTAACTTAGGTTTTAATTTAATTTACTTTTTTATTTTAATTTGGTTTATGTTTTTTATTTATTTTATTTTTAGGTTTTATTTCTTTTAGGTTTAGCTTTTTAGCTTTTTAGGGTTTAGGGTTTGGGCTTTAAGGTTTAGGGTGTTTAGGGTTTAGGGTTTAGGTTTTAGGGTTAAGGTTTTAGGGTTTAGGGTTTAAGGTTTAGGGTTTAGGGTTTAAGGTTTAAGGTTTAAGGTTTAGGGTTTAGGGTTTAGGGTTTAGTGTTTTAGGGTTTAGGGTTTATGGTTTAAGTTTTATGTCTAAGATTTTGGTTTTGGATTTTTTCTTTTAACAAGGAACAAATTCAGATTCAACATTTCTTCTTTTCGATTTCATCAACCAAGTAAAACACCAAATTTTCTAAGACACAAGTGACAATATAGATAAAAAATGAGCACACATAAAGAAAATCAACAACCCTAGATAAGTTGAACTGTCTCTACTGTAAAGACATAGTTCCATAAGCAGTAGATCAGATCAGTCGTTCTTTAGTTTCTCCAGTTCCCATCAAAACTACTCTGACCTCTCGAGTAGCAGGATCCAAAATCATATCCCCGATATCTCCCTCTACCACCACCACTGCTCTGACCACCAACTCCATATCCACCAGCACCTCTAGAACCCCCACCACCACTGCGATAACTGTTACCTCCACCTTCGCCTCCACCGCCAGATCTAGACTGAGCATAGTTGACGTTGATGTTCCTGCCATCAAGGTTTTGCCCACTCTTAGTGTTTAGGTTTAGTTTTTTGTTTATTAGGTTTTAGGGTTTAGGTTTATTTTTTAATTTATTTAGTTACTTCAAGATTAGGTTTAGGGTTTATGATAAGGGTTTACGGTTAAGGGCTTAGGGTTTAGGGTTTAGGGTTATGGTTTAGTGAGGGTTTAGGGTTTAGGGTTAGGGTTTAGGGTTTAGGGTTTAAGGTTCAGGGTGTAGGGCTTATGGTTTAGGGTTTAGGGTTACGGATTAGGGTTTAGAGTTTAGGGTTTACGGTTTAGGGTTTATGGTTTTTTAGGGTTTATGGTTTAGGGTTTAGGGTTTATGGTTTATGATTTAGAGTTTAGTGTTTTTTTAAATTAAGTAAACTGGTAGGTTTAGTATTATTTAGATTATTTAGTTTAGGGTTTAGGATCTTTTAGGGTTTGGGGTTTAGGGTTTAGGGTTTAGGGTTTAAGGGTGTAGGTTTAGGGTTTAAGGTTTAGGGTTTATGATTTAGGATTTAGGGTTTTTAATTTTTTTTTTAAATTAAGTAAACTAATAAATTTAGTTGTATTTATTTTATGTAGTTTATTTTTTATTTATTTTAGTTTATTTTATTTTTTTATTTTTATTTAGGTTTATTTTTTTTGTTTAGTTTATTTATTTTTGGTTTATTTATTTTAATTTAGGTTTTTCATTTAGTTAATTTTTAGATTTAGGTTTAACTTTTTGTTGAGTTTTATTTTTATTTTATTTTTTTATGTTAAGTGTTATTTTTTTATTTCTAGATTTAGGTTTAGGTTTTTAATTTATTTTTTTAGGTTCTAGGTTTTAGGTTTTTATTTTAGGTTTTATTTTTTTTAGTTTAGGTTTAAGTTTATTTTTAGTTTATTTATTTTATTTAATCTAGGTTTAGGTTTTATTTATTTTAGTTTAGTTTATTTTTGTTTAGGTTTAGGTTTATTTTAATTTATTTTTATTTTAGGTTTTGGTTGTTTTTTTCAGTTTAGAGTTTAGGTTTAACTTTTTATGAATTTTTAGGTTTTATTTTTAGATTTATTTTTAGGTTGAAGTTTTTGTTTAGTTTTTATTTTAGGTTTATTTTAAGTTTATTTTCTTTTTTTTTACGTTTAGTTTTATTTTATTTAGGTTCTTTATTTTGAGGTTTATTTTACTTTTAGTTTAGTTTTGGTTTTATTTATTTTATTTAGTTTATTTTTTATTAGTTTATTTTATTTTATTTTTTAGGTTAGGTTTATGTTTAAATTTAGGTTTTATTTTATTTTAGACTTGAATCTTTGTGAACTCATTCATCATCAAGTTGAATGCTATGTTGATGATCTCGTCAAAAAAGTATAGAAAAGGAAGATCTCTTTGACTTGAGAGTAGTTTTCGAACAGTTAAGATAATTTAATCATAAAATGAACCCCCATAATTATGCATTAGGAGTGGCTTAAGGGAAATTTCTTGGGTTTATTATACGACACCAAGGAATCAAAATTGATTTAGAGAAGATCAAGGAGATATTAGAAATGTCGCCCCCTAATAGTTTAATTCAACTCAGATCATTTCAAGCGCGATTGGTGTATCTAAGATGATTTATATCCAACCTATTAACAAGATGTCAGCCATTTTCAACACTTGTCAAATAGGATGCCAAGTTCAAGTGGGATGACAAGTGTGAGCATGCCTTCGAAGACAACAAGCATTACCTGATGATGTCACTAGTACTAGCAGCCCCTATCTCTGGCAAGGTGCTCATACTTTACACTGCTACATTAGATGACTCACTTGGTTTTTGTTGGCCCAAGCCAATGATGAAGGAAAGGAAAATAGACTCTACTGCCTCAACCATCATCTAATCCCTACGGAGGCTAATTATCCAACCATTGAGAAGTATTCCTTAGCTTTAATCTTTGCATCCCAAAAGCTACAACACTACATGCTTTCTCATAAGGTGAACTCAATCTCTAGGATCAATCCCCTATAGTATTTCATGACATGGTCGATGCTATCCTAATAATTGGCACAACAGTCCATGATCTTCTCACAGTTTAACTGTACCTTCATACCCCTCTGTGTGGTGAAAGGACAAGCACTAGTGGATTTCTTAGCAACACACCCACTTATTGCTGACTCTCTGCTTAGTGATGATCTTCCCGATGAACAAATCATGAACTTAGGGGATACTAGCATTCACCACTGGGAGATGTACTGTGATTGTGTGACTTCCTCTCAAAAAGAAGAAAAACTATAATCTATTATTCCAGGAAAGGCAGGGGTATGGATAGTTCTCTTAACTTTGGACTGTGATGTAATAAAATTTTCATATCATCTGTCCAATCCTTGTACCAACAACGAAGCCAAATATGAGGCTCTGATTACAAGTTTGGAGTTATCTGTTACTCTAACCATCTAGAACATCAACATCTTTGGGGATTCTCAGCTAATTATCAACCAAATCGCTGGGTCCTATAAGGTTATAAATCCCAAGATCCATCACTACCACAAGTACACAATGGAGTTGTTGGCCCAAATCCCAGAGGTTACCATTTATAAGATTCCTAGAGAAGAGAACGTTATAACGTATGCTTTAGCCAAGCTTGCCAAGGAGTTGGCAAGTCTAATGGATTAGTCCTTATCAATAATGGTCCAAATATAAAAGTTTTATTCCTTATTGATATTGAACTCATCAAAAAGTACTCTCTTGAAGGGGAGGTTACCATTGCCAAAAAGGAACCATTCATGGATTACCTAAATAAATAAAAAATACCTGAAGAGAACTCCCAATCCCATCAAATTAAGTAGAGAGCACTTTCCTATGCTCTTATGGATGGTGTCTTATATCTATGTTCTTTTGATCATATGTGGTTATGTTGTTTAGACAATTACGAAGTCCATAAGATCATGATTGAAGTACACTCTTGATTATGTGGATCCAACCAATCTGGTCCGAAGATGAAAGCCAAGATCAAGAGACTACGATACTACTAATCATTGATGATCAAATATTACATGGCTACGGCTAGGAGAGGCCACCAATGTCAAATAGATGGTGTGGTCCTACACCAACCACCCAACATTCTACATCTTAAATTAGCCTCATATCCATTCGAGTGTTGGGGTAACATAGTGGGTGATCCTCCTTCTTCCAAGGGTCATCGATTCATCTTACTACTACTTTTCTAATTGGGCAAAGGTGATTCTTAGAGGTCACAAGATGTGCTCAAATTTTTTTGGAACAATATTATATCTAGGTTTGGAGTGCCTCGATGAATTATATATGATAATGTTATTGCATTCAAGAGCATCAAGACCAACAACTTTTCTTGGAGATACACCATAGATTGGAGATACTCTACCATCAACTACTTGAGGGAAAATGTCTTAGCAGAAGTCTTCAACAAAACTATAATCCAAATACTAAAGAAGACACTCAACAATAATAATTAATTGTGGCATGAGCAATTAGTTGAAGCCTTGTCCAACTCATTCTACTCCTTTCTCCTTGTATGGTGAAGTCATTCTAAAATTCCAACTCCCATCACTAAAAATAGTTGTGGGTAAAATAAATAATAGAGCAAAATACTGGTTTGAGAGCTTCAATCTTTCAAGTTGTACAAAGCTAAAATGATTCAAGCTCACAACAAATTGGTCCATCCTAGAGCTTTTCAAGAAAGACAGCTTATTTTAGTTCTAAGGAGATCGATTATTGCCCATTGTAAGATGGGAAGCAAGTTTGAACCAACTTAGGAATGCCCTTTTACCATAGAGAAGGCCTACCAAGGAGGATCTTATGAGCTTATTAATCATAAGGGAGAGCACCTAATGCTTCCAGTCAATGGGCTCTACCTAAAGAGATATTATAAATCAGGTTTGAAAATAATTATAATCTATGAAAATTCCATTTTGAATTTAATCTATTCCATGTTGAAAGTATTCTTTTTTTCAAATCTACCACAATGTGTTTAGGGTTAGTGTAAAGAACCTGAGTGATGTCCTATCCTTCATTGACACAATATGAACATAAAATGCACACAAACATATAAAATAAACACATATATTTTATCTCAGGTTACTGTGATTTAAGATAACACTCCTAGGGCACTCTCTCTGCTACTCTAGGTGGGGCATGCTACCACGCTAGTGTGTCACCTAGTGTCTTCTTGCTTTGGAGGATGTAAGTCTGCTACATTTTCCTACCTTACTTGCCCACTCCACACTAACAAGTGCCTTGTTAGTTTGGTAGGCATTACTGTGTGGCCGGTAAGCTACCTCATGTTAGCTTTGCTTAAGAGGATGAGTCTACTATGCTTTCTTCTTAGATTAGCCTTCGTACACTAACTAGCTTGAGTATATTTGACATTTATGATAAGTCCCCTACAAGCTCCTTTCCTCTTGGCTGCTTCAAGTCTGGGTCCAGTCTTTCCTTCGGGCTCCCCACTCAGTAGTCACTCTAGGATAGATAATATATGTCACGCCAATGACAGACTATCTCAATGATTTGTTCCACTTAGAAAGTTGTAAGCCTACACGCTTTATTTCAAGGTTGATCATTGCACACTGACCGGTACCTTAGGTTTGTTGGTTCTCATTATGCTGATAGATACACCACATATGCTAATGGATAGACATTAGTTTGGTTGGTTCTCACACCTTAGGATACATCACTAATAGAAAATTTAAGTCTAGTATGCTTTCTCCTTGAGTTGGACACCATACACCTATAGGATTTCTTTTCAAAGGCTCTGGATAACGCCCCTCATTGCACCTCTCCTATGGCACTATATTTGGATCACGTGCTTTGCGACCCCATTTAGACACTACCTGGGTTACTATTAAAGTGGACAGTTCCGCTTTCCTAGTAACCAACCCTGTGGTTGGAGAATCCATCTTATGGATTTGCAGATTTTCCTTTGGTCCAATAAATCTAAGATAGGTCAAAACTGACATAGGCCCTTGTTAGTGCGGTCCCTTACAGACCAACAAGGTCCACAAAAACATATAAACAAAATATATATTCACTTATGGATTATGAGGACACCTCTAGTGGTACCTTTTTCGAAGAAGGTATCCTATCTTTAGGGCAATGCCCGCAAAACTCCTTATAGGAATCGCTTGACTACTCTAGAGTTGATATAAGTCCACAAATTCTCTAGTAGTGGCCCCTAAGTTGAGTTCAATTTGTTGTGCTACCAGCATTGTTCTACTTTAGAAGATGTAAGTCTGCTATGCCTTCTTTTTAGCATAGTCATTGCACACCGGAAGGCAACCCCTTAGGTTGGCTAGCTTTACCCCGTAATTGGTAGGCTATCCCTTTGGATTTATTTACCTATGGTTGGTCAGGGTTGATATAGTCCCTTCTCAATGGATCCATCGTATACCTACAGGGTCCATACATTAACTCAGATTAAATTAAACCAATTCTAATTTTCTTCAGTGGAGTTAAATCACACTCATTTTTCTAATGGAGCCCCAAATCATATATAAATAAGTCATGCAAACAAATCAAATTCAAAACCAACTTCTTTAGTGGAGCTAAATTGAACCAACTCCCCTAGTAAATCAAAGAAATCCAAAACTCTTTTCCCCTGGATACATCTCCCAATAAATCATGAAATCAAACTCAAATCCCAATCCAATAGATAGCCAAACTTTCTCTAGTGGAATGCTCATATACCCGATCCCCAGTGGACTTGAGCACGTCTCTCTAATAGATATGCCTCCACATCAATTAAAATAACAAATTAAAGTTGATTCAGTCTTAATCCTTGGTGAATTATAGATTCTTATCCCTAGTAGATCTTCTTTCCATAAATCAAATCAAATTCAAACCTTACCCCCAGAAAATTTTCTTCTTCTATGCCCTGGACATAGACCCCTCTCATGTTATGTACAATGCATGTGTGATCCCCTAGAGGATCTCCCTCCATGTCCTTTACATGGAATTCTCATCAAATCTGATTTCTTCTCTTATGCACACCTTTAATACTTCTAACAAAAGCATAATAATGTATTCATTCAAATTACATCATCTTAACATTGTAATAAGCATTTTATGATTTGTGATGGTGCAAGATCAAACTAACTATACAATATCATGATAAACATATTATAGTGTGAATTAACACACTATATTATATTATAATATATGATGTTATATTATAATATGCTATAATATAATATATTGTCTAACATTACATCTCATTATAATCACTTGAAAGGAACAAAAAACAAAATTTTCTCAAAATATGAATAATCATTTTGGATGTCAAAGGTTTATTTTTCCATTAGAAATGGTACAAAATAGCATAATTTTGGTGTTACCTCTTGGTCTGTGCCATGAATTTTGCCAAATTCTTCCATCTCAACCTTTAAATTATCTTACATTAGACCTTAAAATGAATCACTTTAAGCAAAAAATTTATAAAATTTTGTTGAAAAAGGAACATTTATTTTGGATGCAAAATTCCATTCTTTTGATTAAATGACACACCATAGCACACCCCTAATGACGTTCCCTAAAGCTTACATTAAAATTTGTCAAATCATATCATCTCTGCCTATAAATTAGTATTTTAATGAATTATACCAGTATAAACTTTACTACATCATACTATAACAAACTAAAATATGCTAAACAACAAGTAGTAATACAATAGTATGCTATAATTCATGATGCTACATTATGTTATGGCATCCTATATTATAATACACTATAACATATTATATTAAATTATATTGCATATCATAACATAAGGGATTGCTTAAGATAACAAATCATAATATTAGTCTAAATAATACAAAACTATATATTTTAGTCATATAACTTACATATTTTAAATTAAAATAATATATTATGATGTCATGCTCTACCTATTATTAATTTGGCCAAATTCTACCATTTTAAATCCTAAATCAACTTTTTTTATAAATAATTCTAGTGTAGGCTCGATTGCATGATTGTAAAATACTAAATATATTGAAATGAGTAGAACTATATATTAATATATATGATGCTATACTATGCTACAACATATAATATTTATTTTGAACATAGAATCTTACTTTTTAGACTATAAGTGGTGTAGCACACCTTTGGTACTACAAATTACCATTTCAAGTTTAATAAATTTCATCATATTTATTAAATCAATATTTTTATGATTTATATAAAATATATACTATAATACCATAATATACTAAAACATTTTAAAACATCTTATAACATCCAACACCATTACTACATGCTCAAATATGTGCTACATTATACTATAATATATGGTATTATAATATGATTTAGGGTATTCAAATCTCTAATAGTCAAGGGAAATTCTCTTCAAGATATTTTCTTTAGCTACCATAACTATGTAAGGATTAGATCATTCTTTAGATCTACTCTAATAACATCTTTATTCAAGGTTTAGGGTTTAGAGTTTAGGGATAGTTTAGGGTTAGTTTAGCTTAGGTTTAGAGTTTAGTTTGAGGTTTAGGGTTTGAGGGTTTAGGGTTTATGGTTTTAGGGTTTATGGTTTAGGGTTTAAGGTTTAGGATTTAGGGTTTTAGGATTTAGGGTTTAGGGTAAAGGGTTTAGGGTTTAGGGTTTAGGGTTTAGGGTTTAGGGTTTAAGACTTTTAGGATTTAGGGTTTAGGGTTTAGGGTTTTAGTTTTAGGATTAGTGTTTAAGTTTTAGTTTAGGGTTTATGGTTTAAGGTTTTTTTAACAAAGAATAAATTTAGATTCAACATTTCTTCTTTTCATTTTTATCAACCATGTAGCACCCCAAGTTCTCTAAGATAGAAGTGATGACATAGATAAAAAATGAGCACCCTTAGAGGTAATCAAAAACCTAAGATAATGACACAATTCAATAAGCATCAGATCAGATCGGCCATTCTTCAGTTTTTCTAGTTCCCATCAAAACCACTCCCTCTTTTCGAGTAGCGGGATTTGCCATCATACCCTTGGTACCACCATGGCTATAACCTCCATCACTCCTCCCACCTCAATAACCACCACTAGTCTGACCACCACCTCGATATCCCTTTCTGGTCCCCCCACCACCATGATAACCACCGCCTCGCTTCCTGCCTCCACCTTCACCTCGAATGCCAGATCTAGAATGAGCCTAATTGGCAATGATGTTCCTACTGTAAAGGTTCTACCAATTCTTAGGGTTTAGGTTAGTTTAGTGTTTAGGATTTAGGGTTAGTTTAGGGGTTAGGGTTTAAGGTATAGGGTTATAGGTTTTAGGGTTTAGGGTTTAGGGTTTAGGGTTTAGGCTTTACTATTTAGGTTTAGTATTTAGGGTTTTTTAGGATTTAGGGTTTAGAGTTTAGGGTTTAGGGTTTAGGGTTTAGGGTTTAGGGTTGTAGGTTTAGGGTTTAGGGTTTATGATTTATGGTTTAGGGTTTAGGGTATTGGGTTTAGTATTTGTGATATAGGGTTTAGGGTTTATTTAGTTTATTTTATTTATTTATTTTAGTTCATTTTCTTTTTTTTATTTAGATTTATTTTTTATTTTTATTTAATTTAGTTTATTTATGTTAGGTTTATTTATTTTAGTTTATTTTTTTTAGGTTATAGTTTAGGTTTATGCTTATTTTTTAATTTAGTTTTATTCATATTTTATTTTTTAGGTTTAGATTTTATTTTTATTTTTTGCTTTAGGTTTAGGTTTTTATTTTATTTTTGATTTTAGGTTTTGGGTTTTTAATTTAGGTTTATTTTTAGGTTTTATTTTTTAGTTTAGGTTTAGGTTTATTTTTAGTTTATTTTATTTTATTTAGTTTATAGTTTAGGTTTAGTTTATTTTAGGTTTCAGTTTATGTTTTATTTATTTTATTTTAGTTTATTTTAGTTTAGGTTTAAGTTTATTTTAAGTTTATGTTTTATTTTAGTTAAGGGTTTAGGTTTTATTTATTTATCATTAAGTTTTATTTTAATGTTTATTTGTTAGGTTTAGTTTTTATTTCATTTTTATTTTATTTTATTTTTATTTTATGTTTATTTTTTATTTTATTTAGGTTTATTTTATGTTTTAGTTTAGTTTAGATTTTTATTAATTTTATTTTAATTTAGATTTTATTTTTTATCTTATTTTATGTTTATGTTTAGGTTTTAGTTTTGGTTAACATTTAGCTTTAGGTTTAGGTTTAGGTTTTAGTTTTAGCTTTTATTTTATTTAATTTAAGTTTATTTTTATATTTTTTATTTTTAGGTTTTATTTAGTTTAAGTATAGGTTTTTAGGTTTTTAGGGTTTGGGGTTTAGGGTTTAGAGATGTATGTTTTAGGGTTTAGGGTTTATGGTTTAGGGTTTAGGATTTAGGGTTTAGGGTTTTAAGGTTTTATGTTTAGGGTTTAGGGTTGTATGTTTAGGGTTATGATTTTTTTATTTTTTATTTTTTATTTTCTATTTTTTTTAAATTAAGTAGACTCATATGTTTACATTTATTTATTTTATTTTTTATTTTGTTTAATTTATTTTTTATTTTATTTATGTTTATTTTTAAATTTATTTTGTTTAGTTTATTTATTTTAGTTTAGATTTTTTATTTTAGTTTATTTTTAGGTTAGGTTTAAGTCTATGTTTTAGTTTAGTTTTATATTTAATTTATTTTTTAGGTTTAGGTTTTATTTCTTTTTTTAGGTTTGAGATTTTATTTTATTTTTTTGGTTTAGGTTTTTGGTTTATTTTTAGGTTTTATTTTTTTAGTTCAAGTTTAGGTTTATTTTAAGTTTATTTTATTTTATTGATGATTTAAGATTAGGTTTAGGTTTAGTTTATTTTAGGTTTTGGTTTAAGTTTTATTTATTTTACTTAAGTTTATATATTTTAGGTTTAGATTTATTTCATTTTTATTTTAGGTATATGTTTTTTTAGTTTTGGATTTTAGTTTTATTTTTAATTTATTTTAAGTATTATTTTTAGGTTTTTATTTAGTTTTTATTTATTTAGGATTATATTATTTTTACTTTAAGTTTAGTTTTGATTATATATAGGTTTTTTATTTTTTTAATTTAATTTAGGTTTTTATTGGTAATTTTACTTTATTTTTAGGCTTAAGTTTAGGTTTTAGTTTTGGTTTTTATTATATTTTATTTTTTTTTACTTTATGTTGGTTTAGGCTTTCTAATTTCTTTTATTTTTTAGGTTTTATTTAGTTTAGTTTAGGTTTTTAGCTTTTTAGAATTTAGGATTTAGTGTTTACTGTTTAATGTTAGTGAGGGTTTAGGCTTTGGGGTTTAAGATTTAGGGTTTAAAATTTAGGATTTATGGTTTAAAATTTAGGGTTTAGGGTTTAGGGTTTAGGATTTATAGTTTAGGTTTAAGGTTTAGGGTTTAGGGTTTAGAGTTTTAGGGTTTAGGGTTTAGGGTTGAGGTTTTAGGTCTAGGGTTCAGGTTATAGTTTAGAGTTTAAGGCTTTTGGTTTTTATTAATAGAGAACAAATTCAAATTAAACATTTTTTCTTTTTGATTTCATCAACCAAGTAACACACCAAGTTTTTTAATACACAAGAAATGACAGATAAAAATTGAGCATGCATAAATAAAAAATCCTAGATAAATAGAACCATGTCTACAATAAAGACACATTTCCATAAGCAGTAGATCTGATCGACCATTCTTCAGTTTCTCTAGTTTCGATCAGAACCACCCCCGCCTATCGAGTAGCGGGATCTGCCATCATATTCCAGATCTCTCCCTTGACTTCCACTATGGCTGTACCTTCATCTCTCCTCCCACCTCCATAATTGCTAGTACTTTGACCACCACCTTCATATCCACCAGCACCTCAAGATCCATCCCCAGCACTGTGTTAATTGCTGCCATCACCTACACCTCCACCACCAGATCTAAATTGAGCCTAGTTGACGATGATGTTCCTTTCGTAAAGGTTATGCCCATTCTTAGGGTGTAGGGTGAGTTTAGTGTTTTGAAATTTAGGTTTATTTTTTAATTTATTTAGTTGCTTTAGGTTTAGGTTTAGGGTTTGGGGTTTGGGGTTTAGGGTTAGGGCTTAGGGTTTAGGGTTTTAGGGTTTATGCTTTTAGGTTTTAGGGTTTTGGATTAGGGTTTAGGGTTTAGGGTGTTAGGGTTTAGGGTTTTAAGTTTAAGGGTTTAGGGTTAGTGTTTAAGGTTTAGGGTTTAGTGTTTAGGCATTAAGGTTTAGGGTTTTGAGGGTGAAGGGTTTTGGCTTTATGCTTTTTTAGGGTTTAGGGTTTTTTAGGTTTAGGGTTGTAGGTCTAGGCTTGTAGGTTTAGGGTTCATTTTATGGTCTAAGGTTCAGGGTTTAGGATTTAAGGTTTAGGGTTTAGGGTTTTTTTAAATTAAGTAAACTAGTGGCTTTAGGTTTATTTAGTTTATTTTATCTATTTTTTATTTTAGTTTATTTTATTTTTTATTTTTATTTAGGCTTTTTAATATTTTTATTTAATTTAGTTAATTCATTTATCTTTATTTATTTTAGTTTAGGTTTTTTATTTTAGTTTTAGGTTTAGTTTAGGTTTATGCTTATTTTTTTAGTTTAGTTTTATTTTATTTTATTTTTAGGTTTAGGTTTTATTTTTAATTTTAGGTTTAGGTTTAGGTTTTTATTTTTAGGGTTAGTTTAGGGTTTGAGTTTTAGGGTTTAGAATTTGGGTTTAGGGTTTAAGGTTTATGGTTTTTTTTTTAGGTTTAGGGTTTAGGGTTTAAGGTTTAGTGCTTATGGTTTAGGTTTTGGAGTTTAAGGTTTTTTATTTTAGGGTTCAAGTTTAGGGTTTAGTTTTAGGGTTTAGGGTTGGGGTTTTAAGGTTTTGGGTTTAGGGTTTAGGGTTTAGGGTTTATGGTTTAATGTTTAGAGTTTAAAGTTTTTAGGGTTTAGAGTTTATGGTTTAGGTTTTAGGTTTAGGGTTCACATTTTAGTTTAGAGTTTTGGGTTTTTGCTTTTTATTTTTATAGAGAACAAATTCTGTTTCAACATTTCATCTTTTTGATTTCATTAACCAAGTAACACACCAAGTTTTCTAAGACACAAGTGATGACATTGATAAAAATTGAGCATGCATAGAGCAAATTAAAAACCTTAGATGACTAGAACCATACATACTGTAAAGCCACAATTCCATAAGCAACATATTGGATCAGCCGTTCTTTAGTTTCTCCAATTCCCATCAAAACCACGACCTCTCAGTAGCGGATCAACCATCATCTCCTATCTCTCCCTATGACCACAGTGCTTTCTCTCCTCCATAACCACCACTTTTGGCAACCTCCATATCCACAGCACCTCAGATCCCCACCATCACTACGATAGCGCCACCTCCACCTTCTCCTTAAATAGGTGAGCACGGTTGGCGGTGAAGTTCTTCATCAAAGTTCTTCCCATTCTTAGGGTTTAAGCTTAATTTTATATGGTTCTTGAGTTTAGGTATATATTTTTTAATTTATTCAGTTACTTTAGGTTTAGATTTAGGGTTTCGGGTTTATGGTTTAGGGTTTAGGATTTACAATTTAGGGTTTAGTGTTTAGGGTTTAGGGTTTGGTGTTTCAAGGTTTATGCTTTTAGGGTTTAAGGTTTAGGGTTCCGGCTCATGGTTTAGGGTTTAAGGTTTTTTAGGGTTTAAGGTTTAGGGTTTAGGGTTTAGGGTTGTAGGTTTATGGTTTATGGTTTAGGGTTTAAGATTTATGATTTATGATTTTTTTTAAAATTAAGTAAACTAGTAGGCTGGTTTAGGATTTAGGGTTTGGAGTTTTAGGTTTTATGCTTTTTGGGTTTAGTGTTTAGGGTTAGGGCTTAAGGTTTAGGGTTCAGGGTTTTTTAGGGTTTAAGGTTTAGTGTTTAGGGTTTAGGGTTTAGGGTTGTAGGTTTATGGTTTATGGTTTAGGGTTTAAGATATATGGTTTATAGTTTTTTTTTAAATTAAGTAAACTAGTATGCTGAGGTTTATTTAGTTTATTTTTTATTTATTTTAGTTTTTTTATTTACATTTAGTTTTCATTTTTATTTAGTTTACTTTATTTATTTTAGGTTTATTTATTTTAGTTTAGGTTTTCTATTTTAGTTTATCTTTTAGATTCAGGTTTAGGTTTATGTTTTATTTTTAGTTGAGTTTTATTTTTATTTTATTTTTTAGTTTTAAGTTTTTGGGTATTTAGTGTTAAGGTTATGGTTTAGGATTTTACGGTAAGGGTTTAGGGTTTAGGGTTTAGGGTTTATGGTTTATGGTTTAGGGTTTAGTATTTAGTGTTTAATGTTTAGGCTTTAGGGTTTAGGGTTTTTAGGGTTTAGGGTTTAGAGTTTTTAGTAGGATTGGGTTTGGGGTTTAGGGTTTAGGTTTAGGTAGGGTTAGGATATATATATATATATATATATATATATATATATATATATATATATATATATATATATATATATATATATATATATATATATATATATATATATATATATATATATATATATTAGGATTTAGGGTTTAGGTTTTAGGTTTAGGTTTATGGTTAGTTTAAGTTTAAATTTATATTTAAAATAAGTAAACTGGCAAGTTTAGATTTTTTTAGTATTTTTTAGGGTTTAAGGTTAGCTTAAGGTTTAGGTTTTTTTAATTAAGTAAACTAGTAGGTTAACGCTTATTTAATTTATTTAGTTTATTTATTTTATTTATTTTTCTTTATTTTATTTGTAATTTTTCTTTATGTATATTTTCTCTTTTTATTTAGTTTAGTTTATTTATTTTAGATTTTTTTATATTAGTTTAGGTTTTTTCTTTGAGTTTATTTTTTAGGTTTAGGTTTAGGTTATTTTTAGATGTGTTCAACTTTTATTTTTTATCTTTTGGTTTTAGGTTTTATTTTTTTATTTTTAGTTTTAGGTTTAGGTTTTTATTTTATTTTTTTAGGTTTAGGTTTTAGGTTTTTAATTTAGGTTTACTTTTAGGTTTTATTTTTTAGTTTAAGTTTAATTTTATTTTTAGTTTTTTTTTTGTTTAGGTTTATGTTTAAGTATAATTTATTTTTGATTTAAGGTTAGGTTTTATTTATTTTAGTTTAGTTTAGTTGAGGTTTAGATTTATTTTATTTTGTTTATTTTATTTTTATTTTAAGTTTTGGTTTTTTTTATATAGCATTTAGGTTTTCTTTTCTATTTATTTTTAGGTTTTATTTTGAGGTTTATTTTTTAGGTTTTGGTTTTTATTTAGTTTTTATTTTATTTTATTTTAGGTTTATTTTAGGTTTATTTTATTTGTATTTAACGTATAGTTTTTATTTTATTTAGGTTTTTTTTCTTAGGTTTATTTTATTTTTTTAGTTTATTTTATGTTATTAATTATTTTATTTTATTTTATTTTTATTGATTTATTTTATTTTATTTTAAGGTTTAGGTTTAATTTTTTGTTTAGGTTTTCGTATTTATTATTTATTTTATTTTATTTAGGTTTAGGTTTATTTATTTATTTATTTTTATGTTTTATTCAGTTTAGGTTTAGGTATTAGGTTTTTTGGGTTTAGGGTTTAGGGTTTAGGGTTTAGAGTTTAGGGTTTAGGGTGTAGGGTTATGTGTTTTAGGATTTAGGGTTTTAAGGTTTAGGATTTAGGGTTAGGGTTTAGAGTTTAGGGTTTAGTGTTTAGGCTTTAGGCTTTAAGGTTTTTAGGGTTTAGGGTTTAGGATTAGCTTAGGGTTTAATGTTTAAGGTATTTTAGGGTTTTTGGTTTAGCGTTAGGGTTTAGGGTTTAGGGTTTAAGGTTGTAGGTTTAAGGTTTAGGGTTTAGGGTTAGTTTAGGGTTTAAGATTTAGGGTTTAAGGTTTTAGATTTAGGGTTTAGGGTATATGGTTTTTTTTTAATTAAGTAAAATGGTAGGTGTATGGTTATTTAGTTTTTTTTTAATTTATTTTAGTTTATTTTGATTTTTAATTTTATCTAGGTTTAATTTTTATTTTTATGTTATTTATTTTAGGTTTATTTATTTTAGTTTAGGTATTTTATTTTAGTTCATGTTTTAGGTTTAGGTTTAGGTTTATGTTTATTTTTTATTTTAGTTTTATTTTGAATTTATATTTTTGGTTTAGATTTTATTTTTGATTTTTAGGATTAGGTTTAGGTTTTTATTTTATTTTTTTAGGTTTAGGTTTTAGGTTTTTATTTTAGGTTTATTTTTAGATTTTATTTTAATTTATGTTTAAGTTTATTTTAGTTTATTTTATTTTATTTGCTTTAGGGTTTAAATTTAGTTTATTTTAAGTCTAGGTTTAGGTTTTATTTATTTTATTTTAGTTTATTTTAGTTTTGGTTTAGGTTTTTTTTTTTTGTTTAGGTTTAGGTTTTTTTAGTTTAGGCTTTACTTTTATTTTATTTTTAGGTTTTTTTTTTTAGGTTTATGATTTTATTTGTTATTATTTATATACTTTTAGGTTTATTTCATTTTTTCTTTTACTTTATTTTATTTAGGTTTTATTTTAGGTTTATTTTTAGTTTAGTTTACATTTTATTTATTTTATTTTAGTTTAATTTTATTTTTATTTTATTTTATTTTGGTTTAGGTTTACTTTAAGTTTTATTTTAGTTTATTTTTATTTTTTTAGTTTAGCTTTTTTATTTATTTTAGGTTTAGGTTTTAGGGTTTTTTAGGGTTTAGGTTTTGGGTTTATAGTTTTGGGTTTAGTTTAGGGTTTAGGTTTAGTTAGGTTTAGCATTTAGGGTTTAGGGTTTAGAGTTTTTAGTGTTTAGGGTTTAGGTTTCAAGGTTTACGGTTTAGGGTTTAGAGTTTTGGGTTTTGGGTTTTGGGTTTGGGGTTCGGGGTTTAGGGTTTTAGGGTTTAGGGTTTAGGGTTTAGGGTTATATGTTTAGGGTTTAGGGTTTATGATTTAGGGTTAGGGTTTTATTCTTTTATTTTAAGGATTTAAGGTTTAAGGTTTAGGTTTTAGGTTTAGGGTTCAAGTTTTCTTTTAGGTTTATTTTTAAAATAATTAAACTTGTAAGTTTAGGTTTTTTTAGTTTATTTTTATGGTTTAGCGTTTAGGGTTAGGTTTAGGTTTTCTAAAAAATGTATCATCGGTTGTTTATGTTTATTTAGTTTATTTTTTATTTATTTAGTTTATTTAGTTTATTTTATTTTGAATTTTTATTTAGTTTAGTTTATTTATTTTATGTTTATATATTTTAATTTATGTTTTTTTATTTTAGTTTATTTTTTGGGTTTAGGTTTATTTTTTAGTTGAGTTTTATTTTATTTTATTTTTAAGGATTAGGTTTTATTTTTTATTTTTAGCTTTAGGTGTAAGTTTATATTTTATATTTTTAGGTTTTTATTTTAAGTTTATTTTTAGGTTTTATTTTTTAGTTTAGGTTTAGGTTTATTTTTAGTTTCTTTTAATTTATGTAGTTTAGGTTTAGGCTTAGGTTATATGTATTTGAGTTTAGGTTTAGGTTTATTTTATTTTATTTATTATATTTTTATTTTAATTTTAGGTTTTAGTTTAGTTTTTATTTTATTTATTTATTTATTTTATTTAAGTTTAGGTTTATTTATTTATTTTATTTTTAGGTTTTATTTAGTTTAGGTTTAGGTTTTTAGTATTTTAGGGTTTCGAGTTTTGGGTTAGAGTTTATGGTTTAGGTTTTAGGGTTTAGTGTTTAAGCTTTAGGGTTTAGGGCTTTTAGTTTTTATGGTTTACGGTTTACGCAACCATTCATTGATTACCTAAATAAAGGCAAACTAGCTCAAGAGTAGTTCCAAGCCTATCAGATGAAGTAGAGAGCACTTTCCTATACTCTTGTGGATGGTGTCTTGTGATGGTGGTCTTTCGATCATATGTGGTTACATTGTCCAGACAAGCACGAAGCCCATACGGTCATGATCAAGGTACACTTTGGATAATCTGGAGACTACCAATCCGATTTGAAGATGAAAGCCAAGATCAAGAGATTAAGATACCACTAGCCGTCAATGATCAAAGATTGTATGGATACGGCTAGGCAATGCCACCAATGTCAAATACAGTGGTCTACACAAACCACCCAACATTCTACATCTACATTGGCCTCATGGCCATTCGAATGTTGGGGACATAGTGGTCATTGATCCTCCTTCTTTCATGGGTCATCGATTCATCTTAGCTTCTACTGACTATTTCTCCAAATGGGTGAAGGTGATTTTGCTCAGTGAGGTCACAGCTGAGCATGTGCTCTAGTTTTTTAAAAATCATATCATATATAGGTTCGTAGTGCCTCGACAAATTATATCTAATAATGGTATTGCATTAAAGAGCATCAAGATCATCAACTTTTCCCAGAGACACAACATAGATTGGAGATATTCTACCACCAACTACCCGAGGACAAATGGCTTAGTAGAATCCTTTAACAAAACTCTCATCCAAATAGAAGAGAAGACACTTGACAACAATAAGCGATAGTGGCATGAGAAGATAGTCGAAGTCTTGTGGGCCTACCGTACCACATATACAACCCAACTTAGTGTATGGGTCTGGTTGTTCTAATTAGAAGTCTAACTCTCATCACTAAGGATAGCTGGGTAAAGATCATGATAGTAGAATGCCAAGTTGATTAGAAGAGCTTGAAGGTTTGGAGGAGAGGCGGCTTGTGGGCTTGCCAAAACCTCTTATACAAAGTAAAATGATTCAAGCTCACAACAAGTTGGTCCATTCTAGAGCTTTTAGGTAAGAGAGCTTATTTTAGTTCTAAGGAGATCGATTGTTGCCGTCGTAAGATGGGAGGCAAGTTTGAACCCACATGGGAAGGCCCTTTTGCCATAGAAAGCCTACCAAGGAGGGTATTATCAACTTATTAATCAAAGGGAGTGCCCAATCAATGGGCTCTACTTAAAAAATAATATAAATCATGTTTTAAAATAATTATCATCAATGAAAATTCCAATTCAAATTCAATCTTTTCCATGTTGAAAGTATTCTTGTTTGTGAATCTGCCATGATGTGTTTAAGATAGGTGTAAGGAACCCGAGCAGCATCATATCCATCATCAACATAAGAGAAACTCAAAATACACATAAACATATATGAACAAACACATATCTTTTATCTCGGGCTACTCTGAGTTGAGATAATGCCCATAGTGGCACTCACTCGATCTGCTCTAGGTGTGACATGCTACCACCTAGTGTGTCACATGGTCTACTTGCTTTGGAGGATGTAAGTCTACTATGCTTTTCTTCCTTACTAGGCCATTGCACACTGACAAGCACCTTGTTATATGGTAGGCATTACTATGTGGATGGTAAGCTACCTTTTGTTAGCTTTCTTTAAGAGGATGTGACTTTACTATTCTTTCTTCTTGGATTAGCCTTTGTACACTAACTGGGACTAGTATATTTGAGGTTTAGGATAAGTCCCTAGCATCTCCTTCCCTCCTGAGGTTTAGGGTAAGTCCTTCCTCGGGGCTCCCCGCTTAGTAGTCACTCTACATTAGATAGCATCTGTCCTGCCAATGATTGACTATTCTGATGATTAGTTCCGCTTGGAAAGTTGTAAGCCTACTCACTTTCTTTTTTGATTGATCGTTGCACACCAACAGGTACTTTAAGTTGGTTTATTCTCACTATGTTGACAGATACACCACTCAAGCTAACAGATACACCTTAGGTTGGTTGGTTCTCGCACCTTAGGATACCCCAGTCATGGAAGATGTATGTCTTCTATGCTTTCTCCTTGAGTTGGCCACCGTACACCTATAGACTTTTTTTTCCATTGCTCATGATAATTCCCCTAGTAGCACCTCCCCTATTTGCACTATATTTAGGTTACATCTTTTGTGACCCCATTTAGACACTACTTAGATTACTATCAGATTGGACAGTACCCCTTTCCTAGTAACCACCCTGTTCTTGGAGAAATTGTCCTATGGATGTGCAGATTCTCCATCGGTCCAATAAATCTGAGATAGGTCAAGACCGACATAGCCCCTTCTCAGTGTGGTCCCATGTAAACATATAAACAAAATATATCTTTTCACTTGTCGATTAGGAGGACACCCCTAGCGATACCTTTTCCCAAGCAAGTATTTTATCTTTAGGGTAGTGTCAAAAAAACACCACATAAGAATCACCTGACTACTCTTGAGTTGATATAAGTCCCCAGTGGGCGTTCACTTAGTAGTCGCCCCTAAGTCAGGTTTGGTTTATTGTGCTACTAACAAGTCACCCCAGCGGTTGTTCCTTACTTTAGAAGATGTATGTCTGTTATGTCTTCTTATTAGTACAGTCATTGCACAACAAAAGGCAACCCCTTAAGTTGGCTAGCTCTACCCCATGGCTAGTAGACAATCCCTTTGGATTTGTAAATCTGAGATAGAGTAAATATGATAAAGCTCTTTCTCAGTGGGTCCATCGCACATCGATATGGTCCATAAATTAAATCTATGAAATTTGTTTGAGTTCACATCCCAACGGATATGCCCTCAATTCAAAATCAAACTAAACCAAACAAATCATATCAAATCACATGAAATTAAAACAAAATTAATCCTAACTACTTTTAAGTTGACATAAGTCCCCAACGGCTTTCACTTAATAGTTGCCCTTAGTCAAGTTTGATTTATTGTGCATCCAACACGTCACCCCAGCAGTTGTTCATCGCTTTGCAATATGTGAGTTTGCTACGCCTTCTTCCTATAAAATCCATTGCACACTGAATGGCAACCCCTTAGGTTGGCTAGCTCTACCCCACAGTAGGTTGACTATCCCTTTGGATTTGTAAACATGAGGTTCGTCAAGGCTGATATAGCCCCTTCTCAATGGGTCCATCGCACACCGATAGTGTCCATACATTAACTCAGATTAAATTAAAATCAATCTAATTTTCTCTAATATAGTTAAATCATACCCTTCTCCATAGTGGAGCCCCAAATCATATATAAATAAGTTAAGCAAAAAAATCAAATTCAAAACCAACCTCCATAGTGGAGCTAATTTAGACCATCCCCCCTTCCTGCCCACCCACCCAATAGAGTCTAAATCAAAGAAATCCAACCAAGCTTTTATCCCTAATGAATAGGCCAAACCTGCTTGCCTAATTGAAGGTTCATATACCCTATCCCCAGTGGACTTGAGCTCATATCTCTAGTAGATATGCCTCTACACCAGTTAAAAAAACAAATTAAAGTTGATTAGATCTTAATCCTTGGTGGATTATACATTCTTATCCCCAGTGGATCTTATTTCCACAAATCATATAATCAAATCAAATTCAAACCTTATCCCCAACAGATTTTCTTCTTCTATTCCCTTAACATAGACCCCTCTCATGTCATGTCCAGTGCATGTGTGATCCCCTAGTGGATCTCCCTCCATGTCCTTGACATAGAATTCTTATCAAATCTTATTTCTTCTCTTATGCACACCTTTAATACTTCAACCAAAAGCCTAACAATGTATTCATTCAAATTACATCATCTTAACATTGTAATCAACATTTTATGATTTGTGATGGTGCAAGCTCAAACTAACTATACAATATCATGCTAAACATGTTATAGTGTGAATTGACACACTATATTATATTATAATATATGATGTTATATTATAACTTGCTATAATATAATATATTGTCTAACATTACACCTCATTAAAATCACTTAAAAGAAACAAATAACAAAATTTTCTCAAAATATTTATAATGTTCATTTTGGATGTAAAATTGTTCATTTTCTATTAGAAATGGAATAAAATAGCATAATTTTGGTGTTGCTTCTTAGTGTATGCCATGAATTTGGCCAAATTCTTGCATCTCTACCAACGAATTAAAATATTTGTGAGTTATGACACAATGTATTATAACAAAAGTAAAACATACTAAAATGTACAATAACATTTAGTAACACACACATTTATATAAATGTGAGGTTATATTGTTCTGTACAATTTATTTTAATATTCTTTCAAATAATATATTATCTTACATTACACCTTAAAATACATCACTTTAAGCAAAAAAATTATAAAATTTGGTTGGGAAATGATGATTTATTTTGGATGTAAAATTCGATTCTTTTGATTAAATGAGATACCATAGCATACCCCCAATGATGTCCCTAAAGTTTAACTTAAATTTGGCCAAATCGCATCATCTCAGCCTATAAATTAGTATTTTTATGAATTATACTGATACAAACTCTACTACATCATACTATAACAAACTAAAATATGCTAAAAAAATAAGTAGTAATACAATAGTATGCTATAATGCATGATGCTACACTATATTATGACATCCTATATTATAATACTATAACATATTATATTATATTATATTGCATATCACATCACAAGGGATTGCTTAGGAAAAAATCATAAAATTAGTCTAAATAATAAAAAATTGTATATTTTTATCGTATCACTTACATTTTTTAAATTAAGACAATACATTATGATGCCGTACTCTACCTATTATGAATTTGGCCAAATTCCACCATTTTAAAGTCTAAAGCAACATTTTTAAAAATAATGCTAGTTTAAGCTGAACTACATGATTATAAAATACTAAAAGATTTAAAATGCATCGAAGAATATATTATGATATATGATCCTATATTATGTTACAACATATAATATTTATTTTGAACATAAAATCTTTCTTTTATACTATAAGTGGTATAGTAGACCTTTGGTATTACAACCTAATTCCCACTTCAAATTTAACAAATTTCATCATCTGATTTTTTAAATCAGTATTTTTATGATTTATATTAATATAGACTATAGGGAACAATACCATAATATACTAAGACATTTCAAAACATCTTATAACATCCAAAAACACATCACTACATGCTCAATTATATGATGCTACATTATACTATAATACACAATATTATAATATGATTTAGGATTATGGTTTAGTGTATGCAAATATCAAATAGTCAAGGTAAAGTCTCTTAAAGAAATTTTCTTTAGCTACCATAATTATGTTAGGATTAGGTCATTCTTTAAATCTACTCTTAATGACATCTTTATTCAAGGTTTATGGTTTAGGGTTTAGGGGTAGGGTTTAGTGTTAGTTTAGGGTTAGTTTTGAGTTTAAGGTTTGGGGTTTAGGGTTTAGGGTTTAGGGTTCAGGGTTGTAGGTTTTAAGATTTATGGTTTATGGTTTTAGGGTTTAGGGTTTAGTGTTTAGGGATTAGGGTTTTAGGGTTTAGGATTAATGGTTTAGGATTTAAGGTTTAGGGTTTAGGGTTTACAAAGATTAAATTTAGATTCAATATTTTTTTATTTTTATTTCATCAACCAAGTAGCACCCTAACTTTTTGAAGACACAAGCGACGACATAGACTAAAAATGAGCACCAATAGAATAAATCAAAAACCTTAAATAAGTAGAACCATCTCTACTATAAAGACATAGTTCCATAAGCAGCAGATCGGATCAGCCATTCTTGAGTTTCTCCAATTCTCATTTGAACAACCACAACCTCTTAAGTAGTGCGATCCACCATCATATTCTCGATCTCTTCCTCCGTCTCCACCATGGCTGTAACCTTCATCCCTCTTCCCACCTCCATAACCAACACAACTCTGACCACCAACTCCATATCCACCAACTCCAAATACCCCACCACCACTTCGATAATCACCAGCTTTGCCATCGCCTCCACCACCAGATCTAGATTGAGCCTAATTGATTGTGATGTTCCTACCTTCAAGGTTCTTCCCATTCTTAAGGTTTAGGGTTTTAGGGTTGGGGTTGGGGTTTAGGGTTTAGGTTTGGGGTTTGGGGTTTAGGTTTAGGGTTTTTAGGGTTTGGGGGTTTGGGGTTTATGATTTATGATTTTAGGGTTTATGGTTTAAGGTTTAGGGTTTAGGGTTAAGGGTTTAGGGTTTAGGATTTTAGAGTTTAGGGTTTTAGGTTTAGGGTTTGGGGTTTAGTGTTAATTTTAGGTTTAAGGTTTTGGGTTTTGGGTTTTTTTATTTTAAATTTAGTAAACCGATAAGTTTAAGTTAATTCAAATTTATTTTTTATTTAAATTTATTTAAGTTTATTTTATTTTAAATTTTATTTAGGTTTATTTTTATTTTATTTGGTTTTATTTTAGGTTTTTATTTTAATTTAGGTTTTATTTTAATTTATTTTTTAGGTTTATTTTTTAGTTGAGTTTTATATTTATTTTATTTTTTAGGTTTAGGTTTTATTTATTATTTTTAGGTTTAGTTTAGTTTTATTTTATTTTTTTATGTTATATGTCTTTATTTTAGGTTTATTTTTGGGTTTTATTTTTTAGTTTAGGTTTATATTTACTTTTAGTTTTTATTTTATTTTATTTAGTTTAGGTTTAGGTATAGGTTTAGTTTATTTTAGGTTTAGGTTTAGGTTTTATTTATTTTAGTTAGTTTTATTTAGTTTAGGTTTAGGTTTATTTTAGTTTATGTATTTTATTTTTATTTTAGGTTTAGTTTTTTATTAGTTTAGGGTTTAGGTTTTATTTTTAATTAATAAATTTATTTATATTTTAGGTTTAGATTTGTATTTAATTTGTATTTTACTTAATTTTAGATTTATTTAATTTTTAGTTTTTATTTTATTTAGGTTTTTTGTTAGGTTTATATTTTTTAGTTAAGTTCTTTATTTTATTTATATTTTGTTAATTTTATTTTTTTAATTTATTTATTTTAAATATAGGTTTAAGTTTTAATTTTTTTTTATATTTTATTTATTTATTTTTATTTTATCTTATTTTAGGTATTAGTGGTTTAGTTTTCAGTTGGGGTATGGTAGGGTTTAGGTTTAGATATTTTTAGGATTAGAGGCCTGGTTTAGTAGTTTAGGTTTGGTGGGGTGGGTTGGTTTTTTTCAGTTTTATTTAGGGTAGAGTTTAAGAAGTTTATTTTGGGTTTTGGTTTAGGTTTATTTTAGGGTTTAGTTTTTTTTTTTGGTTTAGTTAGATTTAGTTTATTTTAAGTAGGTTTAAGATTTTTGAGGGGTTAGTTTATTTGGGTTAGTAGATTAGGTTTAGGGATTAGGTTTAAGGTATGGTTATATTTAGGGTTTAGGTATGGTTTTAAGTTAGGTTTAGGGGTGAGGTTTAGAGTTTAGGGTTTAGGTGGATTTGAGGTTTATTTAGGGTTTTAAAAAAATTAGTAAACCAGTTTAGTTTATTTTGATTATTTATTTATTTTTATTTATTTTAGTTAATTTTATTTATTTTATTTAGATTTTATTTATTTTATATTTTATTTTAGTTAATTATGTTTAGGTTTATGTTTATGTTTATTTTAGTTTAGTATATTCATCTTATTTTTTTATCTGGTTTAGGTTTAGATTTTATGTTTATGTTTTAGGTTTTTATTTTAGGTTACATTTTTTAGTTTTGGTTTAGGTTTATTTTTAGTTTATTTTATTTTATTTAATTTTGGGTTTAGTTTAGTTTATTTTAGGTTTAGATGTAGGTTATTTATTTTTAGCTTATGTAGGTTTATTTTATTTTATTTTATTTTAGGTTCAATTTTTTTTAATTCAGTGTTTAGGTTTAATTTTTTATTTTTTATTTAGTTTAGGTATTTATTTAGTTTTTATTTTATTTTATTTTATTTTAGTTCTATTAATTTTTATTTTATGTTTAGTTTTTATTTTATTTAGGTTTTTTATTTTTAGCTTTATTTTATTTTTTAGTCTAGTTTAGGTTTTTATTTATTTTATTTTATTTAAGTTTTGGTTTAGGTTGAGCTTTTTAGGTTTAAGTTTAGATTTTATTTTATTTATTTTTATATATTTAATTAGTTTATGTTTATTTATTTTATTTTAGGTTTTATTTAGTAGGTTTGGTTTTAGGTTTTAGGGTTTAGTGTTTAGGGTTTAAGTTTAACATTTGGGTTTAGGGTTTTTTAGTTTTTGGTTTAGGTTTAGGGTTTAGGGTTTAAAGTTTTTATTTGGGGTTTTTTTTATGGTTAGTTTTAGGGTTTAGGATTAGGGTTTATATAGTATTTAGGGTTTAAGATTTATTTAGGGTTTAGGGTTTTTTTTAAAAAATAAAGTTAGAGGTTTAGGTTTATTTAGTTTATTTTTTATTTATTTTATTTTAAAATTTTTATTTAGGTTAACTTTTTATTTTTATTTAATTTTTTATTTTGGATTTATTTATTTTAGTTTAGGTTTTGTATTTTAGTTTATTTTTTAAGCTTATGTTTAGGTTTATGTTTATTTTTTTAACTTAGTTTTAATTTTATTTTATTTCTCATTTTTAGGTTTAGATTCAAGTTTTTATTTTATTTTTTTATTTCTAGGTTTTAGGTGTGTAGTTAAAGTTTACTTTTAGGTTTTATTTTTTAGTTTAGGTTTAGGTTTATTTTTAGTTTATTTTATTTTATTTAATTTAGGTTTAATTTATTTAACTTTAGTAGGTTTTATTTATTTTAGTTTAGGTTTCTAGAATAGTTGGTGAGGTGAGTCGAGTGTTTAAGAAAAGATAGAAATAAGAAGCATTGTTATAAAACTTGGTTTAGATGTAAAACTTCAAATTGGGAAAGATATAAAGTGGCCTGTAGAGATTCTAAGAAAGCAATATATGATGCAAAAAAATTTAGCTTTAGTGATTTATATAATAGATTAGATACCAAAGAAGGTGAAAGATGTATGTATAAGTTAGCCAACCAAAGAGATAGGAGAAGTAAAGACATAGTTCAAGTGAGGGGTATTAAGGATGAAAATAATAAAGTGCTTTTCTTAGAAAAGATATTGAAAATAGGTGGATGAGGTATTTTGATAAACTTTTCAATGAAGGATCTGAAAGTAAGATTTTGATTTTACCTTAATACCTAAACAAAAATAGAGAATTTCATTTTATCGTCATTATTAGTAAATCAAGTTAGTGAAGCTTTAAAGAAAATGAAATGTGGAAAAGTAGTAGGACGGATAATATTCCAATAGAAGTGTGGAAATGTTTAGGAGATCAAGGAATTTCTTGGCTTACAAATCTTTTTTAATGTTATTTTAAAGATTAAAAGATGCGGATGAGTGGAGAAAGAGTTTGTTGGTTCCTATATTTAAGAATAAAGGTGATGAACAAGAGTGTGCAAATTATAGAGGAATTAAGTTAATGTGCCATACATTAAAATTATGGAGAGAGTAATTGAGCATAGGTTACGATGTGATACTGAAGTTTCTCTGTCAGTTTGGTTTCATGCGGGTAGATCTACTATGGATGCTATACATTTGTTAAGAGGTTTGATGGAGAAGCATAGAAGTAAGAAGGATCTACATATGATATTTATTGATTTAGAAAGCTTATGATAAAGTCTCAAGAGATGTTCTTTGGAGAGTTCTAGAACAAAAGGAGTTAATATTGGTTATATTCAAGTCATTAAGGATATGTATACTAGAGTATTACTTGTGTCCAAACACAAAGAGGATTGACAAAATATTTTCTTATTTCAGTTGGATTACATCAAGGATCAACATTAAGCTCTTATCTTTTTACTTTAGTTATGGATGTTGTTATGAGGCATTTACAAGAAGATGTACCTTGGTGTATGCTTTTTGCTGATGACATTCTTCTTGTTGATAAGACTAGAGAGGGAGTCCAAGAAACTTGAATTATGGAGGTCAACTTTAGAGTCTAAAGGTTTTCGTTTAAGTAGATCTAAAATGAATATATGGAGTGTAATTTTAGTTGTAGAAGTTTTAATGGTAGTGTTGTGACTTTAGGTGATCAAGTCATTAATAAAAGTGAATGATTCAGAAATTTAGGTTCTATTGTTCAAAATGATGGTGAAATAGATGGAGATGTTATTAGTAGAATTCAAGTTAGATGGTTGAAGTGGAGGAATGCATCCGGCCTATTATGTGATAGAAAAGTTCCACTTAAACTTAAGGGAAAATTTTATAAGATGGTGGTAAGACACAATGACTTATGGTGCGAATGTTGGCCAATAAAAGAGAAGCATAAGACTAAGTTAAGTGTTCTGAGATGAGGATGCTCGTGGATGAGTGGCTTTACTCTTAGAGAGATGCAAAATAGTATGTTGGAAAAGTTGGAGTAGCTCGAGTGGGTAAGATTAGGGAGAGTCTTAGATGGTTTGGCCACATAAAGCGTCGGTCGTCAGATGACCATTAGGAGAGTAGATGCATTAGATTTACCTTATGTTAAGAAAGGTAGAGGTAGACCTAAAAGACTTGGTTAAGATGTATAAAAATGATCTTAGTATACTTGAATTAAATGAAAATTTGACACATAATAGGACACAATGGAGACAAGGATTCATGTAGGACCCACTAGTGGGATTAAGGCTTGTTGTTGTTGTTGTTGTTGTTGTTTGTTTAGTTTTTTTAAGTTTATGATTTAGGTTTTATTTTATTTTTTTAAGTTTAGATCTTTATTTTGTTTAGGTTTATTTATTTATTTAGTTTAGTTTAGGTTATTATTTATTTTATTTTAGTTTAGTTTTTTATATTTATTTTATTTTCTTTTTAGGTTTAGGTTGAGGTTTAGGTTTAGGTATTGGATTAGGTTTTAGTTTAAGTTTTTATTTTATTATTTTTTTTTAATTTATTTAAGTTTAGGTTTTTTATTTATTTTATTTTTAGGTATTATTTCGTTTAGATTTAGGTTTTTAAGTTTTTGGGGTTTAGGGTTTAGGGTTTAGGATTTGGGATTTAGGATTTAGAGTTTATTTATTTAATTAAGTAAACCAATTGGTTTAGGTTTATTTAGTTTATTTAATTTAAGGTTTAGGATTTAAGGTTATTTAGGGTTTAGGTTTAAGGGTTTTTTAAGGTTTAGGGTTTAGGGTTGTCATTTAACGTTTAGGGTTTAGGGTTTATGATTTAGGGTTTGGGATTTTTTTTTAAAAAAAATTAAGTAAATATGATTTAGGTTTATTTAGTTTATTTTTTATTTTTTTTAGTTTATTTTATTTTTATTTTTATTTTGGTTGATTTTTATTTTTATTTAGTTAGTTTATTTATTTTAGGTTTAATTATTTTAGCTTAGGTTTTTTATTTTAGTTTATTTTTTAGATTTAGTTTAGGTTTTGGTTTATTTTTTAGTTGAGTTTTATTTTTATTTAATTTTTTAGGTTTATGTTTTATTTTCTATTTTTAGGTTTAAGTCTAGGATTTTTATTTTATTTTTAAAGTTTAGGTTTTTGGCTTTTATTTTAGGTTAATTTTTAGGTTTTATTTTTTAATTTAGGTTTAGTTTATTTTAAGTTTATTTTATTTTATTTAGGCTAGGTTAAGGTTTAGGTTATATTTATTTTAGTTTAATTTATTTTAGTTTAGGTTTAGGTTTACTTTATTTTATTTAAATTATTTAATTTTAGGTCTAGTTTTATTTTTTTTAGTTTAGGGTTTAAGTTTTATTTATTTTAGGTTTTATTTTTAGGTTTATTTTTTAGGTTTAGCTTTTTTATTTAGTTTTTATTTTATTTTTTAAGTTTATTGTATGCTTATTTTGTCTTTATTTTACATTTAGTTTTTATTTTATTTAGGTTTTTTACACTTTAGTTTACTTTTTAGTTTGGTTTGGGTTTTTATTTATTTTATTTTAGTTTACTTTAGTTAGTTTATTTTATTTTCTTTTTAAGCTCAGGTTTAGGTCTTAGTTTAGGTTTTTATTTTATTTTAGACTTGAATCTTCGACGAACTCATTAATCATCAAGTCGAGTGCTATGTTGATGATCTCATGGTTAAAAGTAGAGAAAAATGAAGACCATCTCTTTGACTTGAGAGTAGTTTTCGAACAGTTAAGACAATATTATCCTCAAAATGAACCCCCTAAAGTGTGCATTCAGAGTAGCTTTAGGGAAATTCCTTAGGTTTGTTGTCCGACCGGGGAATTGAAATCAATCCAGAGAAGATCAGGGCGATATTAGAAATGTCACCCCCTAAAGGCTTAACTTAGCTCAGATCATTCCAAGGGTGGTTGGCATATCAAAGACACTTTATATCTAACCTATCGAGAAGATGTCAGCCATTCTCAACACTTGTCATAAAGGATGCCAAGTTCAAGTGGGATGATAAGTGTGAGCATACCTTTGATGACATCAAGCAATACCTGATGATGTCATCAGTTCTAGAAGCCCCTATCTAGGGAAAGCACCTCATACTTAACAATGCTACATTAGACAACTTTCTTGGTGCTTTTTGGGCCCAAGCAAATGATAAAGGGAAGGAAAATACACTGTACTACCTCAGCTGTCATCTAATACCTACTGAGGCTAATTATCCACCCATTGAGAAGCATTGCCTAGCTTTAATCTTTGCATCCCAAAAGCTACAACACTACATGCTTCCTGATAAGGTGAAATTAATTTCTAGGATCATTCCACTATAGTATCTCATGATACGAACAACGGTATCCAAACGGTTGGCACGATGGTCCATGATCCTCTCGTTTACCTATACCCGTGCGGTAAAGGATAAGCACTAGCGATTTCTTAACACACCCACTTCTTGCTGACTCTCTACTTAGTGATGATCTCCCCGATGAACAAATCATGAACTTAGGGGATACTAGCATTCATCGTTGGGAGATGTACTTTGATGGTGCAGCTTCCTCCCAAAGAGGAGAAGATCTAGAATCTACTATTCTAGGAAAGGTAGGGGTAAGAATAGTTCTCTTAACTCCAGACTGTGATGTGATGAGATTCTCATATAATTTATCCAATCCTCGAATTAACAATGAATCAGAATATGAGGCTCTGATTGCCAGTTTGGAGTTATCCGTTACTTTAAGCATCCAAAACATCAAAACTTTTGGGGATTCTCAACTAATTATCAACCAAATCGCTGGGTTCTGTAAGGTTATAAAGCCCAAGCTCCATCACTACTATATGTACACCATGAAGTTGTTGGCCCAAATCCTAGAGGTTTCCATTTATAAGATTCCTCATGGAGAGAATGCCGTAGCATATGCTTTAGCTAAGCTTTCCAGGGAATTGACATGTCCAAAGTATAAGTATATATAATAAAGGTCTAAAATAGAGAAATCTTATCTTTTGTTGATATTGAACTCATTAAAATGTACCCTCTTAAAGGGGAGGTTGTCATTTAAAGAAGGATGAGGAGGTAGATTGGTGGCAACCATTCATGGATTACCTAAATAAAGGCAAACTACCTTAAGAGAAGTTTGAAGTCCATTAGATAAAGTAGAGAGCACTTTCATACACTCTTATGGATGGTTTCTTATACCAGCGATCTTTCAATCATATGTGGTTATGTTGTTTACATAAGCATGAAGCCAGTAGGATTGTGAGCAAGGTACACTCAGGATTATGTGGAACCAACCAATCCTGTCCGAAGATGAAAGCCAAGATTAAAAAATTAAGATACTACTGGCCATCGATGATTAAAAATTATATGGATACAGCTAAGCAAGGCCACCAATGCCAAATACATAGTGTGGTCCTACACCAACCACCCAACATTCTACATCCTCCTTCTTCTAAAGATCATCAGTTCATCTTAGCCACTACTGACTACTTTTCAAAATGGGCAAAGGTTATTTCACTCAGAGAGGTCGTAACTCAACATGTGCTTTATTTTTTTAGGAACCATATTGTATATAGGTTTGGATTGCCTCAACAAATTATATATGATAATAGTACTACATTCAAGAGCATCAAGATCAACAAATTTGCATGGAGATAGCATAAATTAGAGATATTCTACCATCAACTACCCGAGGAAAACTACTTAGCTGAAGCCTTCAATAAAACACTCATCTAAATATTAAAGAAGACACTCAACAACAACAAGCGATAGTGGCATGAGCAGTTAGTTGAAGCCTTATGGGCCTTCCGCACCATATATAGAACTCCAACTCAGTCTACTCCTTTCTCCTTAGAGTATGGGTTTGAAGCCATTCTACCATTAAAAGTCCAACTCCCATCATTAAGGATAGTTTTGGGTAGCATGATCACAACAGAGCATAATGCCAAGTTGCGATTATAAGAGCTTGAAGGTTTATAGGAGAGACGCCTATGGGCATGCCAAAAACTTGAGTTGTATAAAGCTAAAATGGTTCAAGCTCACAACAAGTTGGTCCATCCTAGATCTTTTCAAGTATGAGAGCTTATTTTTGTTCCAAAAAGACTAATTATTGTCCGTCGTATTATGGGAGGCAAGTTTGAACCCACTTAGGAAGGCCCTTTTGCCATAGAGAAGGCCTTCCAAGTAGGATCTTATCAGCTTATTAATCATAAATGAGAGTTCCCAATTCTTCCAATCAATGGGCTCTACTTAAGATAATATTATAAATCATGTTTGAAAATAATTATCATCTATGAAAATTCCATTTTGAATTCAATCTCTTCCATGTTGAAAGTATTCTTGTTTGCAAATCTACCACGATCTGTTTAGTGTAGGTGTAAGGAACCCAAGTGGTATGTTGTCCATCATTGACATAACAAGAACAAAAACTACACACAAACCTATAAAATAAACACATATCTTTTTTGTCTGCTACTCACGAGTTGAGATAATGCCAATGGCACTTTTCGATGCTTGCTCTAGGTCGGTGACATGCTACCTATGTGTCACCCCAGAGGTCTTCTTGCTTTGGAGGATGTAAGTATTATATACTTTCCTTCATTACTTGGCCACTACACATCAATGAGCGCATTGCTAGTTTGGTAGGCCTTACTACATGATTGGTAAGCTACCTCATGTTGGCTCTATTTAAGAGGATGTGAGTCTGTTATGCTTTCTTCTTCGATTAGCCTTTGTAAATTGACTGGGTTGAGTACATTTGAGGTTTAGGATACGTCCCCTAGCGGCTCCTTCCCTCTTGACTGCTTCAAGTTTAGGTCCAATCCTTTATCGGGTCTCTCAGTTTAGTAGTCACTCTAGGTTAGAAAACATAAGGCTTCCTTATAATAAACTATCCTGATGATCAGTTTCGCTTAGAAAGTTGTAAGCCTACACACTTTCTTTCTAGATTGATCGTTGCACACCGATGGGCACCTTAGGTTGGTTGGTTTTCACTATGCTGATGAATACACCACTCATGTTGATCGATACACCTTAGGTTGGTTAGTTCTCGAACCTTAGGATACACCACTCATGGAAGATGTAAGTCTACTATGCTTTCTCATTGGGTTGTCCACTGTACACCCATTGGCTTTATTTCTAGGCTAGATAACACCCATGTCCTGGTCATTATATTTTAATCACATCCTTTGCAACCCCATTTAGACACTCAGTTACTATTTGGATGGTTGCCCTTTCACAACACATGTGGTTGGAGAATCCATCTTGTGGATGTGCAGATTCTCTCTTGGTTTAGTAAATTTAAGATAGGTCAAGGTGAACATAGCCCCTTCTCAGTGTGTTCCCTCGTACACCAACAGGGTCCACGCAAACATATAAACAAAATATATATTCACTTGTGGATTAGAAGGACACCCCTAGTGGAACCTTATCCCAAGCAGGTATCCTATCTTTTGGGTAGTGTCAGCAAAACTCCCAATAGGAATTGCCTGACTAATTTATAATTTATATAAGTCCCCATGAGCATTCACTCAGTAGTCTCCCTAAGTCGGGTTTTAGTTGTTGTTCTACCAATAGGTCACCCGAGTGGTTGCTACCTGTTTTAGAAGATGTAAGTCTGCTACACCTTCTTCCTACTGTCGTTGCAGAAAGGCAACCCTTAGGTTGGCTAGCTCTACCCATGGTAGACTATCCCTTTGGATTTGCAAATATGAGATAGGATAAGTTCGATATAACCCCATCTCAGTGGGTCCATCGCACACCTACAAGGTCCATAAATTAACTCTATCAAATTTGACCGAGTTCACATCTCTAATGGATATGCCCTTAATTTGAAATCAAACTAAACGAAATAAACCATATCAAATCACATGAAATTAAGATAAAATTAATTCTGACTACTTTTGAGTTGACATAAGTCCCCAGCGGCATTCACTCAGTAGTCGCCCTAGGTCAAGTTTCCCTCTACATGAACTAAAATAAAATAAAATAAAGTAAACTAGTTTTTAATCCTTGGTGGATCAATCTTTATTCCTAACATATCTTCTTTCCATAAATCATATAATCAAATCAAATTCAAACCTTATCCCATCAAATTTTCTTCTTCAATTCCCTCGACATAGATCGCTCACATGTCATGTCTATTGCATGTGTGATCCCCTAACATATCTCCCTCCAAGTCCTTGACATAGAATTCTCATCAAATTTTATTTCTTCCCTTATGTACACCTTTAATACTTCAACCAAAAGCCTTATAATGTATTCATTCAAATTACATAATGTTAACATTATAATCAACATTTTAAGATTTATGATGGTGTAAGCTCAAACTAACTATACAATATCATGCTAAACATATTATACTATGAATTAACACACTATATTATATTATAATATATGTTATATTATAATTTGCTATAATATAATGTATTGTTTAACAGTACACCTCATTAGAATCACTTAAAAAAGAACAAATAACAAAATTTTCTCAAAATATGAATAATGTTCATTTTGGATGTAAATTTATTATTTTTCTATTAGAAATTGTACAACATAGCATAATTGTGGTGCTTCTTTTTGGTGTGTGCCATGAATTTGGCCAAATTCTTGCATCTCAACCTTCAAATTAAAATTTTTATGAGTTTTGACCCAATATATTATAACAAAAGTAAAACAAACTAAAATGTACAAAAACATACTAAAATGTTCAATAACATTTAATAACATGCCACCACATTCATATATATGTGAAGTTATATTGTTATGTAGATTATATTTTAATATGGTTTTATATAATATATTATCTCACACTACACCTTAAAATGAATCACTTTAAGCAAAAAAATTATAAAATTTTGTTGAAAAATGAACATTTATTTTGGATCCAAAATTCCATTCTTTTGATTAAATGACACACCATAACACACCCCCAATGATGTTCCCTATATATTACCTTAAATTTTGCCAAATTCGATTATCTCAGCCTATAAATCAATATTTTTATGAATTATACCAGTACAAACTCTACTACATCATATCATAACAAACTAAAATATGCTAAACAATAAGTAGTAATACACAATAGTATGCTATAATGCATGATGCTACATTATGTTATGGCATCCTTTCTTATAATACACTATATCATATTATATTATACTATATTGCATATCACATCACAAGGAATTACTTAAGATAAAAAAATTAAAATTAGTGTAAAAATAAAAAAATTATATATTTTAGTCATACCACTTACATATTTTAAATTGAAATAATATATTATGATGCCATGCTCTACCTATGAATTTTGCCAAATTCTACCATTTTAAAGTCTAAATCAACATTTTTTATAAATAATGCTAGTGTAGGCTCGACTACATGATTGTAAAATATTAAAAGAATTTAAAATACATAGAACAACAACATATAATATTTATTTTGAACATAAAATCTTACTTTTAGACTACAAGTGGTATAGCACACCTTTGGTACTACAACCTAATTACCACTTCAAATTTAACAAATTTCATCATTTGATTAATTAAATCAATATTTTTATGATATAAATTAATATAGATTATAAGGAACAATACCATAATATACTAAAACATTTAAAAATATCTTATAACATCCAAAAACACATCACTACATGGTCAAATATATGATTCTTCATTACACTATAATATATGGTATTATAATATGATTTAAGGTTAGGGTTTAGTGTTTTCAAATCTTTAATAGTCAAGGGAAAGTCTCTTGAAGACATTTTCTATAGTTACCATAACTATGTTAGAATTAAGTCATTCTTTAGATCTACTCTTAATGACATCTTTATTCATGGTTTAGGGTTTAGGGTTTAAAGTTTAGGGTTATGGTTTAGGGTTTGAGCTTAGTTTAGGGTTTAGGGTTTAAGGTTAGTTTATGGTTTAGGGTTTGGAGTTTAAGGTTTAGGGTTTAGGGTTTAGGATTTAGGGTTTAAGGTTTAGGGCTTAGGTTTAAGGTTTAGGGTTTAGGTTTAGGGTTTAGGGTCTAGAGTTTAGGGTTTAGTGTTTAGAGTAAAGGGATTAGGGTTTATGGTTTAGAGTTTTGGATTTATATTTAGATTTTAAGTTTTAATTTAAAGTTTTACAGTTTAGGGTTTAGGGTTTAGGGTTTAACGGAGAACAAATTTAGATTCAACATTTCTTCTTTTCGATTTCATCAACTAAGTAGAACCCTAAGTTTTCTAAGACACAAGCTATGACATAGATAAAAAATGAGCACCCATGGAGAAAATTCAAAACCTTGGATAAGTAAAATCATCTCTATTCTAAAAGTATTTCTGTAAGTAGCAGATCGAATCAATAGTTATTCAATTTCTCTAGTTCCCATCAGAACCACCCCTGCCTCTTTAGTAGAGGGATCTTCCATCATATCCCTGATCTCTCCCTCGCGGTTGTAGCCTCCAGCTCCTCTCACCTCCATAACCCTGGCTTCGGCACCACCTCCCATCCACTAGCATCACCAAATCCCCACCACCACTGCGATATCTGACGTATCCTCCTTCACCTCCACCACTAGACCTAGACTGAGCCTAGTTTATGGTGATGTTCTTGCCATCAAGGTTCTACACATTCTTTTGGTTTAAGGTTAGTTTAGGGTTTAGGGTTAGTTTAGGGTTTGAAGTTTAAGTTTATTGTTTAAGGTTTAGTGTTTAGGATTTAGGATTTAGAGTTTAGGGTTTTAAGGTTTAGGGTTTAGGCTTTATGGTTTAACGTTTAGGGTTTAGGGATTAGGGTTTTTGGGTTTAGGGTTGTAGGTTTAAGGTCATAATTTTAGGGTTGTAGGTTTAGGGTTTGGTGTTTAGGTTTAAATTTAGGGTTTAGGGTTTAAAGTTTATGGCTTAGGATTTAGGGTTTAGGGTTTCTCATTTTAAATTAAGTAAATTGGAAGGTTTAGGTTTATTTAGTTTTTTATTTTGTTTATTTTAGGTTATTTGAGTTTATTTTATTTTATATTTTATATTTTTATTTAGGTTTATTTTTTATTTCAATTTACTTTAGCTTATTTATTTTAAGTTATTTTATTTTAGTTTAGGTTTTTTAATTTTTTTTTTAGGATTAGGTTTATTTTTTAATTGAGTTTTATTTTATTTTATTTTTTAATTTAGGTTTTATTTTTTATTTTTTATTTTTTATTTTAGGTTTAGGTTTTTATTTTATTTTTTTTTTTGGGTTTAGGTTTTAAGTTTTTATTTTAGGTTTATTTTAGGTTTAGTTTTTTTAGTTTATTTTATTTTATTTTATTTTTTTTATGCTTAGATTTAGTTTATTTTAAGTTTAGGTTAAGGTTTTATTTATTTTAGTTTATTCTATTTTAGTTTATGTTTAGGTTTATTTTATTTTAATTATTTTATTTTTATTTTAGGTTTTGAATTTTTTTTAGTTTAGGTTTAGATTTTAATTTTTATTTATTTTTAAGTTTTGTTATTTAGGTTTAGGTTTTTATTTAGTTTTTATTTCATTTTATTTTAGGATTATTTTACTATTATTTTAGGTTTAGTTTTGATTTTATTTACATTTTTTTAAATTTTGTTTAGGTTTTTATTTTTTATTTAAGTTTAGTTTTATTTTTTATTTTATTTTCTTTTTTAGGTTTAGGTTTAGGTTTTAGTTTATGTTTTTTATTTATTTTATTTTTTATTTTATTTTGTTTACACTTTTTATTTATTTTATTTTTTAGTTTTATTTAGTTTAGGGCTAAGTTTTTAGCTTTTAGGGTTTACAGTTTAAGGTTTATGGATTGGGGTTTAGGGTTTGGGGTTTAGGATTTAGGGTTTTTATTTTAAGTTTAAGATTTAAGGTTTTTTTAATAATAAACAAATTCATTTGTTCTTCTTAATTTCATCAACCAAGTAGCACCCCAAGTTTTCTAAGACATAAAAGATGATATAGACAAAAAATTAGGGTAGTGGGATTCACCATCATATCCATCATCTCTACTGAAAAGACCATTCGATAAGCAACTAATTGGATCATCCATTCTTTAGTTTCTCTAGTTCCCATTAAAATCACCCCCACCTCTCGGGTAGTGGGATCCACCATCATATCCCCGATCTCTCCCACCACCACCACCACTATAGCCTCCGTCACTTGGCCCTCCATAGCTACTACTCGACCCGGCACCTCAGATCCCCACCACCACTAAAATAACCACCACCTTCCTCACCAGATTGAGCCTGGTTGATATTTCACGCCTACAGTTTATCTATTCTTAGGATTTATGGTTAGTTTATAGTTTAGGGTTAATTTAGGGTTTATGGTTTAGTGTTTAGTGTTTATGTTTGGGGTTTAGGGTTTAAGGTTGTAGGTTTCAGAGTTTAGGATTTAGGGTTTAGGGTTTAGGGTTTAGGGTTTAGGGTTCACGATTTAAAGTTTAGAGTTTAGGGATTAGGGTTAGTTTAGGGTTTATGGTGTAGGGTTTATGGTTTAGAGTTTAGGGTTTAGGGTTTAGGGTTTGTTAGGGTTTAGGGTTCAGGATTTAGGGTTTTATGTTTTGGTATGTAGGTTTAGGGTTTAAGCTTTATGGTTCAGGCGTTTAGGGTTTTAGGGTTTAGGGTTTAGGGTTTAGGATTTAGAGTTTAGGGTTTAAGGTTTACGATTTAGGGTTATAAGGTATAGGGTTGAAGGTTTAAGGTTATAAGTTTAGGGTTTTGAGTTTAGGGTTAGTTTTAAGGTTTAAAATTTAGGGATTTTTTTTAATTTAAGTAAACTGGTAGATTTAGATTTATTTAGTTCATTCAGTTTATTTTTTTTTATCTGAGTTTTTTTTTAAAAAAAAATTTTATTTAGGTTTATACTTTTATTTAGTTTAATTTATTTATTTTAAGTTTATTTATTTTATTTTAGGTTTTTTATTTTATTTTTTTAAGTTTAGGTTTATTTTTAGTTGAGTTTTATTTTTATTTTATTTTTTATGTTTAGGTTTACTTTTTTATTTTTAGGGTTTTTTATTTTATTTTTTAGGTTTAGGTTTTATTTTTTATTTTTAGATTTAGGTTTACATTTTTATTTTTATTTTTTAGGTTTAAGTTTATTTTTAGTTTATTTTATTTTATTTAGTTTAGGTTTAGGTTTAGGTTTTATTTATTTTAGTTTAGTTTAGTTTTATTTAGGTTTAGGTTAATTTTATTTTGTTTATTTAGTTTTTATTTTAGGTTTAGGTATTTTTTTAGTTTAGGGTTTAGGTTTTATTTTTTATTTCTTTTTAGGTTTTATTTTTAGGTTTATTTTTTTAGGTTTAGGTTTTTATTTAGTTTTTATTTTAGGATTATTTTATTTTTATTTTATGTTTAGTTTTAATTTTATTTAGGTTTTTTATTCTTTGGTTTATTTTATTTTTTAATTTAGTTTAGGTTTTTATTTATTTTTTTATAATTTATTTTTATTTTTTTATTTTATTTTATTTTTAAGTTTATGTTTAGGTTTTTATTTTATTTATTTTATTTTAATTTAGGTTATTTATTTATTTTATTATTATGTTTTATTTAGTTTATGTTTAGGTTTTCAGCTTTTTAGGGTTTAGGGTTTAGGGTTTAGGGTTTAGGATTTTAGGGTTTAGGGTTTTATGGTTTACGGTTTAGGGTTACGGTTAGGGTTAGGGTTTAAGGTTTATGGTTTAATGTTTAATCTTTAGGGTTTAGGCTTTTGAGGGTTTAGGGTTAGTTTATTATTTAGGGTTGAGCCTTAAGGGTTTAAGGTATTTAAGGTTTAGGGTTTATGGTTTATGGTTAGTTTAGGGTTTACGATATAAGGTTTTAGGGTTTAGGGTTTAGGGTTTAGGTTTTAATGTTTAGGGTTTAGGATTAGGTTAGGGTTTAGGGTTTAGGGTTTAGAGTTGTAAATTTAAGGTTGTAGGTTTAGGGTTTAGGGTTTAGGGTTAGTTTTAGGGTTTAGGTCTACGGTTTAGGATTTAGGGTTCAAAGTTTAGAGTTTAATGTTTAGGTCTATTTTTTAATTAAGTAAACCGGTATGTTTAGGTTTATTTAGTTTATTTTATTTTTTATTTTTTATTTAAGTTTATTTTTTTATTTAGGTTTCTTTTTATTTTTATTTAGTTTAGTTTATTTATTTTAGGTTTATTATTTTAGTTTAGGTTTTTTTATTTTAGTGTTTTTTAAGGTTTATGTTTAGGTTTATGCTTTTTTTTAGTTTAGTTTTATTTTCATTTTATTTTTTAAATTTTCATTTTATTTTTTATTTTTGTTTTAGGTTTAGGTTTGTATTTTATTTTTTATTTAGGTTTTAGGTTTTTATTTTATGTTTAATTTTAAGTTTTATTTTTTATTTTAGGTTTAGGTTTATTTTTAGTTTATTTTATTTCATTTAGTTTAGGGTTTAGGTTAAGTTTATTTTAGTTTACTTGATTTGTACGTTTATGCTTAGGTTTAAGTTTAGGTTTAGGTTTAGGTTTTAGTTTAGGTTTAAGTTTTATTTTATTTTATTTTTTTATATAGTTTTAGGTTTTTTTATTTATTTTATTTTTAAGTTTTATTTAGTTTAGGTTAAGGTTTTTAGGTTTTTATGATTTGGGGTGTAAGGTTTAGGATTTGGGGTTAGTGGTTTAGGGTTTAGGGTTATAGGTTTTAGGATTAAGTGTTTAGAGTTTAGGGTTTAGGGTTTTAAGGTTAGGGTTTATGGTTTAGGGTTGTAGGTTTAGGGTTTAGGGTTTAGGGATAGTTTTATGGTTTAGGGTTTAGGGTTATGGTCTATTTTTTAATTATGTAAACTCATAGGTTTAGGTTTATTTAGTTTGCTTTTTATTTATTTGAGCATTATTTATTTTTTATTTAGGTTTATTTTTTACCTTTATATAGTTTAATTTATTTATTTTAGCTTTTTTTATTTTAGTTTATGCTTTTTATTTTAGTTTATTTTTTAGGTTTAGGTTTATTTTTTAGTTTAGTTTTATTTTTATTTTATTTTTTAGGCTATGTTTTATTTTATATTTTTAGGTTTAAATTTAGGTTTTTATTTTATTTTTGTTGGTTTCAATTTTATGTTTTTATTTTAGGTTTATCATTAGGTTTTATGTTTTACTTTAGGTTAAGGTTTATTTTAAATTTATTTTTTTTATTTAGGGTTTAAGTTTAGGTTTAGGTTAGTTTATTTTAGGTTTAGGTTTATGTTTTATTATTTTAGATTAGTTTATTTTAGATTAGGTTTAGGTTTATTCTATTTTTTATTTTAGGTTTAGGTTTTTTACTTTTAGTTTAGGGTTTAGGTTTTATCTTTTATTTATTTTTATGTTTTATTTTTAGGTTTATTTTTTAGGTTTAGGTTTTTATTCAATTTTTATTTTAGGTTTATTCATTTTTATTTTAAGTTTAGTTTTTTATTTATAATTAGGTTATTTATTTTTAGTTTAATTTAGGTTTTAATTTATTTTATTTTTATTTAGTTCTTAAATTTTATTTTATTTTCTTTTAGGTTTAGCATTTGGTTTAGGTTTTAGTTTTGGTTTTTATTTTATTTAATTATTTTATTTTAAATTTGTTAAGATTGGTTTAATTATTTTAATTTTAGTTTTAGGTTTTTAGCTTTTTAGTGTTTAGGGTTTAGAGTTAGTTGAGGGTTCAGGGTTTAGAGTATAAACTTTAGGTTTTAGGTTTTAGGTTTTAAGTTTAAGGTTTTAGGTTTTAAGTTTTAGGTTTTAGGTTTTAGGTTTTAGGGTTTAGGGTTTTAGGGTTTAGGTTTTAAGGTTTAGGGCTTAGGGTTTTTAAAGTTTAGGATTTTGGGTTTTGGGGTTTAGCTTTTAGGTCTAGGGTTCATGTTTTAGTTTAAAGATTTGGGTTTTTGGTTTTTTAATAGAAAACAAATTCAATTTCAGCATTTCTTCTCTTTAATTTTATCAACCAAGTAACACACCATGTTTTCTAAGGCACAAGTGATGGCATAGATAAAAAATGAGCACACATAGAGAAAATAAAAAACCCTAGATAACTAGAACCATCTCTTCTGTAAAGACACAGTTCCATAAGTAGCAGATCAGATTGGTCATTCTTCAATTTCTCCAGTTCCCATCAGAACCACCCTGGCTTCTCATGTAGTAGGATCCACCATCATATCTTGTATCTCTCCCTCCGCCACCACCATGGCTGTAACCTCCTGTTTATTTTTAATTTAGTTTATGGTTTAGGTTTTGTTTATTTTAGGTTTAGGTTTAGGTTTGATTTATTTAGTTTAGGTTTAGGTTAATTTTGTTTTGTATATTTTAGGCTTTTTTTAGTTTATGATATATGTTTTATTTTTTATTTATTTTCAGGTTTATTTTTTTCATTTAGGTTTTTATTTTATTTTATTTCACAATTATTTATTTTTATTTTACTTTTAGTTTTTATTTTATGTAAGTTTTTTATGTTTAGGTTTATTTTATTTTTTAGTTTAGTTTAGGTTTTTTTATTTATTTTAATTTAGTTTAGTTTTATTTTTTAAATTTTATTTTAGTTTTATGTTTAGGTTTAGGTTTAGGTTTTTATTTTATTTTATTTTTTTATTCTTTTTAGGTTTAGGTTTTTTTAGGTTTTATTTAGTTTAGGTATAGGTTTTTAGGGTTTTGGGTTTATGGTTTGGGGTTTAAGGTTTAGGGTTTAGGGTTTAGGGTTGTAGGTTTTAGGGTTTAGGGTTTAGGGTTTAGGGTTTTAGGGTTCAGGGTTTAGAGTTTATGGTTTATGGTTTAGGTTTTAGGGTTTAAAGTTTTAAGGTTTAGGGTTTAGGGTTTAGGGTGGTAGTTTTAGGGTTCACAGTTTATGATTTAAGATTAGGGTTTTTTTATTTATTTTAAATTTTTTTAAAATTAAGTAAACTCATTAGTTTAGGTTTATTTAGTTTATTTTTTATTTATTTTATTTTATTTTCGATTTAGGTTTTAGGTTTTTATATTACGTTTATATCTAAGTTTTATTTTTTAGTTTAAGTTTAGATTTATTTTTTAGTTTATTATATTTTATTTAGTTTAGGTTGAGGTTTATGTGTAGTTTATTTTAGGTTTAGGTTTAAGTTTTATTTATTTTAGTTTAGTTTATTTTAGTTTAGGTTTAGGTTATTTTTTTATTTAGGTTTATTCAGATTCATATTTTATATTTATGTTAGTTTATTTTATTTTTTATTTTTATTTATGTTTATTTTTTTTTTTTATTTATTTTGGTTTATTTATTTTAGATTTATTTTAGTTTAGGTTTTTATTTTTTGTTTATTTTTAGGTTTAGGTTTAGTTTTATGTTTAATTATTTAGTTTAGTTTTAGTTTTATTTAATTTTTTAGGTTTAGGTTTAGTTTTTTATTTTATTTTTTCAGGTTTAAGTTTTAGGATTTTATATTAGGTTTATTTTTAAGTTTTATTTTTTAGTTTAGGTTTTGGTTTATTTTTAGTATATTTTATTTTATTTAGTTTAGGATTTGGTTAAGTTTATTTTAGGTTTAGGTTTTATTTATTTTAGTTTAGTTCATTTTTGTTTAGGTTTAGGTTTATTTTATTTTGTTTATTTTAGGCTTAGGTTTTTGTTTTTAGTTTAGGGTTTAGGTTTTATTTATTTTATTTTTTTTTAGGTTTATGTTTTAGATGTAGATTTTTATTTAGTTTTTATTTTAGTTTACTTTAGGTTTATTTTATTTTTATTTTATGTTTAATCATTATTTTATTTGGTTTTTTTTATTTTTTTTAGTTTAGTATAGGTTTTCATTTATTTTATTTTGGTTGTGTTTTTATTTTTTATTTTATTTTATTTTGAGGTTTAGGTTACTGTTTAGGTTTTAGTTTTGGTTTATATTTTATTTTATTTAAGTTTATATTTTTTTATTTTTATTTTTTGGTTTTATTTAGTTTAAGTTTAGGTTTTTAAGTTTTTAGGGTTCAGGGTTTAGGGTTTAGGGTTTAAGGTTTAGGGTTTAAGGTTTAGGGTTTAATGTTTAAGGTTTAGGGTTTGGAGTTTTAAATTTAGAGTTTAAGGTTTAGGGTTGTAGGTTTTAGGGTTTAGGGTTTAGGGTTGTAGGTTTTAGGGTTGTAAGTTTAGTGTTTAGGGTTTATGGTTTAGGATTTTAGGATTTAGTGTTTATTGTTTTAGTGTTTAGGGTTTAGGGTATTAAGGTTTATGGTTTAGGGTTTACTGTTGTAGTCTTAGGGTATATGGTTTAAGGTTATTTATTTAGTTATTTTGTTTTTTTAAATTAAGTAAAGTGGTGTGTTTAGTTCATTTATTATTTATTATAGTTTATTTTAGTTTATTTATTTTTTATTTAGTTTTATTTTATTTTTTATTTAATTTAGTTTATTTATTTTAATTTATTTTTTTAGGTCTAGGTTTATTTTTAGTTTAGTTTTACTTTTATTTTATATTCTTTGTTTAGGTTTTATTTTTTATTTGTAGGTTTTGCTATAGGTTTTTACTTTAATTTTTAAGAATAGGTGCTAGGTTTTTATTTTAGGTTTATTTTTAGGTATTATTTTTTAGTTTAGGTTTAGGTTTATTTTTAGTTTATTTTATTTTATTTAGAGTTTAGGTTGAGGTTTATGTTTATATTATTTTAGGTTTAGGTTTAGATTTTAGTTATTTTAGTTTAGTTTATTTTAGTTTAGGTTTAGGTTTATTTTAATTTTATTTTAGGTTCGGGTTTAGGTTTTATTTTTTATTTATTTTTAGATTTTATTTTTAAGTTTAGTTTTTTATTTTTTATTTATTTTATTTTATTTTAGTTTTTATTTTATTTAGGTTTTTTATTTTTTACTTTAGTTGAGGTTTATCTTTATTTTATTTTACTTTAGTTTTTATTTATTATTTTAATTTATTTTTTAAGTTTTGGTTTAGGTTTAGGTTTTAATTTATGTTTTAATTTAATTTACTTTTTTTATTTTATTTTGGTTTAGGTTTTTAATTTATTTTATTTTTAGGTTTTATTTCTTTTAGGTTTAGCTTTTTAGCTTTTTAGGATTTAGGGTTTATTATTTAGGGTTTGGGCTTTAAGGTTTAGGGTGTTTAGGGTTTAGCTTTTAAGTTTTAGGGTTTTGGTTTTAGGGTTTAGGGTTTAGGGTTTAGGGTTTAAGGTTTAAGATTTTTGGGTTTAGGGTTTAGGGTTTAGGGTTTTTAATATTTAGGGTTTATGGTTTAGGGTTTATGTCTAGGATTCAGGTTTTGTATTTTTTCTTTTAACAATGAAAAAATTCAGATTCAACATTTCTTCTTTTCAATTTCATCAACAAAGTAACACACCAAATTTTCTAAGCCACAAGCGATGACATAGATCAAAAATGAGCGCGCATAAAGAAAATCAATAACCTTAGATAACTAGAATTGTCTTTATTATAAAGACATAGTTTCATAAGGCATCGGACTAATCTCTTAGTTTCTCGATTAGAACTACTCCGGTATCTCGAGTAGAGGGATCAAAAATCATATCCCCGATATCTCTCTCTGCCACCACTATGACAGTAACCTCTATTGCTTCTCCTGCCTCCATAACCACCACTGCTCCAACCACCAACTCCATATCCACCAGCACCTCTAGAACCCCCACCACCACTACAATCGCTACCTCCACCTTTGCCTCCATCGCCAGATCTAGACTGATCATAGTTGATGTTGATGTTCCTGCCATCAAGGTTTTGCCCACTCTTTATGTTTAGGTATAGTTTTAGGTTAATTAGGTTTTAGGGTTTAGGTTTATTTTTTAATTTATTTAGTTACTTCTGGATTAGGTTTAGGGTTTAGGATAAGGGTTTAGGATTTAGGGCTTAGGGTTTAGGGTTTAGGGTTAGGGTTTAGGGTTTAGGGTTTAAGGTTCAGTGTGTGGCTTAGTTTTAGAGTTTAGGTTATTATTTTAGGGCTTAGGGTTTACGGTTTAGGGTTTTTTAGGGTTTAAGGTTAGTTTTAGGGTTGAGGGTTTAGGGTTTATGGTTTATGATTTAGAGTTTAGTGTTTTTTTTTAAATTAAGCAAACCGTAGGTTTATTTATTTATTTTATTTTAGTTTTTAGGGTTTGTTAGTTTTAGGGTTTAGGGTTTAAGGTTGTACGTTTAGGGTTTAGGGTTTAGGGTTTATGATTTAGGATTTAGGGTTTAAAGTTTTTTTTTAAATTAAGTAAACTAATAGGTTTAGTTGTATTTATTTTATCTAGTTTATTTTTTATTTATTTTAGTTTTTCATTTTATTTAGGTTTATTATTTTTTTTATTTTTTAGTTTATTTATTTTATGTTGATTTATTTTAATTTAGGTTTTTCATTTAGTTAATTTTTTAGGTTTAGGTTTAACTTTTTGTTGAGTTTTATTTTTATTTTATTGTTTAGGATTAAGTTTTATTTTTTTTATTTTTAGATTTAGGTTTAAATTTTTAATTTATTTTTTTTTGGTTCTTGGTTTTAGGTTTTTATTTTAGGTTTATTTTTAGGTTTTATTTTTTTAGTTTAGGTTTAAGTTTATTTTTAGTTTATTTTATTTTATTTAATCTAGGTTTAGGTTTTATTTATTTTAGTTTAGTTTATTTTTGTTTAGGTTTATGTTTATTTTATTTATTATATTTTATTTTTATTTTAGGTTTTCATTTTTTTCAGTTTAGCGTTTAGGTTTAACTTTATATTTATTTTTAGGTTTTATTTTTAGATTTATTTTTAGGTTGAATTTTTTATTTAGTTTTTATTTTAGGTTTATTTTAGGTTTATTTTATTTTTATTTTACATTTAGTTTTTATTTTATTTAGGTTTTTTATTTTGAGGTTTATTTTACATTTTAGTTTAATTTTGGTTTTTATTTATTTTATTTGAGTTTATTTTAATTAGTATATTTTATTTTATTTTTAAGTTAAGGTTTATGTTTAAGTTTAGGTTTTTATTTTATTTTAGACTTGAATCTTTGACGAACTCATTCATCATCAAGTTGAATGCTATGTTGATGATCTCATGATCAAAAGTATAGAAAAGGAAGACCATCTCTTTGACTTGAGAGTAGTTTTCGAACAGTTAAGAAAATTTAATCATAAAATGAATCCCCATAATTATATATTAGGAGTGGCTTAAGGGAAATTCCTTGGGTTTATTATACGACACCAAAGAATCAAAATTGATTCGGAGAAGATCAAGGTGATAATAGAAATGCCGCCCCCTAATAGTTTAACTCAACTCAGATCATTTCAAGGGCGATTGGCGTATCTAAGATGATTTATATCCAACCTATTAAGAAGATGTCAGCCATTCTCAACACTTGTCAAACAGGATGCCAAGTTCAAGTGGGATGACGAGTGTGAGAATGCCTTCGAAGACAACAAGCATTACCTGATGACATCGCTAGTACTAGCAACCCCTATCTCGGCCAAGCCGCTCATACTTTACACTATTGTATTAGATGACTCACTTGGTTTTTGTTGGCCCAAGCCAATGACGAAGGGAAGGAAAAAAGACTCTACTACCTCAGCCATCGTCTAATCCCTACTAAGGCTAATTATCCAACCATTGAGAAGTATTTCCTAGCTTTAATCTTTGCATCCCAAAAGCTACAACACTACATGCTTCCTCATAAGATGAACTTAATCTCTAGGATCAATCCTTTATAGTATCTCATGACATGTCTGACGCTATCCTTACAGTTGGCACAATGGTCCATGATCTTCTCACAGTTTGACAGTACCTTCATACCCCTCTGTATGGTGAAAGAATAAGCACTAGTGGATTTCTTAGCAACACACCCACTTATTGCTGACTCTCTGCCTAGTGATGATCTCCCCAATGAACAAATCATGAACTTAGGGGATTCGAGCATTCACCACTAGGAGATGTACTTTGATTATGCGGCTTCCTCTCAAAAAGGAGAAAAACTATAATCTACTATTCCAAGAAAGGCAGGGGTATGAATAGTTCTCTTAACTCCGGACTGTGATGTAATAAAATTTTCATACCATCTGTCCTATCCTTGCAGCAACAACGAAGCCAAATATGCGACTCTGATTGCATGTTTGGAGTTATCCATTACTCTAAACATCTAGAACATCAGCATCTTTGGGGATTCTCAGCTAATTATCAACCAAATTATTGGGTCTTATAAGGTTATAAAGCCCAAGATCCATCACTACCACAAGTACACCATGGAGTTATTGGCCCAAATCCCAGAGGTTACCATTTATAAGATTCCTCAAGAAGAGAATGTTATAACGTATGCTTTAGCCAAGCTTTCCAAGGAGTTGGCAAGTCTGAAGGATTAGTTCTTATCAATAATGGTCCAAATAGATAAGTTTTATTCCTTATTGATATTGAACTCATCAAAAAGTACTCTCTTGAAGGGGAGGTTACCATTGCCAAAAATGATGAGGAGTTAGATTGGAGGCAACCATTCATGGATTATCTAAATAAATAAAAACTACCTCAAAAGAACTCCCAATCCCATCAGATTAAGCAGAGAGCACTTTCCTATGCTCTTATGGATGGTGTCTTATATCTGTGTTCTTTCGATCATATGTGGTTACATTGTTTAGATAGTCATGAAGTCCATAAGATCATGATCAAAGTGCACTCTGGATTATGTGGATCCAACCAATCTGGTACAAAGATGAAAGCTAAGTTCAAGAGACTAGGATACTACTAATCTTGATGATCAAATAATACATGGCTACGGCTAGGAGAGGGCACCAATGTCAAATACATGGTGTGGTCCTACACCAACCACCCAACATTCTACCTCTTAAATTAACCTCATGTCCATTCAAGTGTTGGGGTATTAACATAGTGGGTCTGATTAATCCTCCTTCTTCCAAGGGTTATCGATTCATCTTAGCTACTACTAACTACTTTTCTAATTGGGCGAAGGAGATTTCTCTTAGAGAGGTCACAACTCTACATGTGCTCAAATGTTTTAGGAACAATATTGTATATAGGTTTGGAGTGCCTCGATGAATTATATCTGATAATGGTATTGCATTCAAGAGCACGGAGACCAACAACTTTGCACAGAGATACAACATAGATTGGAGATACCTTACCATCAACTACATGAGGGTAAACAGCTTAGCAAAATTCTTCAGCAAAACTATAATCCAAATACTATAGAAGACACTCGACAACAACAAGTAATTGTGGCATGAGTAGTTAGTTGAAGCCTTGTCACCCAGCCGCACCGTATATAGAACTCCAACTCATTCTATTCCTATCTCCTTAATTTATTAGTCTAAAGTCATCCTACCATTAAAATTCCAACTCCCATCACTAACATATTTATTCAAGGTTTAGGGTTTAGAGTTTAAGGATAGTTTAGGGTTTATGGTTTAGGGTTTAGAGTTTAGTATTGTAGGTTTTTGGGTTTAGGGTTTATGGTTTTAGGGTTTAGGGTTTAGGGTTTAAGGTTCAAGATTTAGGGTTTTAGGGTTTAGGGTTTATGGTTAAGGGTTTAAGTTTTAGGGTTTAGGGTTTAAGGTTTTTAGGGTTTAGGGTTTTGGGTTTTGGTTTTAGTATTAGTGTTTAAGTTTTAGTTTAGGGTTTAGGGTTTCAGTTTTTTTTGACAAAGAATAAATTCAGATTCAATATTTCTTCTTTTTAGTTTTATCAACCATGTAGCACCCCAAGTTTTCTAAGACAAAAGTTATGACATAGATAAAAAATGAGCACCCTTAGAGGTAATCAAAAACCTAAGATAATGACATAATTCAATAAGAAGCATTGGATTATTCTTAGTTTCGATCCACTCCCTCCTCGGTAGTGGGATCGCCATCATACCCCATGGCTATAATCTCCATCACTCCTCCCACCTCAATAAGAACCACTGGTCTGACCACCACCTCAAATCCATTAGTACCTACAGATCCCCCATCACCACTATGATAACCACTGCCTCCAGCTCCACTTCCACCACCTCCGCCTTCACCTCGATTGCCAGATCTAGAATGAGCCTAATTGATGGTGATGTTCCTACTGTAAAGGTTCTGCCCATTCTTAGGGTTTAGGGTTAGTTTAGGGTTTAGGATTTAGGGTTAGTTTAGGGGTTAGGGTTTAAGGTATAGGGTTGTAGGTTTTAGGGTTTAGGGTTTAGGGTTTAGGGTTTAGGGTTAACTATTTAGGGTTTAGTATTTAAGGTTTTTAGGATTTAGGGTTTAGAGTTTAGGGTTTAGGGTTTAGGGCTTAGGGTTGTAGGTTTAGGATTAGGATTTATGGTTTAGGGTTTAGGATTTACGATATAGGGTTTAGGGTTTATTTAGTTTATTTTATTTATTTATTTTAGTTCATTTTATTTTTTTTATTTAGGTTTATTTGTTATTTATGTTTAATTTAGTTTATTTATGTTAGGTTTATTTATTTTAGTTTATTTTTTTAAGTTTAGGTTTAGGTTTATGCTTATTTTTTAATTTAGTTTTATTTATATTTTATTTTTTTAGGTTTAGATTTTATTTTTTATTTTTTATCTTTAGGTTCAGATTTTTATTTTATTTTTTATTTTAGGTTTTAGGTTTTTAATTTAGGTTTATTTTTTGGTTTTATTTTTTAGTTTAGGTTTAGGTTTATTTTTTGTTTATTTTATTTATTTAGTTTATAGTTTAGGTTTAGTTTATTTTAGGTTTCAGTTTAGGTTTTACTTATTTTATTTTAGTTTATTTTAGTTTAGGTTTAGGTTTATTGTAGGTTTATGTTTTATTTTCGTTAAGGGTTAAGGTTTTATTTATTATTTATTATTAAGTTTTATTTTTATGTTTATTTGTTAAGTTAAGGTTTTTATTTCATTTTTATATCATTTTATTTTTATTTTATGTTTATTTTTTTATTTTATTTAGGTTCATTTTATGTTTTAGTTTAGTTTAGATTTTTATTTATTTTATTTTAGTTTAGTTTTATTTTTTTATCTTATTTTATTTTTGTGTTTAAGTTTAGGATTTAGTTAACATTTAGGTTTAAGTTTAGGTTTAGATTTTTTTTAGTTTTTATTTTATTTGATTTAAGTTTATTTTATTATTTATTTTTTTTTATGTTTTATTTAGTTTAAGTATAGGTTTTTAGGTTTTTAGGGTTTCGGGTTTAGGGTTTAGGGATGTAGGTTTTAGGTTTTAGGGTGTATGGTTTAGGGTTTATGGTTTTAAGGTTTTAGGTTTAGGGTTTAGTGTTGTAGGTTTAGGGTTATGGTTTTTTTATTTTTTATTTTTTATTTTTTACTTTTTTAAAAATTAAGTAGACTCATAGGTTTACGTTTATTTTGTTTATTTTTTTATTTTAGTTTTGTTTATTTTATTTATTTTATCGCCATTTTAAATTTATTTTGTGTAGTTTATTTATTTTAGTATAGGTTTTTTATTTTAGTTTATTTTTTAGGTTAGGTTTAAGTTTATTTTTAGTTTAGTTTTATATTTAATTTATTTTAGGTTTAGGTTTTATTTCTTTCTTGTTTTTGGGATCTCTTTATTTTGGTTTTAGGTTTTGGTTTATATTTAGGTTTTATTTTTTTAGTTTAGGCTTAGTTTTATTTGAATTTATTTTATTTTGTTGGTTTAAGTTTAGGTTTAGTTTATTTTAGGTTTGGTTTAAGTTTATTTATTTTAAAGTTTATATATATGTTAGATTTATTTCATTTTATTTTAGGTATATGTTTTAGTTTAGGATTTAAGTTTTATTTTTAGGTTTTTATTTAGTTTTTATTTTTTTTAGGTTTTATTACTTTTATTTTAAGTTTAGATTTGATTTTATTTAGGTTTTTATTTTTTATTTACTTTAATTTAGGTTTTTATTGGCAATTTTTCTTTTTAGGCTTAAGTTTAGGTTTTAGTTTAGGTTTTTATTATATTTTATTTTTTTATTTTATTTTGGTTTAGGTTTTCTAATTTATTTTATTTTTTAAGTTTTATTTAGTTTAGTTTAGGTTTTTTTTAGAATTTAGGATTTAGTGTTTAGTGTAAAAATTTAGGGTGGGGTTTAGGGTTTAGGGTTTAGAGATAGGGTTTATAGATTTAGGATTTAGGGTTTAGGTTTAGGTAGGGTAGGTTTTAGGGTTTAGGGTTTAGGGTTTATGTTTTAGGTTTTAGGTCTAGGGTTCAGGTTTTAGTTTAGAGTTTAAGGCTTTTGGTTTTTATTAATAGAGAACAGATTCAAATTTAACATTTTTTTTCTTTTTGATTTCATCAACCAAGTAACACACCAAGTTTTTTAAGTCACAAGAAATGATAGATAAAAATTGAGCACGAATAAATCAAAAAACCTAGATAACTAAAACCATCTTTACAATAAAGACATATTTCCATAAGCAGTAGATCAGATCGACCATTCTTTAGTTTCTCTAGTTTCGATCAGAACCACCCCCGCCTATCGAGTAGCGAGATCTGCCATCATATCCTCAATCTCTCTCTCGACTTCCACTACGGCTATACCTACTTCACTCTTTCGACCTCCATAACTACCAGTACTCTGACCACCACCTTCATATCCACCAGCACCTCAAGATCCATCCCCACCACTATGATAATTACTGCCATCATGTACATCTCCTCTACTAGATCTAAATTGATCCTAGTTGACGATGATGTTCCTTTCGTCAAGGTTATGCCCATTCTTAGGGTGTAAGGTTAGTTTAGGGTTTTGAAATTTAGGTTTATTTTTTAATTAATTTAGTTGCCTTAGGTTTAGGTTTAGGGTTTGGGGTTTGGGGTTTAGGTTGGGTAGGGTTTAGGGTTTCTTTTAGGGTTTATGCTTTTTTGGTTTGGATTAGGGTTTAGGGTTTAAAGTTTTAGGGTTTAGGGTTTTAAGGTTAAGGGTTTAGGTTTAGTTTCTAGGGTTTAAGGTTTAGTGTTTAGGCTTTAAGGTTTAGGGTTTTGAGGGTAAAGGGTTTAGGTTTTATGCTTTTTTAGGGTTTAGGGTTTAGAATTTTTTAGGTTTAGGGCTGTAAGTTTAGGGTTCATTTTATGGTTTATGGTTCAGGGTTTAGGATTTAAGGTTTAAGGTTTAGGGTTTTTTTTAAATTAAGTAAACTAAGGGCTTTAGGTTTATTTAGTTTATTTTGTCTATTTTTTATTTTAGTTTATTTTGTTTTTCATTTTTATTTAGGATTTTTAACTAATTTATTTAATTTAGTTAATTCATTATGTCTTTATTTATTTTAGTTTAGGTTTTTTATTTTAGTTTATTTTTTAGGTTTAGTTTTAGGTTTATGCTTATCTTTAGTTTAGTTTTATTTTATTTTATTTTTTAGGGATGTTTAGGTTTTAGGTTTTATTTTTAGGTTTATTTTATGTTTTATTTTTTTAGTTTAGGTTTATGTTTCATTTTAGTTTATTTTATTTTATCTAGTTTACTGTTTAGGATTAGCTTTGGGTTTTATTTATTTTATTTTAGTTTATTATAGTTTAGCTTTAGGTATAATTTATTTTGTTTAGTTTAGGTTCAGGTTTTTTTAGTTTAAGGTTTAGGTTTTATTTTTTATTTAAATTAAGGTTTTATTTTTAGGTTTATTTTTTTGGTTTAGGTTTTCATTTAGATTTTATTTTGTTTTTTTAGGTTTATTTTATTTTTATTTGACGTTTATTTTTTATTTTATTTAGATTTTTTATTTTTAGGTTAATTTTTTTTAGTTTTATTTAGGTTTTTTATAATTTATTTTATTTTATTTTTACATTTAGGTTTAGGTTTTTTTTTATTTCATTTTTTTGATTTATTTTGGTTTAGGTTTTTTTATTTATTTTTATTTTTAGGTTTTATTTAGTTTAGGTTTAGGTTTTTAGGGTTTTAGGTTTTTAGGGTTAAGGGTTTAGGGTTTAGGTTTTAGGATTTTGGGTTTACGGTTTAGGGATTAGGGTTATACATTTTAGGGTTTTGGATTTTCAGTTTACTGATTAGAGTTTTAGGGTTTAGGGTTTAGGGTTTTTAAAATTAAGTAAACTAGTAGGTTTAGGTTTATTTAGTTTTTTTTGTCTATTTTTTATTTATTTTATTTATTTATTTTTATTTAGGTTTTTTTATTTTTATTTAGTTTAGTTAATTTATTTTTGATTTATTTATTTTAGTTTAGGTTTTATTTTAGATTATTTTTTAGATTTAGGTTTAGGTTTATGCTTACTTTTTTAGTTTAGTTTTATTTTATTTTTTAGGTTTAGGTTTATTTTTTATTTTTAGGTTTAGGCTTAGGTTTTATTTTATATTTTAGGTTTAGGTTTTAGGTATTTCTTTACGCTTTATTTTTAGGTTTTATTTTTTTAGTTTAGGTTTAGGTTTCATTTTAGTTTATTTTATTTTATTTAGTTTAGTGTTTAGGTTTAGGTTTAGATTTTATTTATTTTATTTTAGTTTATTTTAGTTTAGGCTTAGGTATTTTTGTTTTGTTTATTTTAAGTTCAATTTTTTAGTTTAAGGTTTAGGTTTTATTTTTTATTTAATTTTAGGTTTATTTTTTGGTTTAAGTTTTTATTTAGTTTTTATTTTATTTTATTTTAAGTTTATTTTATTTTTATTTGACATTTAGTTTTTATTTTATTTAGATTATTTATTTTTAGTTTTATATTTTTATTTACTTTTTATTTATTTTAGGTTTATTTTATTTTTATTTTAAGCTTAATTTTTATTTTATTTAGATTTTATTTTTTATTTAATTTAGGTTTTATTTATAATTTTACTCTTCTTAGGTTTGGTTTTAGTTTAAGTTTTTATTATATTTTATTTTTTTGTTTTATTTTGGTTTAGGCATTCTAATTTCTTTTACTTTTTAGGTTTTATTTAGTTTAGTTTAGGTTTTTAGCTTTTTAGAGTTTAGGATTAATGGTTTAGGGTTTAAGGTTAGTTGAGGGTTTAGGGCTTGGTGTTTAGGCTTAAGGTTTTAGTGTTTAGGGTTTAGGTTTTAGGGTTTGGGGTTTAGGTTTTAGGGTTTAGGGTTTAGGATTTAGGGTTGAGTGTTTTTCGGATTTAGGGTTTAGGGTTTAAGGTTTTAGGGTTTAGGGTTTAGGGTTTAGGGTTTAGGTTTTAGGTTTTAGGTCTAGGGTTCAGATTTTAGTTTAGAATTTAAGGCTTTTGGTTTTTTTAACAGGGATCAAATTCAAATTCAGCATTTTTTTTCTTTTTGATTTCATCAACCAAGTAACACACCATGTTTTTTAAGACATAAGAAAAGGCAAAGATAAAAAATGAGCATGCATAAATCAAAAACCCTGGATAACTAGAACCATCTCTACAATAAAGATGCAGTTCCATAAGCAGTAGATCGGATCAGCCATTATTCAGTTTCACCAGTTCCCATCAGAACCACTTCTGCCTCTCGTGTAGCGGGATCTGCCATCATATCCCTGATCTCTCCCTCGACCACCACTACGGCTATAACCTACATCGCTCCTCCCACCTCCATAACTGCTAGTACTCTGACCACCACCTTGATCTAAATTGAGCCTAGTTGATAATGATGTTCCATTCCTTAAGGTTATGCCCATTCTTAGGGTGTAAGTTTAGTTTAGGGTTTAGAAATTTAGGCTTATTTTTTAATTTATTTAGTTTCTTTAGGTTTAGGTTTAGGGTTTAGGGTTTAGGGTTTAGGGTTTTAGGGTTTATGATTTTAGGGTTTCGGGTTAGGGTTTAGGGTTTGGGGTTTTTGGGTTTAAGGTTTTAGGATTAAGGGTTTAGGGTTAAGGTTTAGGGTTTAGGGTTTAGTGTTTAGGCTTTAAGATTTAGGATTTTGAGGGTTAAGGGTTTATGTTTTATGCTTTTTTAGGGTTTAGGGTTTAGGGTTTATGGTTTTTTAGGTTTTGGGTTGTGGGTATAGGGTTGTAGGTTTAGGGTTAGTTTTATGGTCTAGGGTTTAGGGTTAAGGATTTACAGGTTAGGGTTTACGGTTTAAGGTTTTTTTTTTTAAATTAAGTAAACTAGTAGGTTTAGGTTATTTAGCTTATTTTGTTTGTTTTTTATTTATTTTAGTTTATTTAATTTTTATTTTTATTTAGGTTTATTTTATATTTTTATTTAGTTTAATTAATTTATTTTAAGTTTATTTATTTTAGTTTAGGTTTTTTATTTTAGTTTATTTTTTAGGTTTAGGTTTAGGTTTATGCTTATTTTTTAGTTTAGTTTTATTTTTATTTTATTTTTAGGTTTAGGTTTTATTTTATTTTGTTAGGTTTAGGTTTTAGTTTTTATTTTAGGTTTATTTTTAGGTTATATTTTTAGTTTAGGTTTTAGTTTCATTTTAATTAATTTTATTTTATTTATTTAAGGTTTAGGTTTAGCTTTAGGTTTTATTTATTTTATTTTAGTTTATTTTAGTTTAGGTTAAAGTATATTTTATTTTATTTATTTTAGGTTCAGGTTTGTTTTAGTTTAAGGTTTAGGTTTTATTTTTTATTTAATTTTAGGTTTATTTTTTAGTTTAAGTTTTTATTTTATTTTATTTCAGGTTTATTTTATTCTTATTTGATTTTTAGTTTTTATTTTATTTAGATTTCTTATTTTTAGGTTTATTTTATTTTTTTAAATTTACTTTAGGTTTTTATTTTTTATTTTATTTTATTTTTACATTTAGATTTAAGTTTGGGTCTAGGTTTTTATTTTATTTAATTTTTTTAATTTATTTAGGTTTAGGTTTATTTATTTATTTTATTTTAAGGTTTTATTTAGTTTATGTTTAGGTTTTCAGTGTTTTATGTTTTTTGGTTTTAGGGTTTAGGGTTTAGGATTTGGGGTTTAGGGTTTAGAGATTAGGGTTGTATGTTTTAAGGTTTAGGGTTTACAATTTTGGGATTTGGGTTTTAGGGTTTAAAGTTTAGGGTTTAGGGTTTAGGGTTAGTTTTATGGTCTAGGTTTAGGGTTTAGGATTTAGGGTTTAGGGTTTAGGGTTTAGGGTTTTTTTGTAATTAAGCAAACTAGTAGGTTTAGGTTTATTTTATTTATTTTTTATTTTTATATAGGCTTATTTTCTATTTTTATTTAGTTTACCTAATTTATTTTTGGTTTATCTATTTTAGTTTTGGTTTTTATTTGAAATTATTTTTTGGGTTTAGGTTTAGGTTTATGCTTACATTTTAGTTGAGTTTTATTTTTATTTTATTATTTAAGTTTAGGTTTTATTTTTATTTTAGGTTTAGGTTTTATTTTATTTTTTAGCTTAGGTTTTAGGTTTTATTTTAGGTTTATTTTAGGTTTTATTTTTTAGGTTTGATTTAGGTTTCGTTTAGTTTATTTTATTTTATTTAGTTTATATTTTAGGTTTAGGTTTAGGTTTTGTTTATTTTATTTAAGTTTATTTAAGTTTAGGTTTAGGTATATTTTATTTTGTTTATTTTAAATTCAGGTTTTTTTTAGTTTAAGGGTTAGGTTTTATTTTTTATTTATTTTTGGTTTTATTTTTTAAGTTTATTTTTTGGTTTAGGTTTTCATTTAGTTTTATTTTATTTTATTTTAAGTTTATTTTATTTTTATTTGACATTTAGTTTTTATTTTATGAAGATTTTTTATATTTAGGTTTATTTTAGGTTTAGGTTTTATTTTTTTATTTATTTTAGGTTTATTTTATTTTATTTTATTTAGTTTTTTTATTTTATTTAGGTTTTATTTTTTACTTTAATTTAGGTTTTATTTGTAATTTTACTCTTTCTTTAGGCTTAGGTTTAGGTTTTAGTTTTGGTTTTTATTATATTTTATTTCTTTTATTTCATTTTAGTTTAGTCTTTCTAATTTCTTTTATTTTTAGGTTTTATTTAGTTTAGTTTAGGTTTTTAAATTTTTAGAGTTTAGGATTTAGGGTTTAGGGTTCAAGGTTAGTTGAGGGTTTAGGGTTTAGGGTTTAGACTTTAGGGTTTAGGGTATAAGGGTGTAGAGTTTAGGGTTTTGGTTTTATGATTTAGGGTTAAGGGTTTAGGGTTTTAGGGTTTAAGGCTTAGGGTTTATGGTTTTTGGGGTTTAGGGTTTAGGGTTTAGGGTTTAGGTTTTAGGTCTAGGGTTTAGGTTTTAGTTTAGAGTTTAAGGCATTTGGTTTTTTTTTTAACAGAGAACAAATTCAAAATCAACAATTTTTCTTTTTGATTTCATCAACCAAGTAACACATCAAGTTTTTTAAGACACAAGAAATGACAAAGATAAAAAATAAACTTGCATAAATCAAATACCCCAGATAACTAGAACCATCTGTACAATAAAGACACAGTTCCATAAGCACTAGATCGGATCGGCCATTATTCAGTTTCTCCAGTTTCCATCAGAACCACTCCCGCCTCTCGAGTAGTGGGATTTGCCATCATATCCCCGATCTCTCCCTCGACCACCACTACGGCTGTAACCTACATCGCTCCTCCCACCTTTATAACTGCCAGTACTCTAACCATCACCATCATATCCACCAGCACCTCGAGATCCACCCCACCACTATGTTAATTGCCGCCACTGCCTACACCTCCACCGCTAGATCTAAATTGAACATAGTTGATAATGATGTTCCTTTCGTCAAGGTTATACCCATTCTTAGGGTGTAAGGTTAGTTTAGGGTTTAGAAATTTAGGTTTATTTTTTAATTTATTTAGATGCTTTAGGTTTATGTTTAGGGTTCGAGGTTTAGGTTTAGGGTTAGGGTTTAGGGTTTAGGGTTTAGGTTTATGGTTTAGGTTTTAGGGTTTAGGTTTAGGTTTAGGTTAGGTTTAGGGTTAAGGTGGGTTTAGGGTTAGGCATGGGTTTTGGGTTTGTGAGGCTTTAAGGTTTAGGGTTTTGAGGGTTAAAGGATTAGGTTTTATGCTTTTTTAGGATTTAGGGTTTAGGGTTTATGGTATTTTAGGTTAAGGGTTGTAGGTTTAGGGTTAGTTTTATGGTCTAGGGTTTATAAGGTTTAAGATTTAAGGTTTATGGTTTAGGGTTTGGGGTTTTTTTTTAATTAAGTAAACTAGTAGGTTTAGGTTTATTTAGTTTATTTTTAATTTATTTTAGTTTATTTTATTTTTTATTTTTATTTAGTTTAGTTAATTCATATTAGGTTATTTTATTTTAGTTAAGGTTTTTTATTTTAGTTTATTTTTTAGGTTTAGGTTTAGGTTTATGCTTATTATTTAGTTTAGTTTTATTTTTATTTTATTTTTTAGGTTTAGGTTTTATTTTTATTTTTAGGTTTAGGTTTAGGTTTTATTTTATTTTTTTAGGTTTAGGTTTTAGGTTTTTCTTTTATATTTATTTTTAGGTTTTATTTTTTAGTTTAAGTTTAGGTTTCATTTTAGTTTATTTTATTTTATTTTATTTAGTTTAATGTTTAGGTTTAGCTTTAGGTTTTATTTATTTTATTTTAGTTGTTCTAGTTTTTTTAGTTTAAGGTTTAGGATTTATTTTTTATTTAATTTTAGGTTTTATTTTTAGGTTTATTTTTTTGGTTTAGGTGTTTATTTAGTTTTTATTTTATTTTATTTTAGGTTTATTTTATTTTTATTAAATGTTTAGTTTTTATTTTATTTAGATTTTTTATTTTCAGGTACCCTATAAGCTAAACCCTAAAATCCAAAACTCTAAACTCTAAACTCTAAACCCTAAACCCGAAATCCTAAAACCTACAACCCTACACCATAAACTCAAGTCCCTGAACCCCAAACTCTAAGAATGGACAAAACCATAATGGCAAAGGCGACGATTATTATAGTGGTGGTGGGGGATCTGGACGTGCTAGTGGATATGAAGGTGGTGGTTGAGCAGTGGTGGTTATGGAGGTGGGAGGAGCAATAGAGGTTACAATCGTGGGGGTGGTAGAGGGAGAGATCAGGGATATGATGGTGAATCCCGCAGCTCGAGAGGCAGGGGTGGTTATGATAAGAACTGGAGAAATTGAAGAACAACTAATCTGATTTGCCGCTTATGGAACTATCTTTATTGTAGAGACAATTCTACTTATATAGGGTTTTATAATTGTTCTATGGGTGCTCATTTTTTATATATGTCATCGCTTGTGTCTTAGAAAACATGGGGTGCTACTTGGTTGATGAAATTGAAAAGAAGAAATGTTGAATCTGAATTTGTTCTCTATTAAAAAAAACCTTGAACCCTAAATTCTAAACCCAAACTAATACCTAAACCCTAAACATAAAACCAAAACCCTAAACTCAAAACCCTAAACGCAAAACCCTAAACCCCAAACCCTAAACCCTAAGAACCCTAAATCTCAAACCCTAAACACTAAACCCTAAACCCTAACCCTAAACACAAAACCTAAACCACAAACCTAAAAAACCATAAACCTAAACCTAAACCCTAAACCTAAACTCCTAAACCCAAACCTAAACTAAACCCTAAACTAAACCCTAAATAACTAAACCTTAACCTACCAACTAAAAACCCTAAACCTAAAACTCTAAAACCTGAATAAAGATGCCATTAGGGAGATATAAAGAATGACCTTATCTAGTTATGGTTATGGTAAAGAAAATATCTTTAAGATACTTTCCTTGCCTATTAGAGGAAAACCCTAAACCCTAACCCTAAATCATATTATAATACAATTTATTATAGTACAATGTAGCATCTTATATTTTAGCATGTAGTGATGTGTTTCTGGATGTTATAAGATGTTTTGAAATGTTTTAGTATATTATGGTATTGTGCTATATAGTCTATAGTTATATAAATCATAAAAATATTTATTTAATAAATTAGATGATGAAATTTGTTAAATTTGAATTGGGAATTAGGTTGTAGTACGGAATGTGTTATATGCCAATTTAAGTCTATAAAGTAAGATTTTTTGTTAAAAATAAATATTATAAGTTGTAGCATAGTATAGCATCATATATCATAATATATTGTTCTGCACATTTTAAATTCTTTTAGTATTTTGCAATAATGCAGTCAAGCTTACACAAGCATTATTAATAAAAATGTTTATTTAGACTTTAAAATGGAGGATTCTGGCCAAATTTATAATAGGTAGAGCATGGCATCATTATATTATTTAAATTTAAAATATGTAAGTGCTACGACTAAAATATATAGTTTTTTATTGTTTAGACTAATTTTATGATTTTTTATCTTAAGAAATCCCTTTTGATGTGATATGCAATATAATATAATATAATATAATATAATTTGTTATAGTATATTATAATATAGGATGCCATACCATAGTGTAGCATCATGCATTATAGCATACTATTGTGTATTACTACATGTTGTTTAGCATATTTTAGTTTGTTATAGTATGATGTAGTAGAGTTTGTACTAGTATAATTCTTAAAAATACTGATTTATAAGATGAGATGATGGGATTTGACCAAATTTAAGGTAGACTTTCTGAACATCATTGGGGTGTGCTATCGTGTCATTTAATCAAAAGAATGGAATTTTTCCTTCAAAATAAATGTTCATTTTTCAACCAAATTTTATAAATTTTTTCCTTAAAGTGATTCATTTTAAGGTGTAATGTAAGATAATATATTATATAAAAGAATATTAAAATATAATGCACGTAACAATATAACTTCATATATATATGAATGTGGTGGTGTGTTACTAATGTTATTGTACATTTTAGTTTGTTTTAGTTTTGTTATAATAATGTGGTGAATAAATTCCTATTGGGGAGTCGCCTTTCAAATTTGTTGGTTAGAAAGAAACAGGAGGCCTTATAGAAATTTGTCTTTTTTTTAGAATGCCATGCAGATCCGTAGATATACTTATTTAGGTGATCAAGTACGTCATCAAAGAATAGTGTACTAGCTCGAAAGATAGAAGTCACTACCATTTAATAGACCTAATCACCTCAATAACTCCTAAGGATAATGGGTCTACATATGTGCTAGAGATTCTTCCCCTACTTCACATGGAGAAGTAATGTAGGGTTTATTTTAAACTGGGTTCGTTAAGTTCCCTATAAGGGTAAGCCCCCATAGTGAATTACATCCTAAGGGATAGGATCTCTTAGGAAAACTCTCTATTAAGGTAAATGATCATTATCTTGTAAGATTTCAATAAGAAGGACTATCAATCGATTGGTTTATTTTGAAGATCAAATGGGATTGGTCAAAAGAGGGAGTTATTATCGAAGCCAAAATGGAAGATAAGTAGGAGATGCCCACGATGCTAGGAAACCTAGTGAGCATCTTAAACTATCCTATAATTGGGCTTTATATTTTAGATATTGATTTAGTTTGTTTGAGTTGGATCTTTTCATTAGAAATTTAGGACTTAAGATCCCTTAACACAAGATTAAAGAAATGCTTAAGAGGTGAGGAGTTATGCATATGGCCCAAAAGGAGAAAAGCAACCTCAAAACCTAAATCTAGGGAGTTTCAGCAAGGGCCGAAAGCACAACCTAAATCTAAGGCAAAAATAGGTATTTGGTTTGCCTCCACAAGAGAGGACAAATCACCTAATAGCTTAGACTTACAATTGTCTCAGGGTGGCCGCCAACTAACTCCTACGATTTTAAATACATGTAGGTAAGTTTTTATACTTATGCAAGATAGCTAGGCTATTTATTTATTAGAAAGATACTAAGTCCTTAAACTCACTCCCTAAAGAGACTACATCATGTGCCTTGTTACTCTGGTTGTTGGTGGATGAGATGGTTTCTGCTCTAGCTTTATTCTATTTTTTGTACTGGTTGGTTTGTTGGCTCTCCTCTTGAACTCGAATTACTTTTTGTTTATTTTTCATGGTTGGATGGGTGGCATTTCTAGTGGGAATTGTTGTTGGTTGTTGCCTTTCTGAACCTTCTTTTGAAGAATTTCCCAACTACTTTTTTGGGTTTGCCTCTTAGTTCCTTGTTGTTTATTGCTAGATCCTTCCTTTGCCTTGGTTTTGCATTTGGTTATTCTCCTGGGATTAGCCTCTATTGGGTGCATTATTTGCAGCACATTTTGTGTTGTTATTATGCTTCATGTCGGGTTAGCCTTTGTTGCTGGGGAAGTTTGGTTTTTTGGTATGTCCTGGCTAGCTACCACTATTGCCTTTCTATGGTTGTTGTTCTTCTTTTGGACCTCTATTTTATGGTACTTTGTTAGTTTTCTACTTTTCCTTGGCTGCTAGGGATGCTTATTTTATTTGTTACGTATTATGGGTTATTTTATGGTGGTTTCCTTATGGCTATTTTACGTAGCTAGTTTGGTTGGAGGACTTTAGTTATCCTTAGAATCTTGGTTGGTTGATTTTTTCCTTGTTGGTCTTTTCCTTCTTTTTGGAAAATTTGCTGGAGCCTTTCACTATGCTGGTTGAACATTTGTTGATCCTTTTGGATTGGACTTTTTGGTTTTTGGTGTTTAGTGGTTGCCCTTGGCCACCTTTTTTGTGGTCGTCTTGTCTTCTGTTAATTTACACTAGCTGCAGCTTATGTTTCCTTCAATTGATGGTTTCATTTTTGAGCTATTTAATCATTTGTGGTTGCTCACCCTGGTTTGGCTTACTGATTGCTACTTGTTGGGACTTTGGCTTGAGGGCTCCTATCTTGGTTGTGTTGGCTATTTCTCTATTAATTAGCATGGGTCAGGTGCTTGATGATTGCTGGTTCTGGGTTTCCCTAGTTTGGAGCTTGGATTGGTATTTGGGTAATGGTTGTTTTTGGTGTTTTTACTTTGTTCTAGCCTCACTCTAGGTTATTGTGATTAGTTTTTTTATGGTTTTTGTTTGGTGGTTTGGTTGCTAGCTAGTTGTTGGCTGATTTCTCTTTGATAAATGGTGTGGGATCTAGAACACTATTGACTGCTGGCCTTGTATGCTTTCTTGTATCAGGTATGCTGGATATGATGGCTTTGATGTTACTCACCTATTCTCTCTGGTTGGTAGCATTACATATAATTGTAACTCTTCTTTATAAAGTTTGGATACTTATATGTATTGTTGCCCCTTGAGATGATCCTAATTGAGCCTGAGCCTTCTCTTTCTCAACACTCTCCTTTTCCTCTCTTTATCCTTATCCTTTTTAGCTATGACTTTTGCCTTTGTAGTGTATTGATTTCTTTTATACTATTGTTGACTCATTCTTTTACTATTTTCAAGATTTATTTTAGTCTTATTCTCTATCTTTTTCTCTTATGATTTTTTGCTATTGTATTAACTCTTTTGTTTTGTTTTCTTTTTCTAATATACTTAGATGGCAGTTTAGCTCTTTAGGTTTCTTGTAGTTCTGAAAGGAGTAGAATTTTAGAGCTTTAACCCTTCTAAGAACATTGTATCTTTTCTTCTATGGTAATAAAATTCTAACATCCCCCCCCCCACCCAAAAAAAACCCTAAACTCTAAACCCTAAACCCTAAATCCTAAACAACCCTAAAACCTTAAACCCTAAACCCTAAACCTTAAACCCTAAAACTTAATCTAACCCTGAACCATGAAAACCCTAAACCCTAAAACCTAAAAGCTAAAAACTAAACCCTAAACCCCAAAGGATAAACACTAAACCCTAAACCCTAGACTCTGACCATAAAACATAGACCTTAAAGCATAAAACCTAAAAACCTAAACACTAAACCATAAACCCTAGACCATAAACTTCAAACACTAAACCTAAACCTAAAGTAAATAAATATATTAAAAATTAAACCTGAACCATAAAACCTAATAAACCTAAACCTAAATTGAAATCCTATGAATGGGTAGAACCTTGATGATAGGAACATCATCGTCAACCAGGCTCAGTCTAGATTTGGTAGTGGAGGTGAATGCAGAGGTGGCAGTTATCACATTGGTGGTTGGGGATCTGGAGGTGCTGGTGGATATGGTGGTGGTGGTTAGAGTAGTGGTGGTTATGGAGGTGGGAGGAGAACAGAAGTTACCACGGTGGTGGTGGCGGAGGGAGAGATTGGGGATGTCATGGTGGATCCCGCTACTTGAGAGATCGGGTGGTTGATGGGCTGAGAAACTAAGAATAACCAATCGATCTACTTGCATATGGCGTGTCCTTACAGTAGATTGTTTTAGTTATCTAATATTTTTGATTTGCTCTATGCATGCTCAATTTTGATCTATGTTGTTTCTTGTGTCTTAGGAAACTTGCTATGTTACTTGGTTGATGAAATCAAAAAGAAGAAATGTTGAATCTGAACTTATTCTCTCCTAAAAAAAACCCCTACCCTAAACTAAAACATGAACCCTAACCCTAAAACTTAAACCCTAAATCCTAAACCCTAAACTTTAAAAACACTAAACCTTAAACCCTAAACCCTAAAACCCTAAACCCTAAACCCAAAATCCTAAAACCTAAACCCTAAACCCTAAACCTTAACTAAAAACACTAAACCCTAAACCCGAAACTAACCCTAAACCCTAAATCCTAAAAAGCTAAAAACCTAAACTTAAACTAAATAAAATAACCTAAACAAAAATAAATTAAAAACCTAAACTAAAACTTAAACCAAAACATAAACCTAAACCCAAACCTATAAATAAAATAAAATAAAAAAATAAAATAACATAAAATAAATAAAAATCTAAACAAAACTATAAAATAAAATACCTAAATAAAATAAAAACTAAACCTAAAATAAAAATAAAATAAAATAAAACTTAAACCTAAACCAAAATAAAATAAAATAAATAAAACCAAAAAAAACCTAAGATAAATAAAAAAATAAACCTAAAATAAACTAAAATAAACAATACCTAAAGAAATAAACTATACCTAAACCTAAACAAATAAAACTATAAAATAAGCCTAAAGCAACTTAAAAAAAAATAAAATAAAACCTAAACCTAAACCAAAATGAAAAAAAGTTAAAACTATACTAAAAATGAACCTAAACCAAAACCTAAACTTAAAAAAATAAAATAAATAAAAAAAACCTAAAACTAAAATAAATAAACTAAATATAAATAAAAATAAACCTAAAGAAAATAAAAATAAAATAAATAAAAATAAATAAAAAATCTAAATAAACTAAATAAACCTAAACCTACGAGTATACTTAATTTAAAAAAAATAAAAAAGAATAAAAATAAAAATAAAAGAAACCTAATCCTAAACCCTAAACCCTAAACTCTAAAACCCTAAACCTTAAACCCTAAACTAAAAAGAAAAAAAACCCTAAACCCTAAACCATAAACTCTTAAACCCTAAACCCTACACCCTAAACCCTAAACCTAAACTCTAAACCCTAACCCTAAACCCTAAACCTCAAACCTTAAACCTAAATCTAAAGTAACTTAATAAATTTAGAAGTAAACTTAAACCCCAAAACTTAATAAAGCTAAAGCTAAACCTAAACCCTAAGAATGGGCAGGACCTTGATCGTAGGAACATCACCGTCAACCAGGCTCAATCTAGATCTGGCGGTGGAGATGAAGGCGGTGGTTATGGTTATCACAGTGGTGGTGTGAGATCTAGTGGTGCTGGTGGATATGCAGGTGGTGGTCAGAGTAGTGGTGGTTATGGAGGTGGGAGGAGCGATGGAGGTTACAGTCGTGGTGGTGGCGGACGGAGAGACCAGAGATTTGATGGTGGATCTAACTACTTGAGAGGTGGTCGATGGGAACTAGAGAAATTGAAGAATGGTCGATCCGATCTGCTGCTTATGGAACTATGTATTTATAATAGAGACAATTTTAGTTATCTAAAGTTTTTGTTTTGCTCTTTGTGTGCTCATTTTTTATATATGTCATCGCTTGTATCTTACAAAACTTGATGTGTTACTTGGTTGATGAAATTGAAAAGAAGAAAGTTTAATTTGTTCTCTTAAATAAAACCCCTAAACCCTAAACTAAAACTTGAACACTATACCTAAAACCTAAACCCTAAACCCTAAATCCTAAACCCTAAATCTTAACCCTAAACCCTAAACCCTAAACCTTAACTAAAAAAATAAATTAAAAAATAAACCTAAACCCTAAAGCCTAATAAACCTAAACCTAAACTCTAAGAATTGGAAGAACCTTGATGGCAGGAACATCATTGACAACCCGGCTCTATCTAGATCTGGCGATGGAGGCGAAGGCAGAGGCGGCGGTCATTGCAGTGGTGGTTGGGGATCTGGAGATGCTGGTGGATATTAAGGTGATGGTTGGAGTAGTGGTGGTTATGGAGGTTGGAGGAGCATTGGAGGTTACAACTGTAGTGGTGGTGGATGGAGAGATCAGGGATATCATGGTGGATCCTGCTTCTCAAGAGGTCAAGGTTGTTTTGATGGGTATTAGAGAAACTTAAGAATGATCGATTCGATCTGCTACTTTTGGAACATTGTCTTTAGTCTTTACAGTAGAAAAAATTTTAATTATCTAAGGTTATTGATTTCCTCTATGCATGCTCATTTTTTATCTTTGTCATCACTTGTGTCTTAGAAAACTTGGTGTGTTACTAGGTTGATGAAATTGAAAAGAAGAAATGTTGAATCTTAAATTGTTCTTGATTAAAAAAAAACCCTAAACTAAAACACGCACCTAAACTAAACCAATCCATCGTACCCTAAACAAAACATTAAACCCTAAATCCTAAACCCTAAACCCTACCCTAAACCACACCCTAAAAATCCTAAACCACCAAACCCTAAACCTAAAACCAAAACTACTAAGCTAAACCTAAACCTAAACTAAAATAAAAAACCCCAACTATAATAAAATAAAGAAAACCTAAATTAAACCTAAATCTAAAGCTAAACCCTAAATAAAATAAAATAAACTAAAAAACCTAAAACTAAATTAAAATAAAACCTAAAAATAAATTAAAACCTAAACCTAAAAAAAAATAAAATAAAACCTTATACCTAAATTTAAAATTAAACCTAAACCTAAAATTAAAATTAAAATAAAAACTATAATATAAGCATAAACCTAAACATAGTAAATAAACTAAAATAAAAAACCTAAACTAAAATAAATAAACCTAAAATAAATAAACTAAACTAATTAAAAATAAAAATAAATTTAAATATAAATAAAAAAATAAAATAATTAAAAAATTAACTAAATAATCTAAATAAACCTAAACCTACCAATTTACTTAATTTTAAAAAAAAATTCCTAAACCATAAACCTTAAATACTAAACTGTAAATGCTAAACCCTATTACACCATGAATGAATTGATTAGAGACAACCCGGGGCACAAAATCAATATCAAACCATTTAATCCATACTACCATAGTCAAAATTAAGACAATTTTCATATGGAAACATGGAAAACTTTCATACAGAAAGGATTTAGAGATGTAGAAGGATTGATTTTGTTTCCAAGAGACAAACCAAATCCAAACTAAAATCTTTCATAAGTCTTTTACAATCCAAAATTGCCCTCGGCTCTAACATTCCAACTTCCTATAATCGGAAAAGTCATTAAGAAGAGGAAGAGGAGGGTTTTACCCTTTGTTCTTACGATTAGAATAAGAAGAACTTACTTTGGTCCTCACCAAAATGGTTATTAGCCAAGTGATGTGAATCATTACCATAGGTAGCCAAGAGTCTCTGTTTGGGTGAAGAAGCGGAGGATCTAGTCACCACACCCGGCAGGAGGAGCAATGAAGAACCTGAGGTCGACTCAAGAACCTCCTCTGAGTGAGGCAACCTCATGACACACAGGGAGGAGAAGAAGGAGGAATGAGGTTTAAATGAAGCTTAGTGAAGTCTGATATGCCCTCTGATTCCTAAAACCTCTATGATCTCTCCTTGTTCAAAACAGAGAAGTTGTTTGTAATATCAAAAACATCCGGTTGACGATTGACTCCCCTAGTTGAAGCGATAATTGTTGGCTTGTGAGTTTGGGCTTTATTCTTAGGACAAGAGGTTTCGTATGTGGCGTATTACACTTAGTACCAGGTTTCCAGTAAACCAGGTTGGTCGATCTTCTTGCCGTTCAAATTGATTGGGATAGAATCTAATATCAGTGGTATTGATGCACCTGAGCGGCAAAGGTAATCGTGCTTTGTTGTTAGATTATCAAGCTAGGAACCCTATCATACTCCCATCTTAAGCTGCGTTCCACATAAGAATAGGCAATTTGATCCAGAATATCTTTTGATCTTTGGATGGGCAATCCCAAGTCCATTTTGAAATATAAATGGGACCAAAGAAGCAAGGTCCCTCATGCCAAACCAATTAAATCTTCCACACGAGAATTTGAAGAGGAAATAGTCACCTTCAAGGAGAGCAACTCAAGGTTTGAACCTCCACTTCTTCTAACACCGCCAAAAGAGACCCGTAATAAAGGCTTTTCCTATGGCATGACCCCAGGATAAATTCCACTCCTTTGACCTTGAGCAAATCTTCCTCAAAAGAAACCTCAAACCGGGGAATGAAGGATAAAGGAAATTCTACTCTCATTCTCAGCCAACAAAGAAATCCTTCCAATTGCAAGGACCCATAGAGCCACCAACGAGCAAGCTAGAAGTGGGAAGAAAGGGGAGGGAACATATTACTTGAGGTAGCCATTAGAAATATATCCCGGAATACGAAGAATCGGATCTGGAGGGTCGCAGGAGCAAAGTGGGAGGAAAATAAGGGGAGGATTGATGTTAAGGAGAGGTAGGGAGGAAAAGGAAGAAGATGCCGGCAAGGAGCAGAAGAAAAACCCTAACCTCATTCAAGAACTTGAAGGCTTAATTGCTGGTTGTTGGACTTTCGGTCCTTTGTCTAAAAGGATGCAATTGGAGTTGGTTTAATGTATTTGTTGAATGCCATTACTAACCATAGTTTGTACAAAGAGAATTTAAATAACCTTGTTATTATTAATGGTCCTTTGCGTGTTTGGAATTGTTTAATAACTCCATTCAAGATGATTTCTGGAGGATGATAGTTCTGCTACTAACTCGCTTCTTCTTGACCAAAAGGATCTCATTGATGAGACTCTTTGAACTCCTATTGTGGTTTCTCTATTTCCCCATACTTTTATTAGCTTACCCTATGGTTGCAATATCACCGTAGTGTTGTTTTAAGCCATGACCTTGGATTTTGGATTCAATCATGCGCTAACCTTATTTTAATCTATGCTTTGGATTTTTGGCTATTCTCATCCGCAGTTGGATCATCCGCCTATATAATATTTGTGCGCTAACATTTGGATGATGCTATTTTCATTTACTATTTTTTTACTTCTTGGTTGCCTAGTCTCACCACTTTCATTAACTATCCGGGAATTTACTTATGCATTGTATAATTTGAATGGTTAGTTTTATAGGCCAACTTGTCTATTTTCTCTTTTGTTGGATTGATACTATCTTATATCCAAAGTCACTGGGTTGTTTATCTAGTTTAGCAGTAGGGTGATTTTGGTGTTGTCTTGTCGATTATCTTTGACAACCTCTTATTCCCAACATGCCATGTGAGATTTTGTATTCCAATTTTATTATTATTTCCTTGTATGTTTGATTTCCTTAATGGCTTCTCGTTAACCTTTACTATGGTTGTGGGTTTAACTGCTAGACGCCTTTATCTGAAGGTTTTTTCTCGCTATTATCCTTGAACCCTTTGCTACCATTGTTGGCTTTTGGATTTTAGGGTCCTTGTCCAAAGGTGGTCTTTATGGTTATTATCTCCCTATTTTTTGCTTTTCCACTATTTTTGCTAACAATTACTACTATTTTCTCCTACTTGATTTTATCCCACTTGGTTCTATTAACATTATAGATCCTCGTGATTATCCATCGATTATTTGGATCTTTAGATATGCTTTTGGGTGGACTCTGGCCGCCTTGTTGGTGTTAATTGCCTTGGTTGGTTATCGAACTGATTAATACTCTATGTCATTCTCTGGGTTTTGGTTTGTTTTGTTCAAAGTCTCTATTGAAGTTGTTGATTGCTTGGTGGATTTTGCTTTAAACCCCTTATTGGTTTATTATATGCATATCATCTCAATTCATTGGTCTACTTTATCCGCTATTTTCTTCTCCATCTTTCAAACAAACTTGTATCTATTGCAATGTTTATGGATGGGTGGTTTTATGGCAAGCTAGGTTTTGTTATCTTGTTTTTGTCTTGGATATGTCTTGGTTTTTCAAGACTCCTATGTTGGCTCCATCTTTGTTGGCTATAGGACTTCAGGGTCTTATGTTCAACAAGCTATTTCTGACATTATTGTTCTGATGGTTTTTGGTGATTGTTGTCTGGGTTGCTGCCTTCCAGATACCTATTTTTATGCTCTATCTATTTGGTTATTAACTATTGCAATGTCTACTCTGATTGAGAGGTCTTATGGACAACTTGCTATCCCTTCCTGTCTTGGATGTTAATGTCTTAACTATTGCTATCTTGGTTGGTTTTTGTCTTGGTTATCTGTTGTCTTGCTTTTTCTGGATTCTAATGTTGATACTCATTTGAATCCACTTTTTGATTTTTCTTCCGTGGGTTCCAATGTTGCATTAAATGCCCGGGTTGTTGGCTTTTATTTCTGCTGTTAATCTCCGACATTGTGATCTACATTATCTATTGTTGTCTCCCATCTATCTCTTAGGTTTGTACCATATGCACTATCTATTCGAATGGGTACTACGCTTGCCTTTTGTTGTCTTGCTCTCTTGGTTGTTTGTTGATCTGGATTATCCAATTTTTGGTCCTGAATGCTGCTATTGGAGTTGTAGATCCAGCCTTTTACTTGGTGCTATTTTTGGTAGGTTGCGCTATTTCCGTGTTGCTATGCTATATCTTCCTTACAATTGCTTTTTTCCCATGGATATTAATAAGGGGTTGTTTCCTCGAAGATTCATATATATATATATATATATATATATATATATATATATATATATATCATATGTTTGGGATGGTGTTAATTATAGGCTCATTGACTTGATTAGCGATTTCGAAGCCTCCTCCGCTTTTTCTTGTGGAGGGATTAGGCTTTTTTTTCTTTCTTGAATATGACTTTTCATGAGGTTCCGCAAAGATGGCTCATTCTCATATGTTTATGTATTCTCATGACTGATGATATATATGATTTTCTTGAATGGGACACCTTATCCTTCAGCTCTTTGCAATTTCCTCTATATTAGATATGGTTTTGTTTAGGTTTGCGTGTAATAAAGGTCACAAGACTTTCAACAACTGGTCATTATCTCCTCGTGTTTGTTGGCTATGATGGCTGTGATGATCTCACTCCCTTTCGGTTTGATAGTAGCTCTTGTGATGTAACCCTTCTACTGAAGTTTGGATGCTTATATTTGCATCTACCCCAACTTGTTGTGACTGAGCCTGAGCCTGAGCCTGATTCCTTACTATCATTCTCAGATTATGTTGTTTTCATTTATCTTTTTTCAGATACCTTCTAATCTTTCTTATTATTACAATTTTGCAAGTGATTCTCTCTTGTCCTCTTGCAGGTTTGCTCCATATTGTCATGCATTCTCACGTCCTCCAGAGCATTGGCCCTAATCTTCCTTTGGCTTATTATGTTAATCAACTTGTATCTTTTGATTGCTTTAATGTCTTCTTTTACTTTTGATGTACTTAGATAGGGATTTACTCTTTAGATTGTAGCTCTTTGAGTAGTTCTGAGTTTATCCCCTTTAAGGACCTTGTAACCCTCTTTTGTGGCAATAAAATACCTACATGGGGTTTCCTCAAAAAAAAAATAATAATAAACCCTAAACCCTAATCCCTAAACCTAAAACCTAAACCCAAAGTAAATAAAACCTAAAAATAAAATAAATAAAAAACATTAACCTAAATAAAATAAAAAATAAATAATATAAAACATAAACTAAAACCTAAACCTAAACTTAAAATAAAATAAAATAAAATAATAAAAAACCCTAAACTAAACTCAAAAATAAAATAAACCTAAAAATAAATAATCTAAATAAAATAAAAGCTAAACATAAAATAAAAATAAAACTAAAATAAAAACTAAATAAAAATCTAATCCTAAAAAATAAACCTAAAAATAAATAATAAATAAAACCCAAACCCTAAACTAAAAATAAAAACTAAACCTAACATAAAATAAAATAAACAAAATAAAATAAACATAAACCTAAACTAAAATAAACTAAATAAAAATCCATAAAACCAAAACCTAAACCTAAAATAAACAAAACCTAAACTATAAACTAAATAAAATAAAATTAACTAAAAGTAAACCTAGACCTAAACTAAAAAATAAAATCTAAAAATAAACCTAAGACCTAAAACATATACCCTAAACGCTAAAAAGCTAAAAACATAAACCTAAACTAAATAAAAACTAAAAATAAAATAAATAAAAGAAATACTAAACAAAAATAAAATGAAAACTAAAAAAAAAAACTTAAAATAAAATAAAATAAAAACTTAATAAAAACCTAAACCTAAAATATAAACCTAAAAATAAAACTTAAAACCCCTAAACCCTAAACTCAAACTCCCTAAATCCCAAAACCCTAAACCCTAAAACCTAAAACTAACCCTAAAACCCTAAAACCTAAACTATAAACCTAAACCCTAAACTTAATCTAAACCTAAACTCAACTAAACCTAAACTCTAATAACCTAAAAACTTAAACTCTAAACCTAAAACCTAAAACTCCTAAAACCTAAACCCTAAAATCTAAACACTAAACACTAAACCCTAAATCCTAAACCCTAAACCTTAACCCTAAACTCCAAACCCTAAATAGTAAACCCTAAAACCCTAAACCCTAAACCTTAAACCCTAAAAATCTAAAAACCTAAACCTAAAGTAAATAAAACCTAAAAATAAAATAAATCAAAAACCTAAACTTAAATAAAATAAAAACCTAAACTAAAACCTAAAACTAAACCAAATAAAACTAATAAAATAAAATAAAACTAAAATAAAATAAATAAAAACCTAAACTAAACTAAAAATATAAAATAAGCCTAAGATTAAAAAACCTAAATAAAATAAAAACTAAATGTAAAATAAAAATAAAATAAACCTAAAATAAAATAAAATAAAAACATCAAACTAAAAAATAAACCTAAAAATAAATAAAAAATAAAACCCAAACCCTAAACTAAAAATAAAAACTAAACCTAAAATAAAAATAATATAAACAAAATACAAACTTAAACTAAACTAAAATAAACTAAACTAAAATAAATAAAACCTAAACCTAAACCTAAACTAAACCAAACCAAAACCCTAAACTAAATAAAATAAAATTAACTAAAAATAAACTTAAACCTAAACCTAAACTAAAAAATAAAACCTAAAATAAATAGCTAAAACCTTAAACATAAACCCTAAACCCTAAACCCTAAAAAGCTAGAAACCTAAACCTAAACTAAATAAAACTTAAAAATAAAATAAATAAAAAAACCTAAACAAAATTATGATTTAAAATAAAATAAAATAAAAACATAAACTAAAACCTAAACCTAAACCTAAACCTAAACCAAAAAAGAAAATAAAGTAGAAAAACTAAAATAAAATAAATAAAAACCTAAATTAAATTAAAAATTAAAAAACTTAAATAAAATAAAAACTAAGCCTAAAATAAAAAAAAATAAAATAAAATAAAAACTAAATAAAAACCTAAACTTGAAAATAAACCTAAAAATAAATAATAAATAAAACCTAATCCCTAAACTAAAAAAAATCTAAACCTAAAATATAAATAAAATAAACCAAAACCTAAACTAAGATAAATTAAACTAAAATAAATAAAGCCTAAACATAAACCTAAAATACCTAAACCTAAACCTAAACTAAATAAAATAAAATAAACTAAAATAAACTTAAATATAAACTAAAAAGAATACATAAAAATAAAACTTTAAACAAAACTTAAAACCTAAGCATAAAAAAGAGTAAAAAATCCTGAACATAAAGCTAAAAATAAAAAATAAAACCTAAACCTAAAAAAAATAAAATAAAAATATAACTAAACTAAAAATAAACTTAAACTTAAAAAATAAAATAAAATAAATAAACCTAAAATAAAAATAAATAAAAATAAAATAAAAATAAAAAATTAAAATAAAATAAACTAAAATAAATAGAAAATTAACTAAATAAAGTAAATAAACCTAAACCTACAAGTTTACTTAATTTAAGAAAAATAAAAAAAATAAATAAATACCCTAAACCCTAAACCCTAAACCTTAAACCTACAACCCTATACCCTAAACCCAAAACCTTCCTCCCCTAAGCGCTCTCTCGTTCTCTAGTGATTTTTGAATCCCTCTTGGTGGCGTGCCCTCGACTTTGGATTTTTGTGGCTTTGGCTTTGATTTTGACTGATTTTAATGGCTTGAATGACATCCGCCATTTATGATGTTTTATCATTTATCGTGGCTGCTGTGAGTTCTGGTCTTTAAGTTCCACCTAAAAATATGGATGTTTTGGCTAGGCATTTGAAATTTTGGGATTACGCCCCAATGTTACTTCTTCTACTAAATATTTTAAGGAAGTGCTCTCTAGTAAGATTTCTCCTCTGTGATTCGGTTAATCTCATTTAAATGTCTTCGAGGTTGGTCGGTCAATGTGCTCGATGTGGAAGTTGAGGCAAACCCTTTGAATTTTCTCTTGTCAAAAAATTTTCTTTGCATCATCTGAATTTGGATAAGATCCACTCTTTTTTCCATAATCTCAAGCTTACGGGTGCCTTCTCGATTGATCTTTTTAACCCTCGGCATATCTTGATTTAACTTTCTAATGATCTGGATTATCCATGTATTTTTTCACGTCGTTCTTATTTTGTCTTTAATTATTAAATGTGTTTGTTGAAGTGGTCACCCCTTTTTGACATTAAAGAGGAATCTACTATTGTCCCTATTGGTTATCTCTTCCTAATATGTGCATTCATTTTTTACCCACCATGTTTTTTTTGCTATCGTGGCTTTTAGCCTTTGCAACCTTACCAGAAAGCTCTCCCTTATGTGGTCAGATCTTCATTGAATTAGACATAACTGAAAATTCCCTAAGGAAGTTTGGATTGGCTCTGAAAAATATGGGAATTCACAAAAGGTTGAATTGGAGAACCTTCTGGTTTTTTTTTCCCACTATAAAATACATGATCATAATAATTTTGAATGTTTTATTCTCCATCCCCACTTAAAAAAATGAATTCCTCCTAAAGAAAATGTTGTCTCTACCCATAAGTCAATTCCTACTTATGTTCAAAAATTGTCCTCAGATCCTAAGGATGGTATGAAGCTGTTATTGAGGTTGATTCCTTGGATATCATGGTTAATCCTATTGAACATGTTTCAGCTTCTAATGTTAGTAGGGATTCGACCGATATTCAAAATGAGAAGGATGATTTGCCTCTTATCCCTTCTTTGAATTTTAATATTTCTAATGTGGAGAATAATAAATTCTCTAAGTTATTAGAAGATGATTTTATTTCTTCTAATTATATTCCTGCATCTATGCTTTGATCGATGAAAATGAAGCTTTTAATGAGGATTTAAATGATACCGCATGGAAAACATTTATAATCCATATTTTACTACTTGTGCTTTAAATGGTTCTAAAGCGTCAACATCTCTCATTACTAAATTTGATATTCACGTTAATCATACTTTTCAACTAAATATAGATTTGGAAGAAGGTCAACTCCCCTCCAAACACTTGGAGATTTGTCCTAAATCTATGGCCAATGTTAATAAATCTTACTTTGATGATGACTCTAGGGGAAAAGAAAATGGCTTCCAAACTTATCATGCTAAAAAGAAAAAACATGTTAAAAATTTCCTTCTCAAATTGTGCAAAAAACACTAGATCTATGCCTCTCACTCCTCTTAATTAAACTTTGCTTAACCATTTTTTATTTTCCTTATGTTTAATTTTCTTATTTGGAATGTTAGAGGGAACGGTACCCTCTATTCATAACCATATTCAAAATCTTTGCATTCATAATATTTCTCTTATTATTCTAGATCCTCTTATTCATGCTAATAAAATTAACCATGTTGCTAGAATGATCAATTTCAATAAAATTTTCTCTAATGTTAGTAATAGGATTTGGTGTTTTTGGAATAATTTCATTGAGGTTTCTATTCTTGATGACTTTCATCAAGTTTCAATGCTCAAATCTCTTATGGTGATTATTATGTTTTGGGGTATTTTATTTATGCATCTTGTTATAGATCTGGTAGAAATCTTCTTTGAGATAATTTAAGGGATTTTGCTGCCTCTGTCAACAAACCAAGTTTGTTGGTGGAGATTTCAACACCATTTTTTTCTCATATAAACAAAGTGGTGGTTGCCTTCCTAATATTCATTCCATGGAAGATTTCTCCAATATGACCCTTGATTGTAATTTGATTAATATTAGATTTAAGGGCTCTAATTATACTTAGAAAAACTCTAGACTTTGGCAATGGTTGGACTATATTTTTTTTAATACTCATTGGATTACTCAATGGCCTATTACTTCTATGGACCATTTAACCAAAACCTTGTCGATCGCGTTCTCTTCTAGATTCTATTAAATATAATTCTAATAGACTTAAAATCCCTCTCCTTTTAGACATGTGGATTCAGATATTGATTTTTTTAATGTTGTGGATAATAATTGGAAAGCTCCTTTACATCCTAATAATTCAATTATGGGGATGAATAGACTTTGGTTTAAACTTAAAAGACTTAAACAAAATTTGGGCTGGTGGAGCAAGCATTCCATTAAAAACCTTTTTGCTAATATTAAAGATATAGAAATATTGGTTTGTGATCTTGAATTCTCTGTTATGTCTAATCCTTCTAAGATTACAGACTTGACTGAGGCGAAAGATAAACTTGTGAGCTTCGAAAATATGAAAGAGACTTATTGGTGCCAAAAAGCTACTAGTAAACATATTGTGGATGGTGACAGGAATACTAGGTATTTCTATGCTTTGGTTAATAAAAAGAGAGCTTTAAATAATATTCAAAAAATTAAAAATGATAATGGAGATTGGATTATAAAGAATAATGATATTAAGGAATCAGTTATTAATTACTTTAGAAATATGCTTAATAAGAATTGCTCTTATGAAGCTATTTTGTAATCGCACTTGATTCGTTATATTATTACAAATGATGATAATGATTTGCTTACCATTATGCTTAATGAAGATGAAATTTTAAAAGTTCAATAGCATGAACATAGATTCTATTGCCGGTCTGGAGGGTTTCATTGCTCAATTTTTTTAGAAATGTTGGTTTATCATTAAAAATGATTTGATTGAGGTTGTGATTGATTTTTTTAATGGTAATTCTTTTCCTAGATATTTTTCTACTACTTATATTGTTCTCATATCTAAGAAAGATAATCCAAACTATTGGAGTGATTTTAGACCTATTAGCCTTTGCACATTCTTCAATAAGTTAATTTTCAAAATTTACCAATGACTTAGTCCTTTACTTAATAGAATTATCTCTCAACCAAACTAGTTTTGTTTGAGGTTGTGGTGAAATTATATTCCTACTATCATCTATCACCTTTTTGGGAAAGAGGACAAATGAAAATAGAAATATAACGCCTTGTTGGGACACCACAGATCCATAGATATTCTTATTAGGGTGATCGGGTATGACATTGAGGAAAGGTGTACTATCTCAAAAGATAGATGTCACCACCTTGTAATGGACCTAATACCTTAATAAGGACTCCTAAGGACTATGGGTCTTCAAAATGTACGAGATTCTTCCCTACTTTATGAAAAAGTAAAGGTGGTTTATTTTAAATTGGGTTTGTTAAGTTTCTACTGCAAGCCCCATAGTTAATTACATCCTAAGGAACAAGATTCCTTGGGAATACTTTTGATTAAGGTAAATGATCATTATCTCCAAATATTTAGAAATGTAGGACTATCAATCAATTGGTTTATTTTAGAGAGTCAAGTGGATCGATCAAGAAGAGGGAGTTCTTATCAAAGCCAAATGAAGATAAGTAGAGATTAGGATACTATGAAGCCAAGTAAGCACCCCAAACTATCCTATGGTTGGGCTTTATATTTTTTTTTAAAATTGAATTAGTATGTTTGAATTCAATTTTTATTAGAAAGTTAGGGCTTACAATTCCACGTTACAAGGTCATGGAAATGCCTAAGAGGTGAGGATTTATATTCATAGCCCACAGAGGGATGTAGCAACCTCAACCTCTTAGGGAGCTAAGGGCCAAAAGGAAAAAATGGGAATTTGGTTTACCTCCACAAAAGAGGATAAACCACCCGACTATTGGACTTACAACCTCCTGGGAGTGGCCACCAATTAACTCCTTCTATGATTTTAAAATATGTAGGAAAGTCAAAAGCTTTTGCAAGATAGATAAGCTATTTTTTATTTAGAAAGAGACTAAGTCCTTAAACACACTCCCTATAAGACTAGATCATGAAGGGTATGTTAATGACTTAAAATCTAATGCAAATTTTTTGTTATATTTTATTTTCATTTTGGACAATCAATTTGACACAAGTTATAGGATTCATATGCCTATTACATGAGAAATTAGATTATGAGCCAAAATCAACAAGATAAAGAGGTGTGTTTCCACCATGGCTCTTAAAGGTCAATCCAATTTCTCTGGCAAAGGTGGAAGCCCTCCAATCAAGAGTGAAACAATATGCTTTTTATGTATGATGTGAGAAAGAAAAAACAACATCTAGCTAAGGGGTTGCTAATTCTTTTATCTTGATTTATAGCCTAAGCTTTAGATGAGGTTATGAGTTGTTTATTTTAGTTTTAATTATTTTGATTATATAGAAAAATTTATTTTCATAAGAGCCTAATCGTTATCCATGCCATACATCAAAGCAAGGAAGAAACTAGAAAAAAGATGTCATCTTAATTCACAAGCTAAAAAAACATCAATCAATTTATAAAGCTAGCACAAAAGAATAAAAGGCCATTTGTGGTTGGACTCCACCGCACAAACCCAAAAATAAATTGGGTAGCTGAGCTCTACCCTTATACAACTCGGATTACAAATGAATTAAATAAAATCAAGAAGGAATTCATTGTTATGGGGGTCTTCATTTTACATTTCTTCATTCTTCTTTCTTCTTTCTTCTTTTGGTTGTTTGGAATGTGGTCTAAAGGTTTCACATTGTACATAAGGCATAACCTTATGACCAATGTTTATCCTAATACCACATAATAATTATTCTAAAATCCTAATTACAAAATTACATAAGAATGGGGAAAAAATAAAGAAATCGAACTAAAAATTGCAAAATAAAGATTAGTTAAATAAACCATACAATCCTAAGTATGTATATATATATATAAATTGGACTTAGCACCCCACACATGGTTAACTAAGTTCACCTGGCCTATTTTGACTTATGCTTAGGGGTATAAGCACCTGCACAGCAAATGTGGTTTTAAATTTTTATTACGGTGCCCCTTAAGCACAATCCCCTGCAGAAGATAATGGTTAGACTAAGATTGCCCTACCATTCAACATACACCCTATCATCTAAACAAAAAACATTACATCACAAAACATAAGCAAAACATCAAACCATGCACCGCCCTGACCTAAAGCTAGAAGTAGTGACTTTTCCTAATGTGTGTGCTATTTAAGGTTTGTGTGGTATGTATAGCTTGGCTTTAAGGTTAGAGTTTTCTAAGTATGAAAATGTTCAACTTAGAGGGTGGTTTCATTTAAGTGATTTAGTTGATTTGGTTGATTTTATTTTGTATTTTGATTTGGTTTGAATGAAGCTACAATTAATTACTAAGTTGTAAAGAGAAGAAAATAGAAGAGAGCTTCTCTTTCCTCCCTACCTTAAGTAATCTCTAAGGTAGATTCATATTTAATGTTTTGTTTAGTGAATCTTTTTGTATGTTTTGATTAATCCTAAGTTTATATTTTTCATAAACAAACCTATTAAAAAAGAAAGGCATTTTAAGATTAAGTAAAGTGAAATACTATCACAAAACACACAACACTTTATTTCTATCTCAACATGTGTAACATGTATACGAAGGACCATAAGCATATATATACAAGAAAATGGAAATATTTTGCACACCTTCATGATTAATGCTAAGTGATATTGTTTAATGAAAATTTGGAATGTTTCATGTATGATTTTGTTAAGTAGAAAAGAGGGATTCTATTATCCATTTATCATATGCACATTTACAAGTATAAAAGACATAAGTGAGTATGATGTCATTGTTAGCACTAAGGGTGTAAGGTACAAGACCTACTTAGGGCTACTTAAAGCCTCGCAACCCAGGGATTTTCAAGAATAATATACCACTTTTCTTAAATACATGTACATGTACAAAAAGAAATGCATGGAAAGATAATCATGCAAAAGTTTATGTTTGTTTGATGTTGGTTTGATTGTTTAGTTTATATGGGTGATGTGGAATTCCTTCTTAAGTCATGACATAGGACTATATAGGAATGGATTTGAGCAAGTGTTATGTCCTTTTCAAATGGACTATACACTTGGCAAATCCAATACAATTCTATGTTAAGAAAGAGAGGGAGAATCACATAACACATTTTATACTCACATGCAAGCTTATAAATAATTATAAGTAGCATACCTTTTAGTTATGATATTTGATTTTTAAGTTTTGAAAATAGTTTTTATTTAATAGTCATAATATCCATTCATTTTCTTACTTTAGCAAAAACATGCAATTTGACATAAAGGAAACATTTCATTTAATTTTTTTTTAATTTGATTTCTAAAAGGCATGAATGCATGATTTTCATATGACATACATATTTAGCATGCTTGGAAAGAAATAAAGTGATGAAAGCATGTAAATTCATTCACCTAAATAATTCTTAAAGATAATCTTATGAAATAGGATTATTTAAAGCAAATCAAATTTATTTTAAAGAGATTTTTAGTTTTGTTTGAATTTGATTTGAATTTGGGAAATGTGAAAGAGTTTGCTGGTCCTAACCCATTTCCCCCATGTGTGAGTTTATTTAGTTTGTTTTTAGAACCATTAGATGATTTTTATATTTTGTTTAGGTTAAGGTGTGAATTAAATGCATTAATTACCCCTTACCTACACCACTCTAACATATTTAATCAAATAATTATGAGCTAATGTATGAAATAAAATCACACAAGGAATTTAAATCAACAATGCACTTAGGAAATAAAGGGCCTAATGCAATTGGCTCATAATTAATGATTAATTAAGCTAAAAGGTTTAATTTAAGTACTTTCATAACCCTTCCCACACATGTGGGCTGGATTTTGATTTCCTTAAGTTACTTAGGTTATTGAACACCTAAAAACCTACCCAAGATCAATTAGTTAAGTTCTAAAATGTTTTGAAAATTTTATCAAGTTAATTAAGTAGGTGATTAGTGGATTAGACCTTAATTAAGTTTATATTAAGAAAGAAATGGGGTTTAAGGGATAGCTTAGGGAAAATATCCCAAAATTATTCCTTAAACCTCCTGTTCACTTAAGCAAAGCTTAATTAACTTAATAAAGGGAATAAACTACTATACACAAATTAATTTAGCTTAATTACATTAAGAGAGCGATTAACGATTCATTAATTGATTTCCCTAATTAACTCATCAATAAATCCCAAGAAAATTAGCGAAGGCAGAGATCATCCCACTAAATGCATCTAAGAAAATTGAAATGAATTAATAAAGTAATTAGGGAGTAATTAGAGTTGTTAAGTTTTCACTAAAATCCTAATTAAGAAAAATTCATTGTTCAAAATCCATTAGAAATAATTTTAGTCAATTCTTTACTGAATTATCTTCTTAATGCATTTTATTTTTTACTTTTTTAATTTTTCTAGGTTTAGTTATGTTATTTTGAAGATTTAGTGATTAAGGATTTAATTAAAGCACCTAATTATATAACTAATCCTGTCGAAGCCACGTGGATCGCTGACTCGGTGCACTCTTTCCACGTTGTGTGACAAGATTCATCACTTAAGTTATCACATCCCAATGCCGCATTAGTGGCGGTGCTATGTGCTTTCTCTCTGGATCATCCGATCAAGGCTCAGATGGTTAAGATCGAGCCCGCAATTCTTAAAGGATAAATCCATGGATCCTATGCATCTTTATCAGGACCATCCATCCAAAATGCGCAGATAAATGGTCCATGATCCACACTGAGTTTGCCTATGGGAAAGGGTATCTGTCCACTCATTAGGGCAAGATCCAAGCTTGATTGAACTCAAACTAAACCCACACCATCATCATGCAATGGGCAAGACATCCAATGGTAAAAATGCAATGGGGTGAAAATTTGTTTCAAAAAGGACCAAACACTTCCTATTCTAGGCTCAGTTTGAAGGCATACCTCACCAGAGGCTATCACCAGTGCTCCCAACAGTCGAGGTAGCTTCATCTAGTTGAGACGAAGCCCTATTGAAATTTTCAATCCTTGGGATGAAGTGGATCTTTCTATGGACCAAGGTGGGCTTCAATTGCGTATGACCTTGATCAAACTCCCCTCTCCTATTCCTCAAGAACTTGGATGAAGCTTTGGATCAACTCGATTAGGTCCCCTCAAGGTGCTTGATGGAGGAATTTAGCTGAAATTGAGTATTGAATGGGATTGAATTCCTTGCTACCTCCCATGTTTTCAGTTTTGATAAACTGAGAAATGGAGAAATGAAAAGTACTCTAGGAGGCTTGGAAAAGCTTGAGGATGCTTACTCTAAGTTCCCTAGCTTCAATCGAATGTGAGTGTGTTGGATTCAACTGAAATTAGGGGCTCCCTCTAGGTGGATCGGAAGGTTGAGCATAAAGATGCTATTTTGATCAAATTCTCCTATGCAATGGGTTTGTTAGGCCATTTAGGGTGGCATTGATTTTGGCCGAGGAGGTAGTGGAGAAGTTTCCATGTGCTTAATTGAGTGGAGGAGGGATCCCAAGTGCTCAATTTCTAAGTGGGTGGTCAATTTTGCCATTGTATTGGGTTTGGCTGACCCAAACCCATCAGGTCATGTGCACCATGCTCACTAGTGTCCATGGAGTCCACTAAGAGAGTGCCAAGTGGCCATGAAAAGGATTTGAACAAATTCCAAGTGAATTTGCCAAGAATTACCCTTTGACCTAGGGGTAAAATTTAGTTTGGATTTCAGTTTGAATATGTTTGGTATGATTTTAAAATGGGTTAGGCCAAGTTTCAATGAATTTGGAATTGATTTGATATGGTTTGGCTCATGTTGACCCATTTAGGTTAAAATGGGTCAACTTAAGTTGACCAATTGGTCAAACTGGTCAAACCAGGGTTGGGTCAATTTCATATAATCATATGAATTGATTTTGTATCTTTGTTTCCAATGAATTTGGTTTATATTTGATTTGGTTCATTTGATTTCATTTAATGGGTCAAGTTAATTTGACCCATTTGAACTATTTGGGTTAGGTCATGGGTTGGTTTAGGTTTAATTAGTCATTTGAAATGTATTGGTATCTTTGTTTCCAATCAATATTAGTTTAGTTTGATTTTGGCTCAATTTGACCATTTATGTCAAGTTGGGTTCAAGGTCCATTGGGCTAGGTTGGGTCTAGTTGGCTAAAAGGCTTTGGTCAAGTTCAACAAGTGATTTGGAATGAACTTGACCCATTGGTTTCAATAAATTTAGCTTAGATCAAGTTTTGAAACATTTTGACTTTTTAGGTCAAGTTGGGTTAACTTGTGTCAAGTGTCCAATTGGGCTAGGTCACACTCAAATGATGACTTGGTCAAGTTCAAACATTGATCATAAACTAGTTTTGATCAATGGTTTCAATCAATTTGGCCTATGGTGGATTTTGGCTAGTTTAGGTTTCATTTGGCTAAGTGTTTACTTGGTCAACCCTTAGGTTTGACTTGGTTTGATCTAATTTGAGTGATTGATCATCTCATGATGATTGTTGCTCATATTGTGAGGCTAAGGTGGGCTTACTTCAATCCAATTTGGGTAGGATTTGAATTTGGCTCAAAAGAGGTACTTTAGGTCACTTTGGGTCAAGTGAGCCTAAGTGGGTTAATTGACTTGATCAAGGCTTGAATCAAGTTCGGTTGAACTCACATTTGCACTTATGATTGAAATATAAATCTATTTGCAAGTGATTTGGAGTCAAATGGGTTTTGATTCATTTGACAATTTCATGTTCAAAAGGGTGAACATGAGTTTAATTTGGTTTGATTTTTAAAATTTTATTTTGATTTGATGATTGAAGTTTGTATTTATATTTGATTCATGATTGAAGGATTGATTGAATCATGAATAAAATCAAGAGTTTGGCTTAATTTGAATTTGATTTGGCTAAGTTCAAGAATTTGACTTGAAAGGCTTAGTTGAATTTTGATTGAATTTGGATTTGAGTTTTGAATATTTGAATTTATATTTTATTTATATTTGTGAATAAAAATGAGAATATAAATGGGTTATGAGAAAATTTCTTGAATTTGAATTGATTTGATTTGATTTAGGCTAAGTCAATAAGATAGAATCAAAGTGACTTAGGAAGATTTTGAACTTGGAATTTCAATCATAAGCTTCAATAATTTGGAATTGGTTTGAGTTTGGAAGAAAACAATTAAGTTGGAATTGTTTTAACATTTGAGAAAAATCAATCAAATTGGAATTGATTTGAGTTTTGATGTTAATTTGATTTGGAGTTTGACTTGAAGGAAGTAAGTAGTTGGTTCAAGCTATGCGGTTGGTAAGTTTTCCTAACACCCCTAAAGCATGACCTATTCCTATGGCTAACTCTTGTAAGTCTCTAGGGTTAGGTTGAGTGTTCACCTAATCACTAGAAGTGTCTTAAGACTAAAGAAACTCTTAGTTTCTAAGAGAAGTCCTATGTCTAAGATGGAGGGGTTGAGAGCTCATTCTAAAAATGAGGTCAACAAAGGGCACCCAATAGGTGTGGTGTGACTGACAAGGAACATCTCATGTATTGGTGTTGACCGAAATGATCAACAACTCTAAACAATCACAAGCACTAACAAAAATGATCTACTATGAACCCAAGGTGCAGAAGGAATCCAGAGCTTAGTACAATGTGACTCTACTCATGTCAAGGACATAAGAGAGTAAAGGAAGAATCCACTAGGGATAGAGTATGTGAACTTTCCACTAGAGAAATAGGTTCAAATCATCCACAGGGGGATGGGAGGTTTGAAATTTGTTGAGGGATTAGAATTTAAGATCTGCTGAGGGAACTAGAAAGATTTACATCTCACTGAGGAGAAGCAAATGGAATGATTTAGATTGCTTGATTATTTTAATTTGTTTGACTCCACTAAGGAGATTGATTAGATTTTTAAAATTTGTTGTTTTTGACTGCTCTGAGGGAGGAGGGTTAGATTTATTTTAGATTTTGAGAATATGAGATTTTGAGATGGACCCTATTAGTTTGCAATGGATCAAACTGAGTAGGAGCCATGGAGGCCTAGGCCTAACTTAGATTTACCAATCCAAAGGGGTAGTCTACCAAACACATAGTAAGACTAGCCAACCAAAGGGAATGCCTTTCGATGCATAGCAGCAATACTTGGAAGAAAGCATAGTAGACGTACATCGTCCAAAGTAGGGACCGGTTACTGGGGTGATCCATTAGCAAGGCAATAGATGGAACCCAACCTAGGGCTGACTATTGACTGAATGCCACTGGGGACTTAGATACTCTCAAAGATAGTCAATATTAATTTCATTTTTTAGGCTTATTTTGATGAATCCTCAATGGTGATGATGACAGAGCCATGGAGGCCTTTTAGCTTAGCAACCCTAAAGGGAGTAGCCTACCAACCACGTAGGACTATCCAACCAAAGGGGTTACCTTTCAATTTGCAATGCTCAAATTAGGAAGAAAATGCGGGGACTCACATCTTCCAAAAATAATGAACCACTGGGTGATGATTTGCAAGGAAACAAATCCAACCCAACCTAGGGCTCATTATTAAGTGAATGTGGGACTTAGATCAACTCAAAGATAGTCAAGATTAATTTTATTTTTAGTTTATTTTGATGGATTATTTGGATGGATCACAAGAATGGGCTTATATGCCTAAACCTATCTATTTATTGAACCAAAGGGAGTAGCTACGATGGGAGAACTATCACCAAAGGAGTGCCTTTTAGTTTGCAATGATCAAAGGGAAGAAAGCTTGGATTCACATCTTCCACCAAAAGACCAGGTGAGTTGCTTTGGGCAACTAATCAACTCATGAGTCAATTTATGCATCCATGCCGAAAAGAATGCTCATGGCTTAGATCTTCTAAAGAGAAATAATTGTCGGGGTAACCTACTTTTGGAAAAATAGATTAAACCCAACATAAGGGAAACTACAGAGTGATTGCTAATCCGGGGACATATCTCAACTCATATTCCTAGGGAGTTCGACACGCAAAGATAAGATGCCTGCTTGGGAAAAGGGTCCCTTTAAGGGCTTGAATTCCTAATCCACAAGAAAAAAATTTTTTATTTGTTTTGTTTATTTATCGTGGAGGGATCAAACTGAGAAAGAGCTTATATCAGCCTAGACCTATCTCAAATTTACTAAACCAAGGGAGAATTTGTGCATCCGCTGAATAAATTCTTCAACCAAAGGGGTGGCTACTAAGAAAGGGGGACTGTCCAATCCAAGAGTAACTCAGGTAGTGTCTAAATGGGGTGGCAAAAGACGTGATCCAAATAAAGTGCTTGCAGGGAGAGGGGCCACTTAGGGCTTGATCCAAAACCATAGAGAAGATAATATCATAGTTATTCGGTGGCCAACTCAAGGAGAAAGTGCGGGGACTCACATTTGCTAAGAGTGGTGTATCTACCAGGTGAGTTGCTATCAGAATTATGAATGTCAACCAACCTAAAGTGCCTGTCAGTTTGCAATAATTAGCTTAGAAAAAGATTGGGGACTCACATCCACTTCTAGTGAAACTGACTGTTGAGATAGTCTGTCTTCTGCTTGATAGGTTCCATCTGACCTAGGATGACTCTTGAGTGAATGCCACTAAGGGACTTACATCGATTTAAGTGTTGTCAAGAAGAAAAGGATCCACTGGGGGACTTATCCTAAACCTCAAATATACTCAACCTAATTAGATCATGATTAGTTCAAGAAGAAAGCTGGACTCACATCTTCTAAAATAAAATCAACATGAGGTAGCTTCGGGCAGGAAGTCTACCAAACTAACAAGGCGTTCATTGGTTTGCAATGGTCAAGTTAGGAAGAAAACATGGGGACTGACATCCTCCAACAAATGACCATTGAGGTAACATACTAACGAAGTAGCATGTAAACCCAACCTTGAGCACCTAATGAGTGAGTGCCACAGTGGGCTTGCTCCCAATCAAAGTAGCCCAAAATAAAAGATATGCGTTTGTGCTTGAAGGAATAGGATGCCTTTGGGGGACTCTTACACCTAGACCTCAAGGATACTTGACCTAGTCAGTGCAAGATGGCTAGCTCAAGAAGAAAGTGCGTGAACTCACATCTTCTTAAACAAAGTCAAAATGAGGTAGTTTACTGGCTGGACAGTGAAGACTACCAAACTAACAAGGTGCTCATAGCTTTGCAATGGTCAAGTTAGGAAGAAAACGTGAGGACCCACATCATCCAACAAATGACCACTAGGGTGACATACTAGCAAGATAGCATGTGAACCTGACCTAGAGCAACTAATGAGTATGTGCCACAAGGGCTTGCTCCCATATCAAAATAGCCCGAGACAAAATATTTGTGACTGTGCTTGAAGGAATAGGATGCCTGTGGGGGACTCTTACACCTAGACCATAAGAATACTCGACCTAGTCAATGAATGATGGCTAGTTCAAGAAGAAAGCACGGGGACTCACATCTTCTTAAATAAAGTCAACATGAGGTAGTTTACTGGCTGGGCAGTGAAGACTACCAAACTAGTAAGGCACTCATTGGTTTATAATGGTTAAGTTGGGAAGAAATCATGAGGACTCACATCCTCCAACAAATGACCACTGGGGTGACATACTAGAATAGTAGCATGTGAACACGTCCTAGAGCAGCTAATGAGTGAGTGCCACAGGGGGCTTGCTCCCACATCAAAGTAGCCTGAGACAAAAGATATGTGTTTGTTGTTGTGCTTGCGTTAAAGGGAATAGGATGTCACTTGGGTTTTCTCATACCTACCCTAAACACACTTGGAGAATTGTATGAAATGGTGCCATGGATAGCAACCATAATTCCCATTAAGAAAGGATGTTGATTGGGTTCTCTTACACCTAACTTAGTTGTGCTAATCAAAATAGGATTCCTCTTGGGTTCTCTCACACTAATTCCAATAGCACCAGGAGATTTTGTTTGTGTCGTGAAAGAGGGATAGGATGCCTCTTGGGTTCTTTTACACCTATCTTAGACACGTTATAGCGGATTCGCAAGATAAGCAAATAATGCTTCGAAAAAAGAAAAGATTTTGATGAATGGAATTAGATTTTTATTCTTTTGTTGATAATTAATTTCAAACATGATTTATGAGTAATATTTCTTCAAATAGAGCCCATTAATTAGAAGCATCGGGTGTTCCCCTTTATAATCAATGAGCTAATAGGATCCTCCTTGGTAAGCCTTCTCTATGACATAGGGCCCTTCCCAAGTGGGTTCAAAATTGCCTCCCATCTTTCGATGAGCAAAAATTGGTCTCCTTAGTACTAACACAAGTCCTCCTACTTGGAAAGACCTAGGGCAGACTAGCTTGCTGTGAGCTTGAATCATTTTGGCTTTGTACAACTCAAGGTTTTGGCATGCCCGTAGGCGACTCTCCTCCAAACCTTTGAGCTCTTCTAACCACAACTTTGCATTCTGCTCTATAGTGATCTTGCTACCCAATGCTATCCTCAGTGATGGGAGTTTAACTTCTAAAGGTAGAACAACTTTGGACCCAAACACTAAGGAAAATTGGGTAGATTGAGTTGGAGTTCGGTATGTGATGTGGTAGGCCCACAAGGCTTCAACTAACTACTCATTCCACTATCATTTATTATCATCAAGTGTATTCTTTAGTATTTGGATTAGAGATTTGTTGAATGCTTCTACTAAGCCAATTATTCTAGGGTAGTAGATGGTGGAGTATCTTTAATCTATACCATGTCTTCTGGCGAAGTTGTTGATCTTGGTGCTTTTGAATGCAGTACCATTATTGGATATAATTTGTTGAGGCACCCTGAACCTATATATGATATGTTTCCTAAAAAATTGAAGCACATGCTAAGCTGTGACCTCTCTGAGTGGGATTTCCTCCACCCACTTGGAAAAATAGTCGTGCTAGAATGATCCAATGAACCTTGAAGAAGGATGATCGATCAGACCCACAATTTTGGTACCCCAACACTCAAATGGCTATGAGGCCAATGTAGGGTGTAGAATGTTGGGTGGCTGATGTAAGACCACACCGTGTACCTGACACTGATGGCATCTCCTAGCTACATCCATGTAGTCTATAATCATCGAAGGCCAATAGTATCTTAGTCTCTTGATCCTCTTTTCCTCTTCGGACTAGATTGATGCACTCTGCATAGACTTGAATGTACCTAGGTTATGATGCCAAGGGCTTCATGTTTATCTAAACAACATAACCACATTTTATTGAAAGATCATCGGTACAAGGTGCCATCAACGAGAGCATAGGAGAGAGCTCTCTCTTTCACCTGATGGGCTTGTGACTTTCTTAAGGTAGTTTGCCGGTGTTCAAATAGTATATGAACATATACCTCCAGTCCAGGTCCTGGTCCTTATAGGCAACGAAAACCTCCCCTTCAAGAGAAAGTCTCTCGATGAGTTTAACATCAATAAGGGATAGGACTTGTCTATTTTGGACTCTTATTGGAATAGACTCATCTTTCGAATTTGCTAATTCTTTAGCAAGTAAGCATCTATTATTGAGTTCAATGCTCAAGAAATCTTATAGATGGTGATTTTTGGGATTTGGTCCAACAACTTCATGGTATACTAATGGTAATGATGAAGCTTAGGTTTTATAACCATGTAGGTCCTGGCAATCTGGTTGATGACCAACTGAGAATTCTCAAAGATGTTGATGCTCTTGACATAGACTATGATGACTAACTCCATATCGATAATCAAAGCCTCATACTTAGCTTCATTGTTGGTGCTGAGATTGGAGAGATAGTGTGAGAATCTCATCACGTCATGGTCTGGAGTTAAGAGAACTATTCCTACGCTTGTCTTTCTTGGAAGAGTAGATCAGGGTGCTTCTCCTTTATGAAAGGAAGCCGCACCATCTAAATGCATCTCCCATCGATGGTTGTCAATCTCACATAAGTTCATGATTTGTTCATCAAGGAGATCGTCACTAAGCAGATAATCAACAGGCAGTTGGTGTGCTACTAAGAAATCCACTTGTGCTTATCCTTTTACCACACAAACGGGTATGAATGTGATATCAAACTGCTAGAGTATCATGGACCAACGTGCCAAACATCCAGATAGCATTGGCCATGAGATACTGCAATGGATTGGTCCTAGAAATCAAGTTAACCATATGAGAAAGCATATAGTGTCGTAGTTTTGGAATGCAAAAGGCAATGTTTCTCAATAGGTGGGTAATTCTCTTCAATAGGAATCAGATGATGGCTGAGGTAGTTGAGAGCACTCTCCTACCCTTCATTATTAGCTTAGGCCAACAAAGCGCCAAGGGAGTCATCCAATGCAGCAGTGTAGAGGATGAGTGGCCTACCCGGGATAGGGGCTGCTAGAACTAACAGCTTCACCAAATACGGCTTGATATCTTCGAAGGCATGCTGGCACTTGTCATCCCACTTGAACTTGACATCCTTTTTGATAAGTGTTGAAAATGAAATAAAGTGTCTTAGATACGCCAACCATCCTTGAAAATACTTGAGTTGAGTTAAACTTTAGGAGGTGGCATTTTTAAGATAGCTTTGATCTTTTCAGGATCTATTTCTAATCCCCGATGTTGGACAACAAACCAAGGAATTTCACTGAAGCTACTCTAAATGTATACTTCAGGGGATTTATTTTGAGGTTATATTATCTTAACCGTTTGAAAACTACTCTCAAGTCAATGACATGGTCTTCCTTTACTTTGCTCTTGACTACTAGATCATCAACATAGTACTCAACCTGATGATGGATGAGTTCATTGAAGATCTGAGTCATGTCCCGTTAGTATGTAGCACCAGCATTTTTAAGGCCAAAATGCATGACCCTATAATAATAGATTTCGATCGGGGTTCAAAAAGTAGTGTTTATTTCATCATCGGGGGCCATCTTTATTTGGTTGTAGCCAGATGACCCGTCTATGAAGGAGAAAATTGCATGAGACGAGGTGATGTCCATCATTAGTTCTGGTATAGGAAGAGGAAACTCATCCTTAGGACATGCCTTATTTAAGTCCCTGAAATTGACATAAATGTGAATTTGGCCATTCTTCTTCTTAACTGGGATGACACTGGTAAACCATGTAGGGCATTTTTCTTCCCTGATGAAACCAGATCGCTTGACTTCAAAAATGACATGTTATTCAATTTCTAATCCCATGCGTCTAAGAGCTTGCTTGATAGGATTAATGCTAGGATCTATTGCTAGTTTATGGACTGCTATGTCAGGAGATAATTTGGGCATTTCTTCATAACTCTATGCAAAGTAGTTTTTAAAATCAATCAATAGCCTAACTAATTCATTAGTTTCTTCTTCATTCAACAATGAACTGGTGTATGTCGGGCGTGGATTTTCTTCTATCCTGAGGTTGATTTCTTTAAGCTTATCAATTATTGAATGAATCTCCTCTTCAAATTTTGGAGGTGCATCTTTGATTTGGATATCTTCTGGATCATCTAAAATTTCTAAACACACATCCTCATAAGAGTTAGTGTTGTGTAAAAAGAACCTATCAGACTCCAAATGATTGGTGACAACTAAGCATTATCATCATCATCGGACCACCCATCAATCCTACCCGATCTTGATTGTGTATCCTTGCCTATGTTGTTCCATAGCTTCTCGAAGTACTCTAACCTGTGCTTAGACCATGTATAAGGAACCAAACCTTTCTTTGCAAGATTAAGAACACAAGGAGAGTACCAGTCAAAAGTCAATTCCATTAATTCTTTGTTTGAAATATCCTCAAGTCCTACATCAGGTTCTAGACTTGAGGATGATGATCCCAAAAAGAATCTCTTCGATTTGACATCTTTGGAAGACTGACAGGCATCCTTAACTACTAAACCTTTAATGTTTTGAGATGAAAGTGAGGTTAGAGCTAAGGTTCCTAACTGTTGCCCAATATTTTCACATACATTTGATTCAAATACTTTTGTGCATTGTCTAGAAGTCTGGTTTTTATCACTATCTGGCTCAAGTGTCACCTCCAATGAAACCCGTTGAGAGGGGTTGGCTTGTATACTAATCACATTAGACTTATCCTCCGAGCTAGATTCCAAGTCTATGTGAATAGTAGGGGTACTCCTATGAATTGGAACATAACCCTTGTTGGCTGATGGTCAACAAGAGGGTCTTCTACCTTTGGGACTGCCTCTTTGTCTACCTCTGCCTCTACCTAGTGGAGGTCACATCATCCTACCCACATGTCCATATGATGGAATGAACTGTGGGTGGAATGTGATATGCGGCTCTACTTCTTCATCAATTTCCCTTTCTTATTCACTTAGATTTTCATTCTTCTTTTCTTTTTCTTTTTCTTCTTTTTCTTTTTCTTTTTCTTATTTTTCCTTTTCTTTTTCTTTTATGTTTGAATTTTGTCTAAGTTCATGAGAAAGGGTGTTTTGAGGAAGATAGTAGGTGGCAACCTCATATATCTCAACCTCTCTAACTGAAAATGGCATTTCATCTCCTTTGACATAGTACTCAATCCCATCCTTCCTAAACTTGAAGCATTGATGGAGCCAAGATGGAATCATCTTATTCTGATGTATCCAAGGCCTATCGAGCAAAGCGATGAATGAAGTATTCGAATCAATGATATAAAACTTGGCTTCAGTCTTCTAGTCACCTATATCTAAAGGTAACACTATGAAACTTAAAGCCCTCTCACCTTGTTCATTGAATCCTCTCAACATCATTCGATCTCCTCAGAATTTAGAGATGTCAATCTTCAAATAGGCAAGGGTCTTTAGACTATAATGTTCACCGATGCACCTAGATCTACGAGAACTCTAGCTAGTCTGAATCTTCTCATGTCAACTATAATATAAAGGGGACGGTTGTGCTCCATGTCCCCTAGAAGTAGGTCTTCATCTGTGAAAGTGATTCCCTAAGCTTCTCTGGAATAATGTGCCTCCTCTTCAATAGCGGTCAGCTGAGCTAAGCATATTTTAGGATCAAGGAGTGCCTTGATTAATGATTCCCTCACCTCTTTGGATAAGATAAAGGCATCGTATATGCTTAGCTTTGATGGCAACTTTCTTAGGTGAGAGAGGACATTGTAGCCCACCTTGGGCTGATCTTCCATAAGCATAACCAAGGGTGGAGCATCCTATGGAGGAGCTTCTCCTCATCTGAACCAATGACTTATTTCCCTCTATTTTCAAGTGCTGCCCTAGGAGGTAGAACCTTGCAACTACGGAGGTTAACTTCGGTGATCTCTTGTGGCAGGGTAATGGAAGATTCTACCTGCATGTCAAGCTCAACTATAGCTTCTCCTATGGGACCCTCAGAATTGGATGATTCCAAGTCTATCCAAAGAGGTGAACCCGTATGATTCAGAGAAGGAAAGTCCAACTCTGAATCAAAAAGAGGAAGATCAAAATTGTTATAATTGTTATTTAGACTTGAAGAATTTCCATTAGGAATAGATTTAGACAACCCATCAAAAGTGACACAGATATAATTCAAGTTAACTTTACTCTTTGATTTCTTGGATTTTTAATGAGGCACAAAGTAAACATCAAGTAAAGTAAGTGGGCTGAGGGATTTGATGCCATCATCCACCGATATAAGATGTCTACTAGAAGAAGAGCTAGCTGAAGTAGAGATAGTCACTGATGTAGTAGTTGCAATAGTGGACTAGAGGAACTCGATCATTGGTTGCACTACTGGGCTATCCGGGCTAGCACAGGCTGCTGCTACTACTGAGCTCCCCATTTCCCTAAGTTGGCTCTGGCAACTTGCAAATGTTCCTTTATATTGGAGGTTTGAGCTGTCTCAAGCACCTGCAAAGAAAGTTTCTTGATTTTAGAAATAATTTTCTTAGAGGTATGGGATAAGGAGATGTCCCAACCTTCTTTAATTTTGGAAGGATCGCAAGTATCCCCAATGATTAACCTAATGGAACTGGATGGTTATTCCATAAGGTATTCTTTTGGGATAACTATAACACTAGTCTTGAACTATGTTCAAGCCAATCCTTAAATGAAAAATAATCTTCCAAAAAATGACCTAGCATGCGGTGGTAAGGGCAAAAGTTAAGATCATTGCTTCTGCCCACTTTATTCAGCCTCCTAAGTTCGGGTAGCTAAAAATCAGGCTTCCTTAAGAGATTATTATATATCTTCCTGATTACCTCCCTCTTAAATGAATAAGGCTTGTTAAGTTTATCAAAAAGAGTAGGTGGACCATAGCTACCTGACGACAAGTATGTGTACCGGTGCTGTTGATGATGTGGCTGAGGAAGAGGCGGTGCAAGCTGTGGAGGCTACTATGGAGGCCGGTAGGGTTGCCTCGATGGTGGTAGAAGCAGTGGAAGTGATGGCTGTAGAGCACGAGGTCTCTCAAACTACTCCACCTTTATCTACTACTATCACTTCCCAAGCTCTAAAAGCTTACTACTTATGCTTTGTTGATTACCGGAAAAGGTGACTATTTGGCTTCTCCTTGTATGCTAGCCACCTTGTTGATTAGCATCACAAAAGTTTTGATGATGAAACCTTTGAGCATGAAGGTGACTAGGCCATGGATATTCTAAAGCAGAATCTCGATGGCATGCTATTGAGATAGCTATGGTTTGCATTTCATACTCAAATTATGCCATCAGAGAATGTAATCAACGAGGGACTCACTAGGGTTTTGTTGAGCCACAACAAGATCACCTACAGTCACCCTTTATTGTGCTCTAGCAAACATCTTGATCAAGAGTTGCTCCAACTCAACAAATATGTTCACTGAACTATTGGGAAGTTTAGTATACCAATCAAAAGCTATGCATGCTAAGCTACTGACAAAGAGACAGAAGAGTAAAGCATCACTGCCATTAGTGTTGCAACAACTAGCCCTGAAGTGTGCAATATGCTGCATTGGGTCCCCACTGCCATCGAAGTTTTTGAAAGAAGGTGGTACGAAACCCTTAGGAAATTAGATGGAATCAAATTCCTTCAGGTAGGGTCTACCCTTTAGAGCTGATGATCCTCCTCAGGCTTGAGCCAATGCTTCTCTCACCTACTGGTCTACCATAATTTTTTATCTTTTTCCTGTATGGAGGTACTATCCACTACCTTCTTATACTGTGCTATCCCCGCTTCATCGGAGGTAAAGTCTTGGCTGGATCCAAGATATGCACCAACTATGGCTAACTAGTCTCATATAGTAGGATGAATTGCTTTTTTAAAGTGGTAAGACTGCTGCTAACAAGTCCTCGAACTACTTCCCCATCCTATCTATTTGTTCATCTTTCTTCTTTAACTGCTGACAGAGGTGTTGGGTCGAGTAGGCTATGTCTTCCTACTCAGCCTCAACACCTTCCATAGTCTGCTACTCTTGGAGGAGGGAACCCTGAGTATCTACCATGTGTACCCCTACTGCATCCTCTAACAGATCATCTTCATTCAGATCAAAGTTAATCTTTTCATCCTTTAAATTGTACCAGGCATATCCTAAGATTTCCTTCTTCTCCACTAGATATTGGGCTACGATGTCATTTAGGGATCAGTCCAATTGAACAGGCATGAAAGATCGGGTCTGACCGGTAATGGGATCATTGTCATGAAAAGATAAGCACCTAACCTATGAAGTTGCTAGTGAGCTCATCTTGTGAGGACTACACTCACTAGAGAAAAGATACTCCTGACTATTGCTAGATCTAGGCGGAGTGGCACTCTTAGGAGGATCTATAGCTATAGGGGTGACTGAACGGTCTCCTCCTCCCTCAACTATTGAGATTATCTCCACAGCCTACTGCAGTGGTGGTGGTGATGGGATGACTACTATGCTTCAAGGTCATCATTCCTTTTTCACCATAACTAGAGTAGAAGGTTAAGAATGAGAGCTCGACCTTGCCATAGTAGGTGGTGTAGATGGGACAAGATCTCTCAGCCATAGCTGAATCACCAACAGAGTTCTCTTCTCACCTCCCGAAAATTGCATATTGCATTTAATAATAAAAAGTAGTACAAAAACTAGCAAAGGCTAGGGAGCCTAAAACAAAGAGCTAGATAGAAGCAACATACTTCTTATCATCCTCAAATAATGAAACAAAACAAGGTAAAGTGGTAACATCTAAAGAAAGCCAAGTAGCTCAGGCTGTGAGCAAAGAGGTCCCACCCTGAAGTCCCTGAAATGTGTGAGAAAGGACTTGGTGGAAGGCTAGGAGAAACCAAGTTTGAGCCGAGGAAGAGAAGACCAGAAAGTCTCACATGGTCTTTCTAAGAAATTGACAACACTAATGTTGTCCCCTCCAATATGATGCCCTTGTACTCATACATCCAAGGTCTAAGCCAAGCAAGCATGGCTACATCTCTAAAAGCCGTCCCAATGGAGAGATTGGATACCGACCTTGATGAAGTCACCCACCATCCAAAACAACTCCAATGCCAATCCAGGAGAGGAGAGTACCATCTACATTCACCTTTAGCCATCAGGGGGGAGTCCAGGGGAGGACTAAGCGGTGGAGTTCCCATTGCCCCAAAGAAAGGTAGATGCATTAGTGAACGCCTCCAAAAAAAGACAATGACCTTTGGTGTCCCATGCCATGTGTCTTTGCATTTGTGTCCAAACTTGATATATCATGCAATAAACTCTTCCCGCCATGTCCACTTGGCGGTCCGCTCAAAGCAAATAGATCATGAGCATTAGTGGGGGAGGTTAACCCCGGAGGACAAGACCGTATGATGGAAGAAGTAAGAGCGTGGTGGTGAGGATATGATCCGTGTCTGTCTCCATGGCCCTGGGGCAATGAGTCTCCTCAACAAGACCTCGAGAGGAGCCGTAGGTTGGTAAGGCATTCTTCAAGATGCGCCACCAAAAGAACTTCTCTGTGGTGGGAACCTCAGAGCCGGAGTGGCTAGCTGGGGAAGAGGGCATCAAAGGCGAGGCAACGTTTTCCCGAGGGAGGTGGATAAGCTCAGCCTTCATCTAAGTAATGAAGCTCCACCTTGGTAATGTGCTCCACAAGATCCTTGCCAAACCGCTCAAGTTGTGTAATATCCCATGTCTCCTGGATGAGGCTTGCCATGTCGATCCTCAAGGCTAGCATCTAAGAAAGTCTTCTGTAAACAATAACCATATGTTGTCCAAAATCAACTTTGCCATCGCAATCTTCCAAATGAATGAGGGGTTCAAGACTTTGAGCCCCAGAATATGCCCAAGTTTTGGAGTCCCCTCTTAAGCTCCCACTCCAAATATCTTCCCCATAGCTCAATGCAAATGTGAAGTAAAGAAGTGGGCTTACGCAAAATCCCAAGCCAACCTAGCTCAGAGGGAGAGTTGGGGAGTGAAACCAAGTCCCCATGCTTAATAGGCAAATAGTACCCCAGTTGACATAGTGTATGCCTCGAGTTGGACTCTTGTCCCACAAGAAGGATCTACATAGCCGTGATCTCGCGACATTCAAGGGAATAGTTGTATGTGTTAGTTGATAAACCGAACCTGGTATAAGAGCTGAGGAGATAAGGGTAGCCCGGCCCGCATAAGAGAGGTGTCGAGTTCCCCAGGCCATAATCTTCCCTTTGACCCGGATCAGGGAACTGAAATCATGCTTGTAGAGCCCTCATAGCTGCCTTAATGCCAAGATACTCCATCTCTTGGACCTTGAACCCAATAAGCTCGGTATCCGATTAGTCCTCCATCTCTTGGCGGCTTTGCTAAAGAGAATGGAGGACTTAGCACCGCTGATCCGTTGGCCCACAATAAATCATCAAGTATGGCTTTAATTTGCTTGGCATGGAGAATAGAAGCCAGAGGTAATCGAATATCATGATATAGATTAGAGATAGAGGTACCTCCCATTTTCAAAGTCACACCTGGTGTGGCCCTCTGCTCTAAAGAAAGTAGCTCAGAGCATAGAATAAATAGGTAAGGTGAGAGTGGACAGCCCTGTCTGAATCCACATTCTGCATCGATCCAGGGAGACCTTCTGCCATTCAGCAAGATGGAGAATCTAGGGTGAGTGACACACTGCAGAATCCACTTGCTGAATCTATCAGGGAACCCCATCAAGGTGAGCATCTTGCTCAAAGTAAGCCAGCTCATCTTATCATAAGCTTGCTCCATATCAACTTTAATCGCCATGAAACCAACCTGGGAGGAAGAATGTTGGAATTTGTTGATGATCTCTTGGGCAAGGAGAGCATGATGGGAGATGTTCCTCTCGTGGGACAAAAGCACCTTGTTCCGTAAACAAGAAGAGGTAGTAATGCTTCAACCTGCTGACTGTGATCTTGGCCACCACCTTATAGATCGCCCGCAGTGCTAATGGGCCGAATTTGGAAGGAGTGCTAGCCCCAACAACTTTGGGAATAAGAACAATAAGTGTCTCCTTCCATGAGTCCTCCATATGATCAAGTTCAAAGAACTCAATGGCGAACGACATCCTTCTTCACACAAGGCAAATGCTTGTAAAAGAGGCGTGATCCCATCAAGTCCGGTGAGCTTACTCCCCATGGAATGTATTGCCTCCCAAATGTCTTGATCCACCGGGCTTCAAGGAGGGATTTGATGAAGGAACCTCGCCTCTCAATAGGCGAATAGCCACCCGTCGAGGGAGACATCCCTCTCAACCCATTTTGCCTAAAGAAGGAAGTGAAAATATCGAAAATCGAAGGGTTCTCAATCATACCTCCCTGCAGCACTGAATCTTGGTCCTGTCCGCGAGGCCACCGTGGGAAAAATGAGTGTTCCCATCTCCATCCTTGAGCCATCGGCTTTAGCCCTTTGTCTCCACCTGAGCCGCCAATGTAGAGTTAAGCTCAATAACCTTGAGAGCTCCCCTTCAAGTGAGAGTCCATCATCGAGCATTCAAGAGTCCTGAGAGAGGTAATGTCCTTCTCCAAGTCAATCCGAGAGAGTGGAGGTTCTTCAACATACTCTTACTCCAATGGAAGAGAGATCGGGGTACGACAACTCTTTCTATGGAGTATTGCGCCTGAGCCAAAGTCTTCGCCAGCTTCTTCCAAACCAGCCTCCAACTCATGGATAAGAGAGTATCTTCAAACCTTAGCCATCGCTGGGGGGTTTCAGCTGTAGGACCAGAGAGAGGAAGTAGGAGAGGAGCATGGTCAGAAGCAATCCGAGGTAGGTGACGAACCTTGGTATCCCCCAGTAATTGAGAGGCCATAGAGTTGATCAAGATCCATCAAGCGGACCCAGATCCTATAGTTCCCATCTTTGTTGTTGGTCGTGAACTTTGGGCCAACAAACTCCAACTCATGCAAGTCGCCAACGCCATACGCCCTCCATCTCCATAAGTGTGTAATGAAAGGGCTTCCCACCCTTCTTGTCACTGGGCCAAGATACAATTAAAGTCACCCCAATAGCCAGGGGCTTGAAGATCCACATTTTCCTTGATGGTTTGCGGAGGTCCCGAAAGATAACTATTGTTGGCATAGACCCACCCAATGGTCCACCTCATCCCGTTGGGCATAGAGCAAGTGCCCAAAACAAGCTGATCAGAAATAACCAAAGGGGAGAAATCCACAATATCCTTTCTCCAAAGGATGATAATACCTCCAGAGAACCCATTAGAGGGTTTGCAAAAGAACTGCCAGTTGGTCCCTGCCATTTTGTCCACTTCATGTCTTGAGATGCACTCACGGTTTCAAGTAAGCCTATAATCTTTGAGGTCGTTACCATAAGGTGGGTAGTTACCCGTAGTCTTTTCTGCCCCACCCCCAAACAAAATGGAAGACATTAATCTTCCATAGGGGAATCGTCCCCGCCGATTAGAAGTGAGGGTGAGGCTTTCTTTCTCTTCTTAGAACTAGCCTCAGGTTTTTCTTCCTCCTGCCTCTCCCCGCTAGTGTGGACCTTTGGGGCCTTCCCTTTGCTGTTATTACTCTTCCCACCTCTATCCTTGGGTGGTTTAGTTGCTCTAAGCTTGGTGCTTGGAAGATAGGAGGGATTGAGATATCCACCTGGAAGGATCTCAAGTAGAGGAGGAGCCTTGGGAGGGTGACCCTTGGTGGCAGCCCCAGGTATGGCAGGCACTGGCCGGCTTCACTCCTTCTTTGCTTTTCACAGCAATGGGGCCTAGTCTTCTTCTTCTTCCGGTCACCAAAACCCATGGACCATTCTCGGGATCAGCCGGGAGTAGGAAGGCGCCTCCTGTGGGATGGTGGGATCTTTGAACCTCGGTTCCTTTCCTTGCTACTAGTGACAGAACATCGGGTGAAGGAGCACGCTCTCCCCTTTCAAATCTCTGGTAAGGCCTTGTGGCACTAGAAGGGTTAGATGGCATAGAGGAGGGTTGAGTATTCTTACCCAAGGGTGGGAGCAGAGGTGACCGTATGGATGGGCGAGTCCTTGTGGCCAACTTTGCCAGAGAAGCATAACTGAGAAATCCCCTCATATTCCACTGGTTGGAAGAAGCGGCCGTGTCTTCCATGGATCCAAACCCCTGTTGGAAGTTTAGCAGAGAGATCTAACCTGATGCAAACTCTGGCATATAGACTCTGTCCCCATGAGTTGGTTTGGTGGTCCATCCATAGTGGTTCTCCAAAGAAGGATGCAATCCTAGCAAGATTGCTCTTGTCCCCATAGGAGTGGCGGTGAGGAAGTCGAACCCGATAGGGGAGGAAAGTCCATGAAGAGACTTTGGGTTGAAGGATGGGGTCCATTTGTCGGACCAATCACATTTCCACACAAACCATGGTCCGTTCATTAGAACAAAGATCCCTAGCCTCAGGTGTCAAAACACAAAACAAATTACCACCATAATTTGAAGGTTCCCCATTGTCCCCATTTCCTTTGGAGGTCGGCATTTAGGAAGTAGAAAGATGGCCTTCTTCCTAGAATTTTCCCCACAAGAGCTTTCTCAAGCTTGGCTTGGTTTGCATTAGCAGCATTGTCATCTATCTTAATGGTGACACCATCCTCCATGAGGGAAGAGGATCTATCAATCTTGTCAAACTTTATAAATTCCTTTCTCCTCCAAGGATTAGATTGGGAGGGCATACCTTTGCCAATGCTTGGCTTTGTAGAAGATTGCTCTTGATGGCTGGCCAAGTCCTCCCTCTGCTGTCCTTGGTGCTCAAATAGTGGGTTTGAGTGGAGTGGTTTCCCAGGCAAGGCATCTTGAATTCCCAAGAAAAGTTCTAGGTTCAGGCATTTCCACAAACACCTTGTGTGCATGAACCAGAAGCATTTGGTCACCATAGGGGCAGCTTCTTGTGTGTTATTAGCCTCGGCCGAGGCATGATCTTCATCATCCTCCATATCAATATCCCCATTGGCCACTTGATCGGCCAGTTCTCCTTGTGTAGCCAAGAGTGCAATCACCAGAGTGAATAGTGCCACGGCTGTTGGCTTGTCCTCCTCTTCCTCCACCGCCTGAATGAACGAATATGGCTGGCGCTCATACCGCCAACAGCGCGGCTCCAATCGGGTCGATTTCTCACATAAATTGCGACTCTTCCAGAATGGCTCAGAAATGGCCCTTCCAGAATCAGCGGCCCACGATTGGCGGTTTTGTAAAGGCCACCGTGGCTGGATGTCCGCCGCCGGCCACAGACTCTGGTCTGCAGAGTGAGAACTGAGGCCATGGAATTTTCAAACTCCATTTTTCCGGCCAAATCACACCACTTGCGAAACCAAGGATGATATCATCCTCTCCATGCCGCTAGGGTTCTCAGCTTTTCCCCTTCACTTGGATTCCCATGCCCAAATCTTGGTTTGGCCTCCAAAGCCATGGCCGACCATGTCAAGCCCGCTAGCCGCCGACCTTCCTTGAAGCCGTGCAGGGTGAACAGTACCATGCTCCCTATCCTTCTTGGATCCTTCTCGGCCCTCCTTTCTTGAAGCTTTGTCCCTTGGGGGAGGTGACCGACGGCCACCCCCAACCATGGGAAGAGTGGAAACGTGAAAACCCTTTCCCTGAGATTTACCAATTCAAAGGGAGTCACTTGCTATTTCCTCAATAGGGTGTTGTTAGCTAGATGGCTAGGATGATTATGGCTAGTTCTCTTCTCACCTGATGTGGCCTTCATGGCCTTGGCTAGAATAGTATATACTAGGACATGTAGAGGAGATGGTAGACAGGGCGAAGAGCGGTGTGGTGGAGGTACCACTGACTTTCTCAGGATTGGAGCTCCTCTCTTATGATGTGTAGTCCCTGTGAATAAGATACTATCAATATGGTCGGTAAGGGTAGCACACTGATCTGGAAAATCCATATGTGTGGAGGCTGTTGACTTTCAGTTGTGCCTCCAGCACTCACGGCTAGTAACATGAACTGATGTGTGGGCCCCTCTAGCCCTCTCCTGCCTAAGCTACTTGCCCATGCTATGGGGGATAACTGGTCTCAAATCAAATTGAGCCCCAGACTCTGATCATCCATAGGCTCTGCCTACTCGGCATAAAACTGATCGGAGGCCGGCGTACAACCTCCTCCTCTCACTAATAGGTGCTTGAAACTGAACCACTGGTAGAGGTGAAGCAGAAATCTTCCTAGAATCCTCTCTATCAAACCCAGATAGAGGGTGGAACTGGTTTTGTATAACTAGTAAGGAAACCATCCGAGGTAACTCCTCTATAATACCAGTGGCTTCCTTCAACTCAGCAATGTGAGTGTAATGCCACTTTATAATGCAATTTTGTTTCTTCATTCAGGTAGTAGGGAGCAGGAACTAGACCCAACCTTGAAAGCAGGGGAGACAATCCCTAGAATCAGGGGAGCCTTCCCCTTTTAGGGGAGCCGAGGGGTACTTCTAACTAGGGCGATGAGGAACAATCAGCCAATACCCGACATCTTGCTACTATGAGAACTGCCATAGCCTTTCTCTTCAGCGAGGGGATCTCTGAATCAGATTGCATGTCGATCTGGATGACCAGCTTCTGCCTGGTCACCACACTCCTGCTAACTATCGTGAAGGGAGTTCCCTCACATGTAGTCCTAGCCACCTCAAAGTCTCAACCAAAGTGGATGAGGTGGGCATAGTCAGATCATGAAAGGCTGGCCTGATCCAAGGCCAAATCCATCCCATGAGGAAACGTGAAGACATACTTCTATGCTGCCATTGTAATCAACTGAAAATTGAAACTGAAATTCAAGCTAACGCTGACTAAAAGTCTGCAATGTTGAAAATAAACTTGAATCATATTTCTATTTTGTTAATTTTTGAATTTGAATTTTAGAATTTGAACCCACACTCAACAACTAAAAGTGTAAAGTGGGGCTCAAATGGATCTAGAAAAGATTTTGAGATTGATTGGAAAGAGGAATTTTTTGAATGTAGAATCCACTTTCAACATATTTGGGTATGTTGAAAATGGGTTCAAATATATTTGGATAGATGCTTCCATATGTTCATACTTGAATTGTGATATTTTGATTTTGAGGACCCTTTATTTAACAAATTTGAGTATGCAATGTTGAAAATAAACTTGAATCATATTTCTATTTTGTTAATTTTTGAATTTGAATTTTAGAATTTGAACCCACACTCAACAACTAAAAGTGTTAAGTGGGCTTAAATGGATCTAGAAAAGATTTTGAGATTGATTGGAAAGAGGAATTTTTTGAATGTAGAATCCACTTTCAACATATTTGGGTATGTTGAAAATGGGTTCAAATATTTTTGGATAGATGCTTCCATATGTTCATACTTGAATTGTGATATTTTGATTTTGAGGACCCTTTATTTAACAAATTTGAGTATGCTTAAGTAGGTGAATTTTATTTTGTTTTGGATTTGTCATTTTTGGAATTTACTCATTTAGAAAATTTGGGTATGCTAGGTGAGGTGTTTGAAAATAATTTCTTCTTTTTCTTTGTTTGCTTTGTTTTGTGAATCATTTGTGATTTAAAAATGGAATCCTCATTTAACAAATTTGGGTATGCTAAATGATAAATTTGAGTGTGTATTGTTTTTAAATTTTTTTTCTTTTGAAAATAGGATTCTTAACAAATTTGAGTATGCTAAGAAAATCCTAATGTGTTTCTTTTATTTTTGATTTGATTTTGAAAATAGGACTCCTAGAAAATTTGGGTATACTAAGGAAATCCTAATGTGTTTCTTTTGTTTTTGATTTAATTTTGAAAACATGATTCTTAGTAAATTTGGGTATGCTAAGGAAATCCTAATGTGTTTCTTTTTTTTATTTGATTTTGAAAATAGGATACTTAGCAAATTTTGGTATGCCAAAGAAAATAGGATACTTAGCAAATTTATGTTTGGGAATTCCATTTACTTTCCTTTAGTGGTAGGCTCACTATCCTTAAAAGCACTCTTAACTCAATGCCTCTTTATTTGATTCAAACTATTATTTGATTCAAACTATTATCCCCACTAATGCTACACTTATCAGAATTGATTGTTTGCTTAACAAACTTTTTTGGGGCTCCAATAATTCTACCAAAAGAATGCATTGAACATCTGGACATCAATGTTGTGGTGCTTTGGGTGAAGGTGCTCTTGGTTGCAAGCCTATTCGTGAAGCTCTCACTTCCTTCTCTCATAAGCTCTAGTGGAATTTTAGAAAGAATGATAGACTTTGGGCTATGTTTATAATGAAAAAATATTGCCAAGTTAAACACCCCCTTAACTGTGCTTATAAATTTGGTGACTCTTGGGTTTGGAAAAGACTTTGCTCCATTAAATGGGTTGCCAAAACATTAATATCTTCGGGGTATTTAGTCGAGTTCTTCCTTATTTTGGCAAGACGATTGGATTGGCAATGGCTCTATTGACACCTTTTTATCTACCCACTCTACTACTGCTATCAAAGTTAATTCATTTTAGCTTAATAACAATTAGAATGAAAGCAAACTTGAGAATTATATCCCTATTTCTTTTTTCGATAACTTTAGAAATATCCCCATTTCTTCTAACAAACCTAACCAAATTCTTTTTAAGCTTTTTTATAATGGTGACTTTGCTCTGAAAGAGGTTTGGAATTTTGTTAGAGATAAACAAAACCCCTCTAATGTTTTTATTAAACTTTGGAATAATATCATTCCTATTTCCTATTCGATTTTAGCTTGGAGGATTTTGAATAACTTTATTCCTATGGACTGTTTTCTCTGGACTAAATGGTTTTACTTACCTTCAAAGTGCTATTGTTGCTTTCATGTTGAAAGTATAAATCATGTTTTTTTGTCAATGGTGCTATTGCTTGTAAATTATGGTTTTGGTATGATGATTTATTTAATACCAATTATTTTCAGGGTTCATTTTCTTCATATCAACTTCTTAAAGTCTATTTCAAAAATATATTGAAAGGCCATATTAATGTTTTAATTGATATTACCCTTATCTGGTTCATCTTGATGGATAGAAATGATGCTAAATATCATGGTTTTCCTATGAACCATAAAAGGATCCTAGCTAGAACTAAATAAAAAATTCATGCTCTTTTTAATGCCAAAATTCTAAGTAATATTCATTTTAGAGGTTATAAATTTGTGGCTAAAAAATTGGGTATCACTCTGCATGAGTTTGACTCTTATAAAAGTGTTAAGATTATCCATTGGATAAAACTTAAAGATAATTTGATTAAAGTGAATACTAATGGTTTTGTTGCTTCCAATAAATATGGTTATGGTGGTATCCTTAGGGATTCTAAAGGTACTGTCATATGTGCTTTTTCCTATCCTCTCAAAGCCTATTCTATTATTTTTGTTGAGCTTATGGTTGTTAATAAAGCTATTGAAATTTGTTTGAATAGAGGTTTCCTCAACATCTGGATTGAAGTTGATGCTCTCTTGCTTCTTGACATGTTTAATTCCAATAGAAATGGGAATGTTGAATTATTTTATCTTCTTAATCATACTAAAAATCTTCTTTCTCAAGTTTGTTTAAAAATTTCTCACATCCTTCATGAAGGTAATGCTTGTGCTGATTACTTGGCGAACTTTGGTGCCAACTTAACTAAGTCAACTTTATTCGACAACCAAACTTTGCCTAAACTTTTAAGAGGTTTGGTTAATCTATATAATGCTAGATTGCCTTATTTCAAATTATGAATTATTGGCTTGGTTTTTGCTGTTGGTTTTTATGATCTTTTGCTTTTGGTTGCCCATTATTAAACCCTCTTTGGGTTGTGGTTATCTACTTATTTTCTATCTTTGGCTTGGGTTATATTTTGATCTCTTACTTTTGGATTGGCCTAGTTTTTGCTACTGGTTATTATAAGTGCCTAGGTTGTTTTTTTTTTGGTGGCTTTTGTCTGATTGGGTGTTTACCACAATTTTCCCTTGGCTATATTTTATATCCTCTTTTTGGGTTGTGGCTCTGGATGATGTAGGTTTTTCTTTCTTGTATGGGTTTTACATCTTTTTGGTCTTCTTGCTAACTTACTTAAGTTGGATCTACTAGTGGTGGTTGTGGTAGCTTCATTGGCTGGCAATTTTGGCTGGTTGGGTTGGTTGGATGGCTAGTTATTTTGGCTATTTTTTCATTTTCTATTGGCGACTGGTCTGGGGGGCTATTGGTGGTTTATCTCTAGCTTGATTTTGGAATGGTGGAGATTGTTGGTTAGCTATTATTTTCTCTATTTTGTTGATTGGGGCTTGGTGGTTGGTTTTGCTAATTTTGTTTTGTTTCTTTTGGTTATGGTTTTGACCTCCTCCTATATTGGCCTTCCTCTCTTGGCTACAGTGGATTTGGGTTTGGGTATTATTCTAGATTGGCTAGTTGAACACTATTTTGTGGCTATTAATTGGCCTTGGGTGTGGTCGGTTGGATGCTTTTGCTATCGTTCTAGTTGGTTTGTAGTCTATCTTAGGGCTTTGTACCTTTTTATCTTTGGCTGGCTAATCTACTTACTTGGATCATATTTTATTTTGCCTTGGTTGGGTTTGGTGGTTGATGTCTACTTCTACCCTTTCCCTAGCTATCTTGGGTGATTTTGGCTTGATGACTACTATTGGTCTTTACACTTACTTAGATCTTCTGCTGCTATGGTGGTTGGCTAGGAGGATATGTTGGCTGGTTGGTTTGGTTCGTTGTATTGGCTGGCTTGGTTGGTTGGAGGGGTGGCTATTTTGGCTGCTTTTTCCTGCTCCTTTGGTGACTGTTTTAGGAACCTATTAGTGTTCTTTTAATGACCTATATTTTCGGTTTCCTCCTGCTTTGTATTTTCTCTCTTGGCTATAGCTGACCTGTTTGGGTGGTAACCTTGTTGCCCACCCCTTTTGCAATTAGGCTGAGTGTTTTTATTGGCTCTTTTATTTGCTTTGTTGGTGGAGGATATAAGCACTCGTGTTTTTCTTTTTTGCACTTATTTGTCTCTCGTTTGTGTTGTTACCCCTGTCATATGCTTTCTCCTTTTAATTTTATTATTCCTTTTTGGTGGTGGCTTTGGTGGTGCAACTACTGTATTGCTAATATCCCTCATGGTTGGTTGATTATCTTTGTTATTGGGCTTGGTTGTTCAGGTGGCTTTGTGGTTGGTTGTTATGTTTGCTGTTTGGAGGATTTTGCAGCCTTCCTGGATGACAAACTTTAGATGATGGGCTACACGAGGTATGTTGGCTATGATGGCCTCGATGTTTCCCACTCTTTCTTCTTTTGGCTGGTAACGCTATATGTAATTGTAACCCTTCTCCTGAAGTTTGGATGCTTACATATTGCTCTTTGAGATGATTGTAAATGAACTGAACCTTTTCTTTACTTTACTCCTTTTATTTGCTCTTACTTTTATGCTTGCTTAACTGCATCCTTTCAAAAGTATGTTGCAGATTTCTTTTATAGGCTAGGAGAGTCTTGCAGGTGGATCTTGCTAGTATCAGACAGGCCAAATGAAGTTTGTTGATGCTTATATGGATTTTTTGTTGTTGATTTTTTGGTTTCTTTTTGCCTTATTTCCTTCATTATTGAAATAATTAGGGGATTTATCTCTTTAGGATTTATTATAGCTCTTTGAGCATTAACTTAGAGAGTTACCCCTCTAGGACTTTGTTTTTCTTTATGGCAATAAAATTTTTTTAATTTCCCTTAAAGAAAAACCCTAAACCCTAAACCCTAAACCCTAAAACCCAAAACCCTAAACCCAAAACCCTAAACCCAAAAACCATAAACCGTAAACCCTTAACCCAAATCCCTAAAATCTACAACCAAACCCTAAACCCTAAACCAATACCCAAACCTAAACCCTAAACACTAAATCTTAAACCCTAAACCCTAAATTGTAAAAACCTAAAAATGTAAACCTAAACTAAATAAAACCTAAAAAGAAAATAAATAAAAACCTATAACCTAATTAAAATATAAAATAAAATAAATACCTAAACTAAAACCTAAACCAAAAATATAATAAAAAAACTTAAATAAAATAAAATAAAGAAAGAAAATAAAATAAACCTAATAAAACCTAAATAAAATAAAACTAAATGTAAAAAATAAAATAAAATAAAAAAAAAACCTAAAATAAATAAAAATAAAACTAAAACCTAAACTAAAAAAAAAGCAACCTAAAATAAAAAATAAAATAAAAAACATAAACTAAAATAAATAAAACCTAAACATATACCTAAAATAAACTAAACATAAACGTAAACCTAAACTAAATCAAATAAAATAAACTAAAAATAAACCTAAACCTAAACTAGAAAATAAACCTAAAATAAACCTAAAATTAAAACCTAAAACCTAAACCCAAAAAAAATAAAATAGAAACCTAAACCTAAACCTAAAAATAAAAATAAAATAAAAATATAACTCAACTAAAAAATAAAGCTAAACCAAAAAGCTAAACCTAATAAATAAACTAAAATAAATAAACCTAAAAAAAACTAAACTAAACTAAACAAAAATAAAAAATAAACCTAAATAAAAATAAAAAATAAAATAAACTAAAAAATATATAAATGAAATTAAGTAAACTAAAGAAACCTAAACCTATCGGTTTACTTAATTTAAAAAAAAACCTTAAACCCTAAACACTTAACACTAAAACTAACCCTAAACCCAAAACCTAAAACCTACAACACTAAACCTACAACCTTAAAACCTAAAGCCTAAAACCTAAACCCCAAAAAACCCTAAACCCTATTCCTAAACCCTAAACCCTAAAACTCTAAACCCTAACCCCTAAACCCTACACCCTAAACCCTAAACCCTAAACCTAAACCTAAAGTAACTAAATAAATTAAAAAAATAAACCTAAACCCTAAAACTTAATAAACCTAAACCTAAACCTAAACCCTAAGAATGGGCAGAACCTTGATGGCAAGAACATCCCCAACTAGGCTCCTCTAGATTTGGTGGTGGAGGCGAGAGTGACAATCGCATGGTGGTGGGTGATTTGGAGGTGGATATGGAGGTGGTCGAGAAAGGGTGGTTCTAGAGGCAGGAGGAGCCACCGTGGTGGTATGAGGAGAGATCGGATATGATGATCCTACTACTGAGAGGATGGGGTGGTGATGGGAACTAGAGAGCGAAGGGTCGATCACGCTTATGGAACTGTGACTTTACAGAAGAGACAGTTTTAGTTACCTAAGGTTTTTGATTTGCTCTATGCGTGCTCAATTTTTATCTATGTCATCACTTATCTTAGAAAACTTGGTGTGTTAATTAGTTAATGAAATAAAAAAGAAGAAATATTGAATCTAAATTTGTTCTCTCTTTAAAAACAAAAATAAAAAATAAAAACCCTAAACTAAAATTTGAAATTTAGACCTAAAACCTAAACCCTAAACCTTAAACCCTAAAATCCTAAACCCTAAACCCTAAACCCTAAATCGTAAACCCTAAACCCTAAAACTCTAAACCCTAAAATGTAAACCCTAAAACCTAAACCCTAAACCTTAAACCCTAAACCCTAAACCCCAAACCCTAAACTCTCAATTAACCCTAAACCATAAAAAGCTAAAACCCTAAACCTAAACTAAATAAAACCTAAAAATAAAATAAATATAAAAGCTAAACCAAAATAAAATAAAAATAAAAAATAAAAAATAAAAAATTAAAAACTAAAACTTAAACTAAAACCTAAACCTAAAAAAATAAAATAAAAAAAATAAAAACTAAACTAAACTAAAATAAATAAATAGCTAAACTTAACTAAAAAAAATAAAAACTAAAGCTAAAATTAAAATAAAATAAACCTAAAATAAAAACTAAATAAAAACCTAAACTAAAATAAAATTGAAATAACTATAAAATAAAACCTAAACCTAAAATAAAATAAAATAAACCTAAACCCAACTAAAATAAACTAAACTAAAGAAATAAAACTGAAAACTAAACATAAAATAAACTAAACCTACACCTAAACCCTAAATAAAATAAAATAAACTAAAAATAAACCTAAACCTAAACTAAAAAATAAAATCTAAAAATAAACCTAGAACCTAAACATAAAAAAATAAAATATAAACTTAAACTTAAACCTAAAAATAAAAAATAAAACTTAAACATAAAAAATAAAATAAAAATAAAACTAAATTGAAAAATAAACCTAAACCTAACCTAAACCTAAAATAAACTAAAATAATTAAACTAATCTAAATAATAATAAAATAAACATAAATAAAAATTTAAAAAAATTAATAAACTAAATAAACCTAAAATAATTTAAAATAATAATAATAAAATAAACCCTAAACCCTAGACCCTAAAACTAACCCTAAAGCCTAATCCCTAAATCCTAAACTTACAAACCTAAACCCTAAACCCTGAACCTTAAAACCCTAAACCCTAAACCCTAAACACTAAACCCTAAACCTTAAACCCTAAAATCATGAACCCTAAACCCTAAACCCTAAAACCTACAACCCTAAACCCTAAATCCTAAACCCTAAACCCTAAACCCTAAATCCTAAACCCTAAAAGCCTAATAACCTAAACCTAAACATAATAAAACCTAAAAATAAAATAAGTAAATAAACCTAAACCTAAATAAAACAATTAAAAAATAAAATAAAAACCTAAACTAAAACCTAAACCTAAACCTAAACAAAAACATAAACCTAAACCTAAAAATAAATATAAAATAAAATTAAAAAAATAAAAACTAAACTAAAATAAAATAAATAAAAACCTAAACTAAACTAAAAAATTAATTAAACCTAAAATAAATAAACCTAAATAAAATAAAAACTAAATGTAAAATAAAAATAAAATAAACCTAAAATAAAATAAAATAAAAACAAAAAAAAACCTATACCTAAAAAATAAAACCTGAAGATAAATAAAAAATAAAAGCTAAACCTAAAAAAAACCTAAACTTAAAATAAACAAAATAAAATAAACTTAAATCTATATTAAAATTAACTAAACTAAAATAAATAATACATAAACCTAAAACTAAAATAAACTAAACCTAAACCTGAAAGTAAATATAATAAAATAAACTAAAAATAAACCTAAACTTAAACTAAAAAATTAAACCTAAAATAAAATCCTAAAACCTAAACCTAAAAAAATAAAAATAAAAACCTAAACCTAAACCTAAAAATAAAGAATAAAACCTAAACCTTAAAAATAAAATAAAAATAAAACAAAAAAATAAGCATAAACGTAAACCTAAACCTAAAATAAAAACTAAAATAAAAAACTTAAACTAAAATAAATAAACTTAAAATAAAAAAATTATTCTAAATAAAAATAAAAATTAAACCTAAATAAAAATAAAAAATAAAATAAACTAAAATATATAAAAAAATAAACTAAATAAAGTTAATAAACCTAAAACTATCGGTCTGCTTAATTTAAAAAAAAATCCCTAAACCCTAAACCCTAAACCATAAATCCTAAATCCTAAACCCTAAACCTACAACCTTAAACATACAACCTAAACCCTATAAACCTTATACCCTAAACCCTAAACCCTAAACTAACCTTAAACCCTCAAATCTCTAAACCCTAAAGCATAAACACTAAACCATAAACCCTAAACCCTAACCTTAAACCCTAAACCCTATAACTCTAAACCCTAAAATCCTAAACCCTAAATCCTAAACCCTAACCCATAACTCTAATCCCTAAACTCTAAAGCATAAACCCTAAAACCCTAAACTCTAAACCCTAAAGCTTAAAACCTAAACCATAGGGGATCACACATGCATTGGACATGACATGTGAGGGCTCTATGTCGATGGCAAGAAGAAAATCTTATGGGGATAATTTGATTTGATTATATGATTTATGGATAGAAGATCCACTCGGGATAAGAATCAATAATCCACCTAGGATTAAGATCGAATCGACTTTAATTTTTTTTGTTTTAATTGATGTGGATATAGAGATATGGGCTCAAGTCTCTGAGGTGACCCTTCCACTAGGGAAGAAAGTTCTATCCATTGGGGATTGGGACTTGAGTTTAATTTCATAGATTTATTTGGGGATGTATCAGGGATAAGAGTTTGGTTGGATTTCTTTGATTTAGACTCTGGGGAGTTTAATTTGGCTCCATTAGGAGGTTGGTTTTAATTTGATTTGTTGCTTATTTATATATGATTTGGGGCTCTAGGGATGTCATTCAACTCCATTGGGGAAAATCATAGGTTTAGTTTAATCTAAGTTAATGAATGGATCCTATCGGTGCAGACCCACTAAAGGTATACTAGTTATCTGCTTACAAAAAAAGGGATAGATATGGGATAGAGCTAGCCAACCTAAGGGGTTGCCTTTCAGTATGCAACAGCTGTGTGCTAGGAAGAAGGTGTAGTAGACTTGCATCTTTGAAAGCGAGGAACAACCACTAGGGTGACCTGTTGAATGCACAACAAATAAAACCTAACCTAGGGTGACTATTGAGTGAATCCTGAAGGGGACTTATGTCAACTCAAAAGTAGTCAGTATTATTTTTTTCCTTGATTTCATGTGATTTGATATGGTTTATTTAGTTTAGTTTGATTTTGAATTGAGGGCATATCCACTGGGGATGTGAGCTCGGTCAAATTTGATAGATTTAATTTATGGACCGTGTCGGTGTGATGGATCCACTAAGAAGGGGGCTCTATCACACTTATCCTATCTTAGATTTACAAATCTAATGGGATAGTCTACTGGCCGTGGGGTAGAGCTAGCCAACCAAAGGGGTTGTCTTTCGATGTACAACGATTGTGCACGTAATAGACTTACATCTTCTAAAGTAGGAAAAACTACTGGGGTGACCTGTTGGTAGCACAACAAATCAAACTCAACTTAGAGGAGACTACTTAGTGAATTTCATTAGGGATTTATCTCAACTCAAGAGTAGTCAGGAAATTTTGATAAGGAGTTCTGCTAACACTGCCCTAAAGATAGGATACTTGCTTCAAAAAGGGTACAGCTAGGGGTGTCCTCTTAATACACAAGTAAATAAATATATTTTTTATATGTTTGTATGGACACTATTGGTGTGCAAGGGATCACACTGAGAAGGGGCTATGTCAGACTTGACTTATCTTAGATTTATTAGACCAAGGGAGAATCTGCACAACCACAAGAGATTCTCCAACCACGGGGATGGTTAGTAGGAAAGGGGAACTGTCCAATTTGTTTGTAACCCAAGTAGTGTCTAAATGGGGTCATAGAGGATGTGATCCAAATATAGTGCCCATAAGGGAGGTGAAGCTAAGGGCATTATTCTGAGCATAGGAAAAGCAATCCTATAGGTGTACGGTGGCCAACTCAAGGAGAAAGCATAGTAGATTTACATCTGTCATGAGTGGTGTCTCTTAAGGTGGGAGAACCAATGAACAGCATCAATCAATAAAGTGGTGTATCCATCAACATAGTAAGAACCAACCAACCTAATGTGTGTGATATGCAACGATCAATCAAAAAAGAAAGCATGTAGGCTTACAACTTTCCAAGAGGAACTAATCTTCGAGATAATCTAATCGATGGGACATATGCTTCTAACCTAGAGAGACTACTAAGCATGAAGCCCCAAAGAAGTACTGGACCCAAACTGAAAAGAAAGCTTACCAGCCATGCAGTAAGGCCTACCAAACTAATAAGGCACTCGTCGGTGTTCAATGGCCAAGGAAGGAAAGCATAGACATTCTACATTCAAAGTAAGAAGACCACTAGGGTAACACACAGTGGTAGCAGTGTATAAAATAACTTGAGTGAGTGCCACTGGGGGCATTATCTCAACTCAGAGTAACCTGAGACAAAAGATATGTGTTTGATTTATATGTTTTTGTGTTATTTGCATTTGTGTTGTGTCGATGAATGATAGGACATCGCTCGAGTTCCTTACACCTACACTAAACACATGGTAGATTCACAAACAAGAATACTTTCAACATGAAAGAGATTGAATTTAAAATGGAATTTTCATTAATGATACTTATTTTTAAACATGATTTATAATATTTATTTAACTAGAGCCCATTGATTGGAAGATTTGAGTGCTCACCCTTATGATTAATAAGTTGATAAGATCCTCCTTGGTAGGCCTTCTTTATGGCAAAAGGGCCTTCCAAAGTGGGTTCAAACTCCCATATTACAACGAAAGCAACAATCGCTTCAGAACTAAAATAAGCTCTCATACTTGAAAACTTTGAGACCAACTTGTTGTGAGCTTGAATCATTTTAGCTTTGTACAACTTGAGGTTTTGGCATGCCTGCAGGCATCTCTCTTCCAAACCTTCAAGCTTTTCTAACCTCAACTTGGTGTTCTCCTTTGTTGTGATCTTGCTACCCATAGCTATCCTTAGTAATGTGAGTTATATTTCTAATGGTATAACAATTTCAGACCCATACAAAGGAGAAAAGAGTAGATTATGTATATATGTGGTGTTTTAGTCCCACAGCTCAATAAGCACGCCACTATCACTTATTATCAGTGTATTCTTTAGTATTTGCATGAGAGTTTAGTTGAAGGCTTTTGCTAAGCACTTTACCCTCGAGTAGTTGATTTTAGAATATCTCCAATCTATTTTGTGTCTCTATGGTGAAAATTTTCTATATAGGAGGGGAATCACCTTCAAATCTATGTCGAGAAATAAAAGAGGAAAGCATATAAAAATTCATTTTTTTAGGATGCCATGTAGATTAACAGTTGTACTTATTCTGGTGATCAGATACATCATCAAGGAAATAGTGTACTATCTTGAGAGATAGAAGTCACTACCCTTTAATGGAACTAATGACCTCAATAAAGACTCCTAAGTATGATGGGTCTACATATGTACTAGAGATTCTTCCCCTGCTTTACATGGAAAAGTAAAGTAGAGTTATTTTAAACTAGGTTCATTAAGTTCCATATAGGGGCAAGCCCCCATAGTTAATTACATCCTGAGGAATGGTGATTCCTTAAGAAAACTCGATTAAGGTAAATGATCGTTGTCTTCAAAGATTTCAATAGGAAAGGACTATCAATCAATTGGTTCATTTTTGAAGATCAAATGGGATTGATCAAAGAGAGGGAGTTATTATCAAAGCAAAAATGGAAGATTAAGAGGCTCATGCTAGGAAACCACAACAATATCAAACTATCCTATAGTTCAGCTTTACATTTTTGAAATTTATTTAATTTGTTTGAGTTCAATTTTTCATTAGAAATCTAGGACTTATGATTCCTTAACACAAGATTAAGAAAATGCCTAAGAGGTGAGGAATTATGCTTATGGCCCACAAAGGGGAGAAGCAACCTTAGAATCTAAATCTATTGAGCTTTGGCGAGGGCCGAAAGCACAACCTAAATTTAAGGTAAAAATGGGTAATTGGTTTGGCTCCACGAGAGAGGAAAAACCACTCGACAGCTTGGACTTACAACCACCTAAGGGTGGATAACAACTAACTCCTCCTATGATTTTAAATATATGTAGGCAAGTCATTATGCTTATGCAAGATAGCTAAGTTGTTATTTATTTAGAAAGAGACTATGGCCTTAAACTCACTCCCTAAAGAGACTAAATCATGTAAAGGGCATGCTTCAAATGACTTAAATCTAATGAAATTAAAATTTTATTTTATTTAAATTTTTGGACAATTATTTTTTACTCAGGCTAATAGGATTCATATGCCTAATGCTTGAGAAATAAAGTTATTGGCCAAAATCGTGAGAAGGAGGAGGTCTTCCACCATGGCTCTCAAAGGTCAAGCCAAGTTTCTAGCAAAGGTGGAAGCCCTCAAATCAAGAGTGAAATAAGATGATGTGCATGATATTGCAAAAGAAATACTCACCAACCAATGGGTTGCTAATTCTTTATCTTGATTTTAAACCTAAGCTTTAGGTGAGGTTATGAGTTCTTTATTTTAATTTGAGTTGTTAAGTTTGGTAAAAGATTTATTTTTCCCTAAAGAGCTTAATCCACATCTAGGCCATACATAAAGTAAGGAAAAAACTAGGAAACGCATGCCACTTAATGCATAAGCTAAACTAATCATAAATTAATTTATAAAGATAATCACAAAAAGAATAAAAGGCCGTTGTGGTGAAGAAAACCCAAAAATAAATTGTAAAGAGTTCTATCCATAAACTCAGATTATAAATGAATTAAATTACAAGGAATCCATTATTATGGGGGTCTTCAAGCCTCATTCTTCTTTCTTATTCTTTTTTTTCTTTTCTTTCTTTGATTATTTCTTTTGGTTGGTTGGAAGGTAAATGCTCCAAGGCTTCACAACATGTATAAGATAGGATCTTATGACCAATGCTCACCCTAATCCCCATAACAATCATTCCAAAATCCTAATTGCACAAATTTACATTAAAAGAAAAAGTGTAAATCTAACTAACACCTGCAAAATAATGGTTAGCTAAAACAAACCAAATAAATCCCAAGCATGTATATTGGACTTATCACCCCACACATAGGTGACTAAGTCCACCTGGCCTATTGGATTAAGCCTAGGGGTATAAAGCACCTGCAAGCAAAAGCATTTATATTTTTATTTATGATTACTCCCCTTAAGTACAATCCCCTACAGAAAGTAATGATTAGAGTAAGAGCATCCTGCCATTCATTCTACAAGCATACACCCTAACATTTAGTCTAAAACATATATCACAAAATAAAACAAAACACCAAATCATGCACCGACCTAATCTAAACCTAGAAATGGTGACTTAGGCTAATGTGTGTGCTTTGAAGGTTTGTGTGGTATGCTTAGCTATTGCTTTAGGTTCAAATTTTCTAAGTGTGAAAACATTTTCAACTTAGAGGAGGGTTTCATTTAAGTTGTTTAGTTGTCTTAAGTTGATTTTATTTCATATTTTGATTAGGTTCAAGTGAATCCTATAATTAATTACTAAGTTATGAAGAGAGGGAAAGAGAACAAAACTTCTCTTTGCTTCCCTAACCTAAGTAATTTCTAAAGTAGGTTCACATTTTTGTTTTGTTTAGTGAATGTTTTGTTTAAGTCTTTTAATTAATCCTAAGTTTAGATGAACTCTAAACAAACCTACTTAAAAACAAAGGCATTTTAAGATTAAACAAAATGAATCAAATTCACAAAACACATCACTTCATTTCTTTCCCAACATGTATAACATGCATATAAGTGAATCTGAAGCATATTTATATATAAAATGAGAACATTTAACACACTTTATGATGCAAAGTAATCTATTTAAGGAAATTTAGAAGTCTACTATGAATGATTTTTCTTAAGTAGAAAAGGGTTTCTTTATCCAAATTTTCACATGCACACATTAAAGAAAGAAAGGCATAAGTGAGTACGCCATTGTTAACTAGATGTGTAAGGTACAAGACCTACTTAGGGCTACCTAAAGCCTCACAACCTTGCTTTTCTTAAATACAAACATGTGTATAAAAGATATGAAATGGAGAGGAAAGAATGCATAAATTGTATTAGTTAATTCATTTTTGTTTATGAAATTTATGTGTGCTAGTATAGGTAACCCTTCTTAAGTGGTAGCATAGAGATGAATAGGATATAGAATTAGGTAAGTGTTAGGTTCTTTTCAAATGAACCATACATCTTACCAACTCCTATCAAAAACTATGCAAACATAAAAGAGAGGAGAAACCTATGCTAAGCACACCTTTATATTCTTTCGCATGCATGCTCATAATTAAAATATAAGTAGCATACTTTCAGATTTGATGCTTGATTTATATGTTTTGGAAATAAGATGAATTTAGAAGTGATAATAGCCACTCATATTTCTACTTTAGCCAACACATGCAAATTTGATATAAAGTAAATAATTTCATTTTAAACTTAATTTGAAAATTATGAATGCATGAAGCCACATGACATACAAATTTAACATGTTGGGAAAAGACTCAAAGCAATGAAAGCATGTAAACAAATTCACTTTAATTAAATCCTAAAGACATTATTATAGAATAAGAAAGTTTAAAATAAATCAAAATGTATTCAATGTGATTTTTATTTAGTTTGAAGTTTGATTTAATTTTGAAAAGGAGAGTTGGGTTTGCTGTTCCTAACCCATTCCCACATGTGTTTGATATTTTTATTTAATTTTTAGATGATTAGATTCATTTTTATTGATTAATTAGATTATGGTACAAATTAAGTAACTTAATTAAACCTTACTTACAGCACCTTAACATAGTTAACGAAATAATTATGGGCCAATGATATGACATAAAAACTCACAAGAAATTTAAATTTGCAATGCCCCTAATAAGAAAAAGGCCAATGCAATTTGGTTCATAATTAATGGTTAATTAAGCAATGGGGTTTAGCTTAAGTAATTTCAAAATACCCTTTAACACATATGAATTGGGTTTTGATTTCCTTGAACTTAGGCTATTCAACACCCAAGCATCTACCCAAAGTAGATTAATTAAGTTTTGAAATTTTTACAATTTTTAGAAATTAATTAAGGGAATAATTAATTAACTTAATTAAGAGAAGATTAAGGAATGAAATGGGGGTTTAGGCAATAGCTTAGGAGAAATGCCCCAAAATTATTCCCTAAACCTCCTTTCTACTCGATCTACCTTAATCAACTCTAATCATGAATTAAAACCATTAATCACACCTTAATTATTTTTAATTAGGTTAAGGGAGTAATTAGGAAACCCATATGCAATTCCCTCAATTAAGCCTTCAATAAATCCCAAGAAAATTAGGGGAGGTAGAAGTCATCCCCTAAAATATACCCAAGAAGTTTAGGATTTAGGAGAGGCTTAATTAAGAGGTAATTAACAAAATAAAATTTCCATTAAAACCTAAAATAATAGAAAAGTATTATTCAAAATCCATTGAAATTATTTTAAAAATATTTTAGGTTGAATTATCTTTCCATAGAAATTTATTTCATATTTATCTAAATTTTATTGAGAGAGAGATCCATAGATTAATTAGCATTAATTAAGAATCCTAACTAATCCCTAGCACAAGACGACATGGGCAAATTGTTTTACACGTCATCCATGGATGGCAGGACGCTTTTGATCTCTACCGATGATTAAAAGATCTGGATGGATCTCCTCAAGTTTTAAAAGGGATAAAAGAAATTATAAACATGGGAATAATCTTGACCGTCCATCCAAAACACGCAGACGGATGACCAAGATCTCCCTAATTCTTCCCCTTAGATCAACAGAGATCATCTATGATCTAGGGGAAGATCTGAGCTCAATTGAGCTCGAATTGAAACAAAATTTTACCCACACCATCTAAAGCCAATAAGGAACACATCCAATGGTGGAATTTTGATGAATTGAAAATTCCTTTCATAAAAGACCAACACCTCCTATGCTAGGTGGTTGGAAAATTCCATACCTCGCCAAAGGTGATCACCAGTGCTCAAGATCAATGAGGTAGCTTTGTCTAGTAGAGATGAAGCCCTGTTGAAATTCTTAGGCCTTGGGGTTGAGTGGATTGCTCTATGGACCAACACTAATTCAAATCTCATGTGGTTTGATCCAATTGCTCCTCTCCTTACTGTGGGAACTCAAGTGGAAGCTTGAGTGTGCTTGGATTGATCCTTAAAGGAAGTGTGCAAGAGGAATTAGAGTGGTTTTCTGTGTGGAGAAAGTTAGAAGTTCAAATGAGCTCCCCTATTTTCTAATGGAAAAAACTAAGAAATCTTAAATTCAAATCCCACTAAGAATGCTTAGGAAGGCTCTGTGATCTTTCCTAACACTCTCTAGGGCTTGATCGAATTGAGGAATGATGGTTTATGAATTGAATTAGGGGGTGTATATCTCCCCCTTGAAGTATCAGACGGTCATCAGCTTATTTGCCATTTTGATCCAATTAGCCATAATGGGAAGGTTGTTTGATCCATTTTGAGTTAGCACTTGGTCGGTTTGAGGCCTTGAGTGGATTGCCAATCTCCCATGTGCTTTTATTGAGTGGATGAGGGATTTGGAATGAGCCAATTTGACCCATGGGGTCAAGTTTGGCCTTGGGGTCAATTGGGCTGACCCAAACCCATTGGGTTTGGTGCACCACTCTTCATTAGGTCCCCTTGAGCTCTTAGAAAAGCATGAAGTGGATATGAAGAGGGTATGACCAAATTACCCATGGATTAAGTCAAAATTTGCTCTATGGCCTAGGTGTAGAATGGTCATTTTGCTAATTTTTAATTTGAATATGTTGGGTATGTGGAGAAACTAGGTTTGGCCAAGTTTCATGAGATTTGGAATTCATTTGATAATGTTTGGCTCATGTTGACCTAGTTAGGTCAAAATGGGTCAACTTGGGTCAAGTTAAACAATTGTTCAAATTAGGTCAAACCAAGGGTTGGGTCAAGTTCATATGACCATTTGAAATGTTTTGGTGTCTTTGTTTTGTTCAATTTGGTATAGTTTTTAATTTGGCTCATATTACTTCATTTAGGTTAAATGGGTCAAGTTGACCTATTTGACCCATTTGACCTATTTGGGCTAGGTCATGGGTAGGTTTAGTTTAGGTTAGACATATGGAGTGGATTGGTATCTTTATTTTCAATTAATTTTGGTTAAGTTCAAATTTGGCTCAACATGACCCCTTTAGGCCAAGTTGGGTCTAAGGTCAATTGGGCTAGGTGAGGTTTAGTTGGCCAATTGAAGCTTTGGTCAAGTTCCACAAGTGATTTGGAATGAACTTGACCCATTGGTTTCAACCAATTTGACTTAGATCAAGTTTTGACACATTTTGACTTTTTAGGTCAAGTTGGGTCAACTTGGGTCAAGTGGCCAATTGGGCTAGGTTAGGCTCAAATGTTGGCTTCGTCAAGTTCAAACATACGGCATGAGTGAACTTAGATCAATGGTTTCAATCAATTTGGCCTATGATGGAATTTGGCTATGTTAGATTTTATTTTGGACTAAGTGTTGACTTGGTCAACCCTTAGGTTTGACTTGGTTTCACCCAATTTGATTGATTGATCATCCCATGATGATTGTTGATCATGATGAGAGGCATATGTTACTTTAGTTCAATCCAATTTGGTTAGGATTAGAATTTGGCTCATAAGGGTACTTTAGGTCACTTTGGGTCAGTGAGCCTAAGTGGGTCAATAAAAGCTTGATTTGAGCTTGATTGATCTTGTATATGGACTTAAGATTGTAATATAAATCCATTTACAAGTGGTTTGAAGTCAAATGGGTTTTGGTTCATTTGACAATTTCATATTCAAAGGAAGAATATGAAGGGATTTTGGGTTTGATTTTTGACTTGGGTTTTGATTGAGTGATTGAAGTTTGGATTTATATATGGGTTCATGATTGTAGGGTTAATTGAATCATGAAGAAAAATAAAGAGTTTGGCTTGATTTGAAATTGATTTGGCTAAGTTCAAGATTTTGACTTAAAGGGCCTAGATTGGATTTTGAGTAGACTTGAGTTTGATTTTTGGAAATATTTTTGATTGTTTGAATTTATATTTCATTTATATATGTGAATATAAATGAGAATATATGGATCATGAGAAAATTTCAAGGATTTGAAGTGGTTTAATCATGATTTGGGCTAAGTCCATTAAGAAGGATTTAAAGGACTTAAGAAAATTTTGGAGTTTGAATTCTTGAATTTGGTTTGATTGATTTATATTTATATTTCATTTATATATGCGAATATAAATGAGGATATAAATGAATTATCAGAAAATCCCATGAATTTGAATTGATTTGATGATGATTTAGGCTAAGTCCATTAATAGAAAAATAAGGACTTAAGAAAGGTTTTATATTTGGAATTTAATTTGAGGATTTGATTTGATTGATTTATATTTATATTTAATTTATATATGTGAATATAAATGAGAATATAAATGAGTTTTGACAAAATCAAATGAGTTCAAATTGGTTTAGAGTTGATTTTGGCTAAGCCCATTAATGGAAAATTAAGGACTTAAGAGAATTTCATGAATTGATTGTGACTTTTGAGTTTAGTTTGATTAGTTTGAATTTATAATTCATTTATATATGTGAATATAAATAAGAATATAAGTGAATTATTAGAAAATATCAAAGGTTTGAATTGATTTGGATCAAGATTTTGGTTAAGTCCTTAAGAGAAGATTAAGGACTTAGAAAGATTTGGGCTTAGGAATTTTGATGGATTTTGATCATGGGTTTCAATCATAGATTTCAATCATGGATTTCAATCATATAGAGTTGATTTGAGCTTGGAGAAAATCAATAAGATTGATTTGGAGTTTGACTTGAAGGAAGGAAAGTGAGGAATGGTTTAAGCTAAGGGTAGGAAAATTTTCCTAACACCTCTAAGGCATGACCTATTCCTATGGTTAACTCTTCTAAGTCTCTAGGCCTAGGTTGAGTGTCCACCTAATCACTAGTTGAGTCTTAAGACTAAGGAACTCTTAAAGTCTAAGAGGGGTCCTATGTTTAAGATGGAAGGCTTGAGAGCTCTTCAAAAAATGAGGTCAATGTCTCTAGGCAAAATTGTTGATCTCAGTGCTCTTAAATGCAGTACCATTATCAGATATAATTTTTCGAGGTACTATGAACCTATATATAATATGGTTCCTAAAAAATAGGAGTACTTGCTGAGTTGTGACCATCTAAGCAAAATCACCTTCACCCATTTGGAAAAGTAGTCAGTAGCAGCTAAGATGAACCGGTTACCCTTGGAAGAAGGAGGATCAATCAGACCCACTATGTTTGTCACCCAACACTCGAATGGCCTTGAGGCCAATGTAGGATGTAGAATGTTGGATGGCTTATGTAGGACCACATCGGGTATTTGACATTAGTGGCATAACCTAGCCATATCCATGCAATCTTTGATCATCAACATCCAGTATTATCTTAGTATCTTGATCTTGGCTTTCATCTTCAGACCAGATTAGTTGGCTCCACATAATCCTGAGTGTACCTCTGTCATGATCTTGCGAGCTTCATACTTGTCTAAACAATGTAACCACATAATCTTGAGTGTACCTCCAGACATGCCAACTCCTTGGCAAGCTTAGCTAAAGCATACATTACGATGTTCTCTCTTTAAGGAATCTTATAAAAGGTAACCTCTGGGATTTGGGCCAACAACTCCATGGTGTACTTGTGGTAGTGATGGAGCTTGGGCTTTATATCCTTATAGGAGGTTGATGTTCTAGTTGAATCGAGAAGGCTAAATGGCTAATCGAGCCTCAAATTTAGCTTCATTGTTGGTGCAAGGATTAGATAGATGATATGAGAATCTCATCACATCACGGTCTAAAGTTAAGAGAACTATTCCTACCCCTACCTTTCTTGGAATAGTATTTGACATTAGTGGCATAACCTAGCCATATCCATGCAATCTTTGATCATCAACATCCAGTATTATCTTAGTATCTTGATCTTGGCTTTCATCTTCGGACTGCATTAGTTGGCTCCAAATAATCCGAGTGTACCTCATGATCACGAGCTTCATACTTGTATAAACAACGTAACCACATAATCTTGAGTGTACCTCCAGGCATGCCAACTCCCTGGAAAGCTTAGCTAAAGCATACGCTATGCTCTCTCTTTAAGGAATCTTATAAAAGGTAACCTCTGGGATTTGGGCCAACAACTCCATGGTGTACTTGTGGTAGTGATGGAGCTTAGGCTTTATATCCTTATAGGAACCAGCAATTTGGTTGATAACTAGTTGAGAATCCTAGAAGATGTTGATGTTCTAGATGCTTAGAGTAATGGCTAACTCTAGATTGGCAATCAGAGCCTCATATTTAGCTTCATTGTTGGTGCAAGGATTATATAGATGATATGAGAATCTTATCACATCACGGTCTAAAGTTAAGAGAACTATTCCTACCCCTGCCTTTCTTGGAATAGTAGATTGTGATTCTTCTCCTCTTTGAGAAGAAGCTGCACCATCAAAGTATATCTCCCAGTGCTGAATGTTAGTATCCCCTAAGTTCATGACTTGTTAATCGGGGAGATCATCACTAAGCGGAGAGCCAACAGAAAGTCATTATGCTGCTAAGAAACCCGCTAGCGCTTGTCATTTCTCTGCATGGAGGGGTACGAAGGTAATGACCGTCATGCCAACCGTTCAGATAGTGTCGTCGTGTCATGAGATATCATAGTGGATTGATCCTAAAGTGAAGTTCACCTTATGAGGAAGCATGTAGTGTTGTAGCTTTTGGGATGCAAAGATCAAAGATAGGCAATGCTTCTCAATGGGTGGATAATTAGCCTTAGTAGGGATTACGATGGATGTGGTAGTAGAGTGTGTTTTCCTTCCTTCATCATTGAGCCAACAAAGCACCAAGGGAGTCATCTAACATAGTAGTGTAAAGTATGAGGGGCTTGCACGAGATAGGGGCTACTAGAACTGGTGGCATCATCAAGTAATGCTTGATGTCTTCGAAGGCATGGTCACCCTTATCATCCCACTTGAACTTGGCATCCTTTTTGACAACTGTTGAGAATTGCTGACATCTTCCTGATAGGTTGGATATAAAGCATCCTAGATACCCCAACCGCCCTTGGAATGATCTGAGTTGAGTTAAACTTTTAGGGGGTAGCATTTCAAATATCTCCTTGATCTTCTCCAAATCGATTTTGATTCCCTGGTGTTGGATAACAAACCCAAGAAATTTTCCTAAAGCTACTCTGAATACACACTTCAAGGGGTTCATTTTGAGGTTAAATTATCTTAATTATTCAAAAACCACTTCAAGTCAATGAGATGGTCTTCCTTTTCTCTACTTTTCACTATGAGATCATTGACATAGCACTCGACTAGATGATGAATGAGTTCATCAAAGATTCGATTCATAACCAGTTGGTATGTAGCACTGACACTTTTAAGGCTGAAAGGCATGACCTTATAGCAATAGATTTATATCGGGGGTTCTAAAAGTAGTGTTTCTTTCATCTTTAGGGGCCATCTTTATTTGGTTATATCCAGATGAGCCATCCATGAAAGAGAAGACTGCATGAGATGAGGCAATGTCCATCATCAGCTCCGGGATTGGTAGTGGTAATTCGCTTTTGAACATGCCTTATTTAAATCCCTAAAGTTAAAGCATATGAGAATTTGTCCATTCTTTTTCTTAACTAGGATGACGCTGGCTAACTAGGTAGGGTATTTTTCTTCCTAGATGAAGCCAACATTGGTCAATTTCTTGACTTCAAAAATGACCTATTATTCTATGTCTAATCGCATGCGTCTAGGAGCTTGTTTGATAGGGTTAGCAGTAAGCTCTATTGGTAGTTTATAGATTGCTACGTTAGGAGCCAATCCAGGCATAACTTCATAACTCCATGCAAAGTAGTCCTTAAACTTAGTCAATAGCATAACTAAGTCATTGGTTTCAATTTTATTAAATAAAGAACTAATGTATGTTCGGCGTGGATCTTCTTCAATTTCTAAGTCGATTTCTTGTGCTCGTAGATGGTTGACTTAATCTCTTCTTTGAACTCTAGCGATACATCTTTAACTTCAAAATCATCTGGATCATCTCAAGTTTCTAAGCACGCCTCCTCATATTAGTTAATGTGATTTGAAAAGAACCTATCAGATTCCAAATGCTGGTGAGACTAAGCAGTAATCATCATCATCGACTGGACCCACTGTACTGAATTCTAGTTCTAGTCTTGATTGAGAGCTTTTGCATTTATTCTTCTATATTCTTTCGATGTAGTTTGACTTGTACTTTGACCAAGTATGTGCAATTAACACTTTCTTTTCTAAATTATGAACACAAGGAAAGTACCAATCAAAAGGTAATTCTATTAAATCTTTATATGAATCATCGTCAAGTTCTACATCAACTTCTTGACTTGAGGATGATGCTCCCAGAAAGAACCTCTAAGTCTTCACACCCGTGGATGACTTAGGGGCTTCCTTAACTACCAAACCCTTAGCTTTTTGAGAGGAAAGTGGGTTAGAGTTAAGGTTCCCAACTAATGCCTAACTGTTTCACATATAGACTTGGATACACTTATGCTTTGCTTTAGAGCCCAATCTTCATTGCTATCTGGTTCAAGTGTCACCTCCAAGGGAATCTACTACTAAGAAGAGCTCGCTGGTGTGCTTACCATATAAGACTCATCCTATGAACTAGATTCTAAGTCTATAAGGATAGCAGGTGTACTCTTGATAGCTAGGTATCATCAACTGGGTGGCCATTAATGAGGTTTTCCACCTCTAGGATTACCTCTAAATTGTCCTCTTCCTCTACCTGGTGGAGGTCAGGTTGTCCTACTAATATGGTCGAATGGAGTAACGAACTATGAGTGGAATTTAATGTCAAGCTCCACTTCCTCATCCAAGTCTATTTCTACTGCCTTTTATCTTCTTTTTCATTTTCTCTTTTCTTTTCTTTTTCTTTTTCTCTTTCATTTTATTTTTCTTTTTCTATTTTTTAATTTTTGAACTTTGGCCAAGTTTGCGAGAATAGACTTGTTGATTTTGAGGGAGGTAGTAAGCTGCATCCTCATAAATGCCAATTCATGAACTTTGAATTACTTGAGATCTCCTTTGTCACAGTAGACAATTCCACCCCTCACAAACTTCATACACTAATGTAGAGAGGATGGAACTATGTTGTTCTCATGTATCCATGGTCTCCCCGAGCAAAGCTGAAAGATGTATCCAGTCTATAATGTGAAAATTGGCTTCGGTGTTCCAATCATCTATCTCTAAGGGCAACACTATGGAGCCTAAGGCCTGTTAACCTCACTTTTGGAGTGTCGATTCATTCTTCCCATCTTAGACTTAGGAGTCTTCTAGGCACTAAGAATTCCCTAGTCATAAGACACTTCTAAAAATTAGGTAAACATTTAACTTAAGCCTAAAGACTTAGAAGGGTTAACCATAGGATTAGGTTATGCCTTAGTGATTAGGATAATCCACCTACCCTACAACCCAAATCAAATCCATGTTCACCTTCTCAAAGAAAACCTCAACTTCAATTAAAATGCCAAATTCAAATCCAAATCCAAACCCAAATTCTAAAACCAAATGATTGTAGCCCATGATCAAATCCAAACTTGAAACCCTGCCTAAGCCATATGACCTATCTCATGGACTTAGCCAAATCTTAATCCAAATCAATCCAAAATCAATTGATTTTCTCATAATAAATTTATATCTTCAATCATCTTCCTAAATATAAATGAAATCTACATTCAAATGATCAAAACTAAATCAAATTAAATCAAAACCCTTCCTAAGCCATATGACCTATCCCATGGACTTAGCCAAATCTTAATCCAAATTAAGTCAAACTCAATTGATTTTCTCACAAATCAATCATATTTACAATTATCTTCACAAATTTAAATGAAACATACATTTAAATTATTAAAACTAAGCCAAACCAAATCAAAATCCAAACCTAAGCCACATGACCCAACTCCATGGACTAAGCCAAATTCCTTCATTAGAAAACCCAAATTGAATTGATTTTTTCATGAAGCAATTATACCCTCAATAATACACAAAAATAAATGAAATCTACAATCATCAAGCCAAACCAAAATCAACCCAAGTCAAACCCAACTTAACCCTTTTGACTTGAAATGTTCAAATGAACCAAAACCCATTTGAACCCAACCCATTTGTAATTGAATTTATATATCAATCCCAAATCCATATATAAAATGAACTAAATCAAATTCAACCCAAAATCAAGCCAAGTAAACCCAATTGGTCCAGCTGACCCAAAGTGGTCAATTTGACCTATTTGAGCCAAGTCCCAATCATACCCAAATTAGATTGAACCAACCCCATCAAAACCTCCCATCATGATTATTGATCACCCTAAGTTGATCAATTATCACAAATTGGGTCAAACCAAGTCAACTTGGTCATTTGACCAAGTCAACCCCTTAACCCAAATGAATCCAAACTAGCCAAATTGCAACCTAAGACAAATCTCTTGAAACCAATGATTCATACAAAAAAAATTAATATTTGAATATGACTTGACCTTCAATTGAGTCAATCCAAACCCAATTGGCCAACTTGACCCAAGTTCACCCAAATTGACCTAAAAGACCAAATTGGTTCAAATTAAAATATAAACCAAATTGATTGCTAACAATGGCTCAAGTTCATTCCAAATTGATTGTTGAACTTGACCAAAGCCATAATGGGACCCAATTGAACCCAATTGACCTATTTAGCCCAAATTGACCTAAAAGTTCAAGTTAGCCTAAATCAAAACCAAAACCAACACACAACCCAATCCAATTTGGCCAATTTAGTCAAATTGGTTAACTTAACCCATTTGACCCAAATGAATTCAAATGAGCCAAAATCAAATCTAAGCTAAACTAAACCAAACCAATTGAACCAAAACATCACAAATGATCATATGAACTTGACCTAACCCTTGGTTTGACCCAATTTGACCAATTGGCTAACTTGACCCAACCTAACTCAATTTGACCTAAATGAGTCAAATTGAGCCAAACCTAACCAAATCAACTCCAATTGACTTTAAATTTGATCTAACCCACTTTTGGCTCATTTCAAATCTACCCAAATAAAATCCAATGCCAAATGATCATTCGACCCTTAGGTCAAGGGCATCACATGAGATAAATCACCCATTTAAGTGGTCATTTCCATTCCTTGGCCACTTGCTACTCTCCTAATGGTCTACGTAGGCACTAAGGACACCGCCCAATCTGACCAATAAGTGGTTGGGTCAGCCATAACTCAATGGAAGTGAAATCACCTCACCCTCCCCATTGGAGCATTTGAAACCCATAAGACACCCATGATTCCTTCTTGGCAGCCACCTCCACACCTTTAACCAACCAAGCCGAGCCAACTCGCCTCCTCCCTGGCACCCACAACTCCCTGAGATGGCCGGAAAGCCACTAGGAGCCAAACCCGATCCCACCATCCAAACAAGATGAATGTGGGTATACACACCCCCTCATTTCCACTCAAACACACACAAAAATCATTACTCGGAGACTAGCTACCCAAGACGAACTGCTAGAGCCATTCCCTAAGCTCCTAAGCTCATTCCTCAATTGAAAAATGCCATTCTCATCCATCCTGAAATAGGACACTCCCATTTTCGACCTAACTTCCCCATTTCTGCATCAAACTCAAATTAACTTTGAATGCACCTTTCCTAAGCCTCGTCGGGCAAGAACAAATCATCTCCCAAGCTTCCCGAGCATCGGAGGTGGGACTTTGATTAAAGCTGAGATCCAAATCATCAGTTCTGAGCGAACATGAAGGAATTGATCCAATTTCTTCTAAACAGGGCTTCATCTCCACTAGATGAAGCTTCCTCAATCATTCGAGCCACCGATCTTGAGCTCCGGTTATGCTTCCAAACGATCCTAGGCAAAATGGGTTGGAGCTTTTTAAAGAAAACTTGCATCTCGTGTAATCTTGATGTTAGATCCCCTTTGATCAATGTCATGAAGGTGTGGGATCCTTTTAGAGTTGATCTGACCTCGGGTAAGCTCGGATCAAGTGAGTAATGGCAGACGAACTCCATTCTCCCTCACTCGCGTGACATTAGATCATGCACCGTCTATTCCACGTGATCAAAATGGACAATCATGATTACATCCACTAGATCGATCTAATTTAAATGATTAATTGTAGCCGTCTGATCTTAGATCGGATAGCGGATGAGAAAGCGTCTGCCACCGCCACATAGGCGCTGAGTAGGATAAGTTTTAAGTAGCTAATCCTGCGGTGCCACATGGAAAGCCTGCCTCGTCAGTACACTACGTGGTGCCAATAGGATTTGGCTTAAGTAATCATTTTTAATGGCTGAAACTTATGAAAATCATAAAAAATCATAGAGAAATAAAAAACTAAAAAATACTCATTTTAAAGGTATCTCTGAGGAGAAATAATTTAAAATGATTTTAACTAATTTTGAATAGTAATTATGGTTTAATTAAAGTTTCATTACAAAATTTATTAGCTTAATTACTCCTTAATTACTTGAGCAATTAATCCCGAATTTTGTGGGTTAATTTAATGGGATGACCTCTACCTCCCACACTTTTCTCGGGATTTATTTCACTTAAATAGAAAAATTGACTAATTAAACCTTAACTACTCTTTTAAGTTAATTAATGATTAATTAATCCCATTGGCAGTAACAACTTGGTTAATTAAGTTTATTAATCATTATTTAACCGTAAGTGAACTAAGGAATAGGGTTAGGACCCCTTTCCCTAAGTTTATTTCACCCTTTTTAAAAATAAAATTAATTAAGATTTAACTAATTAATTAAATCACTTAATTAAACTAAAATCATAATCACATCAGACCTTAATTAATTAAATCATGGGGTAGATCTTTAGGTGTTTAATAACCTAAAGGAATTTAATGAAATTATGGTCAGTCCACATGTGTGGGAAAACCATAAGAGTAATTAATTAAGTCCCTTAATCTAATTAACTAAATCATGAGCCAATTTCATTAGGCGGCTTTTATTTCAAAGGATCATTGCAAGTTTATTTTCCATGCATATCATGTTGGCTAATAATTATTTAGTTAATTACTTTAAGGTGACATAGGTCAGGGTAATTAATTCATTTAATTAAGGGTTCAAGTTAATTAGCCCATAAAATTAACTTAATTACATTTCCTTAAATTAAATTGAGTGATGATTTCTCTTCTCCTCTTTGAATCAAATCAAATCCAAAACTTAATTAATAAAGAAGCTTTGGGTTTTTTAAATAATCTTATTTGATTTGATTGTCCTTAAGAATTAGTTTGGTTAAATGAATCACATGCTTATATTTTATTGTCCTCTTTCCAATCATGTTAAATTTGAAATGTCATTTGAATCCATGCTTCCACCTTTTCAAAATCAAGTAAAATAAAATGGATTTCCTTTATGTAAGCTTGCATGTGTTCACTTAATTTAATATATGCATGGCTATTATCACTATTAAATCCAAATGTATTTTTCAAAAGCTTATAAATGACTAATAATATATGTTATGATGCTAGTTATAAATACAAAAGAAATGCATGTGCTTATAGCTTAAGTGTATGAATGTTGGGTTCTCTTTCCTCTATTCATGTCTTGATTTATATAAGATTGAATGGTAATGGGTATATAATCTAGACATTCCGGGAGCACGAGACTTTAGCTATCCCCAAGGAGGTCATTTGATTACCTCACTTTCCTGGTTTGTTTCTTGGTTGATGAAATCAAAAAGAAGAACTGTTGAATCTTAATTTGTTATCTATTAAAGAAAAACCAAAAACCCTAAACCCTAAACTAAAACCTGAACCTTAACATACAACCCTAAACCAAAAACCCTAAACCCTAAATCCTAAAAGCCTAAAAACCTAAACCTAAACTAAATAAAACCTAAAAATTAAATATATAAAAAAACTAAACCTAAATAAAATAAAAACCTAAACTAAAACCTAAACTTAAACCTAAAAATAAAATAAAATAAAAAATAAAAACTAAACTAAAATGAAATAAATAAAAACCTAAACTAAAATAAAAAAAATAAAATAAACCTAAACAAAATAAATCTAAACGTAAAATAAAATAAAATAAAATAAAAACTAAATAAACACATAAACCTGAAAAAAACCTAAAAATAAAACCTAAAAAAATAAAAAATAAAACGAGAACCCTAAACTAAAATAAAACTAAATCTAAAATATACAAAATAAAATAAACTGAACTAATATAAATAAAACCTAAACCTAAACCTAAAATAAAGTAAACTTAAACCCTAAACTAAATAAAATAAATTAAACTAAAATAAAATAAATAAACCTAAACTTTAAACCTAAAAGTAAACCTAAAAATAAACCTAAAGAAAACCAAAAAACCTAAACGAAACCTTAAAATAAAAAATAAAATAAAAATAAAACTAAAGAAAAAAATCAACATAAACCTAAACCTAAACCTAAAAAGTAAACTAAAATAAAAAACCTAAACAAAATAAAATAAACCTAAAATGAATAAACTAACCTAAATAAAAAATATAAAAATCCTAAATAAAAAAAATAAACTAAATAAACTAAACCTACCAGTTTACTTAATTTTTCTAGAAATAAAAACCTTAACCCCTAAACCTTAAACCCTAAACCCTAAACTCTAAACCCTAAACCCTAAACCTACAACCCTAAAAGTCCCTAAACCCGAAACCCTAAACTGTAAACCTCAAACACTAAACCCTAAACACTAAACCCTAAACCCTAACCCTAACCCTAAACCCTAAAGCCTATACCCTAAAACTTTAAACCCTAAACCCTAAACTAATCCTAAACCCTAAATCCTAAACCTTAAAAAGCCTAAACCCTAAACCCTAAACCCTAAACTAACCTTAAAACCTAAGCTAACTCTAAACCCTAAACCCTAAAAATTATAAACCCTAAAGCCTAAACACTAAACCCTTAACCCTAAATCCTAAACCCTAAATCCTAAACCTTAACCCTAAACCCGAAACCGTGAAACCCTAAACCCTAAAACTCTAAAACTAAAACCTTAAACCTAAATAAAATAAAAATTTAAAATAAAATAAAACCTAAACTAAACCTAAACCTAAGCGTAAAAATAAAATAAAATAAAATAAACTAAAATAAATAAATAAAATCCTAAACTAAAAAAAAAATAAAATTAACCTATGAATAAAAAACTTAAATAAAAGAAAATTAAACATAAAATAAAAATAAAATAAACCTAAAATAAAATAAAAACTAACTAAAAACCTAAACCTAAAATAAAAATAAAATAAACAAAATAAAATAAACCTAAACCTAAAATAAAATTAACTAAACTAAAATAAATAAAACCTAAACCTAAACTAAACTAAAAAAAATAAAACCTAAAAATAAACCTAAAACCTAAACATAAAAAGATAAAATAAAAATTAAAAATAAAACTTAGACCTAAAAAATAAACTAAAATAAAAAACCTAAATAAAATAAAAATAAAATAAACTAAAATAAAAAATAAACTAAATAAACTAAACAAACCTAAACCTATTGGTTTACTTAATTTTAAAAAAACCATAAACCCTAAATCCTAGAAACCCTAAACCTAAACCCTAAGTCCTAAAACCCTAAACCCTAAAAAAGCATAATAAAACCTAAACCATAGACCCTAAACCCTAACCTAAACTCTAAACCTTAACCCTAAACCCTAAACCATAAAGCCCAAACCACAAACTTATACCTAAAGTAACTAAATAAATTAAAAAATAAACCTAAACCTTAAAACCTAATAAACCGAAACCTAAACCTAAACACTAAGAATGGGCCCATGACGGCAAGAACATCACCGCCGCAGATCGCCTAGAATCGAGGTAAAGGGCGATGCATTAGCATGGTGGTGGATCTGAGGTGTCGATATGGAGGTGGAGGTTGGAGCAAGGAGGTTATGGAGGCAAGAAGAGCGATGAAAGTTACTGACCATGGAGGAGAGATCGGGATATGATGCTGCTCATTTTGATCTATGTCGTCGCTTATGTCTTAGAAAACTTGGTGTGTTATGTGTTCACAAAATCAAAAAGAAGAAATGTTGAATCTGAATTTGTTCTCTATTAAAAAAAACCAAAAACCCTAAACACTTAACCCTAAATCCTAAAAACTTGAAATGTTAAACCCTAAACCCTAAATCAAAAAACCCTAAACCCTAAACCCTCAACTAACCCCAAATGATAAACACTAAATCCTAAGAAGCTAAAAACCTAAACCTAAACTAAATAAAACATAAAAATAAAATAAATAAAAAAATCAAAATAAAAAAAAGTAAAATAAAATAAAAACCTAAACTAAAACCTAAACTTGAACCTAAACCTATACATAAACTTAAAAAGAAAATAAAAAAAAAAAATAAAAACTAAACTAAAAATAAATAAATAAAAACCTAAACTAAACTAAAAAAATAAAATAAACCTAAACAAAATAAAACTAAATGTAAAATAAAATAAAATAAAATAAAACTAAATATACACATAAACCTGAAAGAAAACCTAAAAAACATAAAATAAATAAAAATAAATCATGAACCCTAAACTAAAAAAAAAAACCTAAATCTAAAATATACAAATAAAATAAACTGAACTAAAATAAATAAAACATAAACCTAAACCTAAAATAAACTAAACTTAAACCTTAAACTAAATAAAATAAAATAAACTAAAAATAAAATAATCCTAAACTTTAAAGAAAATAAACATAAAAAATAAACCTAAAACCTTAACGTAAACCTTAAAATAAAAAATAAAATAAAAATAAAACTAAAGAAAAAAATAAACATAAACCTAAGCCTAAACCTAAAAAGTAAACTAAAATAAAAAACCTAAACTAAAATAAATAAACTTAAACTGAATAAACTAAACTAAATAAAAAATATAAAAAACCTAAATAAAAAAATTTTAAATAAACTAAAATAAATAAAAATAAACTAAATAAACTAAACCTACCGGCTTACTTAATTTATCTAAAAATAAAAACCTTAAACCCTAAACCCTAAACCCTAAACCCTAAAACCAAAACCCTAAACCCTAAACCCTAAAACTAACCTGAAACCTTAAACTTACAACCCTAAAAGTCCCTAAACCCTAAACATTAAACCTTAAACACTAAACCCTAAACCCTAAACCCTAAACCCTAACACTAACCCAAAACCCTAAACCCTATACCCTAAAACTCTAAAACCTAAACCCTAAACTAATCCTAAACCCTATATCCTAATCCCTAAAAACCCTAAACCCTAAACCCTAAACTAACCCTAAAACCTAAGCTAACTCTAAACCCTAAACCCTAAAAATTCTAAACCCTAAAGCCTAAACACTAAACCCTTAACCCTAAATTAAACCCTCCCTAACCTAAACCCAAAACTAAACCCTAAACCCTAAAACTCTAAACCTAAAACCTTAAAAGTAAATAAAATAAAATAATTAAAATAAAATAAAACCTAAGCTAAAACCTAAACCTAAACCTAAAAATATAATAAGATAAACTAAAATAAATAAATAAAATCCTAAACTAAATAAAATAAAATAAAATAAACCTATGAATAAAAAACTTAAATAAAATAAAAACTAAACATAAAATAAAAATAAAATAAACCTAAAATAAAATAAAATAAAAACTAAATAAAAACTTAAACATAAAATAAAAATAAAATAAACAAAATAAAATAAACCTAAACCTAAACTAAAATTATCTAAACTAAAATAAATAAAACCTAAACTTGAACCTAAACTTAAACCTAAACCTAAACCTAAACTAAAAAAATAAAACCTAAAAATAAACCTAAAACCTAAACATAAAAAGATAAAATAAAAATTAAAAATAAAAGCTAGACATAAAAAATAAACTAAAATAAAACTTAAATAAAATAAAAAATAAAATAAACTAAAATAAATAAAAAATAAATAAACTAAACAAACCTAAACCTACTAGTTTACTTAATTAAAAAAAAACCATAAACCCTAAATCCTAAGCCCTAAACCCTAAACTCTAAGCCCTAAACCTACAACCCTAAACCCTAAACCCTAAACCCTAAATTCTAAAAAACACTAAACTAAACCCTAAACCCTAAAAGCATAATCCTAAAACCTAAACCCTAAACCCTAAACCTTGAACCCTAAACCCTAACCCTAAACCCTAAACCATAAAGCCCACAAACTTATACCTAAGTAACTAAATAAATTCAAAATAAACCTAAACCTTAAAACCTAATAAACCTAAACCTAAACCTAAACTAAGAATAAACTGATGGTTGGAACATCTAGATCCTAGATCTAAGGCAAACTGAGGCATATTGCAAAGTGGGGGATCTATAGGTGCTATTGAATATGGAGGTGGAGGTTGGAGTAGTGGAGGTTATGGAGGCTGAAGAGCTTAAGAAACCATGGTGGTGAGGAGAGATCATTTGATGCTCATTTTTATCTATGTTGTCGCTTGTGTCTTAGAAAACTTGGTGTGTTAAGTGGTTCAAAATCAAAAGAAGAAATGTTGAATAAATTTATTCTCTATTAAAAAAACAAAACCAAAACCTAAACACTAAACCCTAAAAAAAAAAACCTAAAATAAACCCTAAATCATAAACTAAAACCCTAAACCCTAAAATGTAAACCCTAAAGCTTAAAGCCTAAACCCTAAACCCTAAACCCTCAACTAACCCCAAATGCTAAACAAAATAAAAATAAAAAAAAAATAAAATAAAATAAAAACCTAAACTAAAACCTAAACTTGGTTCCTAAACCTATACATAAACTTAAAAGAAAATGTAATAAAAAATAAAACCAAACTAAAATAAAATAAATAAAACCTAAACTAAACTAAAAAAATAAAAAACCTAAAAAATAAAAAAAATGTAAAATAAAAAAATAAAATAAAATAAAATCTAAATAAACACATAAACCTAAAAAAACATAAAAAAACCAAAAAATAAATAAAAAATAAAACTTGAACCCTAAATGAAAAAAAAACCTAAATCTAAAATATACAAAATAAAATAAACTGAACTAAAATAAATAAAAACTAAACCTAAACCTAAAATAAACTAAACTTAAACCCTAAACTAAATAAAATAAAATAAACTAAAAATAAAATAAACCTAAACTTTAAAGAAAAACCTAAAAAAGTAAACCTAAAAAAATAAACCTAAAACCTAAACCAAAAAAAAATAAACGTAAACCTTAAAATAAAAAATAAAATAAAAATAAAACTAAAGAAAAAAATCAACATAAACCTAAACCTAAACCTAAAAAGTAAGCTAATATAAAAACCTAAACTAAAATAAATAAACTTAAAATGAATAAAATAAATTAAATAAAATATAAAAACTAAATAAAACAAAAAAATAAAATAATAAAAAATAAAATAAACAATAAACTAAACCCTAAACAAATAAAACCTTAAAACCTAAACCCTAAATAAACCTAAACCTAAACTAAACTAATAACCAAACCCTAAACCTAAACTAAACCTAAACTAAGTTTTAAACACTAAACCCTAAAACTAAACCCTAAACCCAACCCTAACCTAAACCTAAACCTAAACTAAACTAATAAACCTTAGATCCTAAACCTAAACCCTACTCCTAAACCTAAACTACCTAAACTAAAACCCTAAACCCTAAAATTAAACCCTAAGAAAGACTAAACCCTAACCCTAAATCCTAAAAACCTAAACCATAACCTAATAATAAACCCTAAAACTAAACCCTAAAACTCTAAACCTAAACCTAAACCTAAATAAAAAAACATTAAAATAAAATAATTCCTAAACTAAAACCTAAACCTAAGCCTAAAAATAAAATAAAATAAACTAAAATAAATAAATAAAATCATAAACTAAACTAAAAAATAAAATAAACCTTTGAATAAAAAAACTTAAATAAAATAAAAACTAAACATAACATAAAAATTAAAAAAACCTAAAATAAAATAAAATAAATACTAAATCAAAACCTAAACCTAAAAATAAAATAAAATAAACCTAAACCTAAATTAAAATTAACTAAACTAAAATAAATAAAACCTAAACCTGAACCTAAACCTAAACCTAATCTTAATCCTAAACTAAAAAAATAAAACCAAAAATAAGCCTAAAACCTAAACATAAAAAGATAAAATAAAAATTAAAAATAAAACCTAGACTTAAAAAATAAACTAAAATAAAAAATCTAAACAAAAATAAAAAATAAATTAACTAAAATAAATAAAAATAAACTAAATAAACTAAACAAACCTAAACCTACCAGTTTACTTAATTTTAAAAAAAAAACCATTAACCCTAAATCCTAAGCCCTAAACCCTAAACCCTAAGCCCTAAACCTACAATCCTAAACCCTAAACCCTAAATCCTAAAAAACCCTAAACCCTAAAAGCATAATCCCTGAAACCCTAAACCTTAAACCCTAAACCATAAAGCCCAAACCATGAACTTATACCTAAAGTAACTAAATAAATTTTAAAATAAACCTAAACCATAAAACCTAATAAACTAAACCTAAACCTAAACACTAAGAATAAACCTTGATGGTGGGAACATCACTATATCTAGATATAAAAGGTAGAGGCGATTCTGTGGTGGTGGATCTGAGGTGTTGGATATGGAGGTGGAGGTTGGAGCAGTGGAGGTTATGGAGGCGGGAAGAGCGACGGAGGTTACATCCATGGTGGCGTGAGGAGAGATCGGGGATATGATGCATGCTCATTTTTCATCTATGTCATCGCTTATGTCTTAGAAACTTGGTGTGTTATGTTGTTCACAAAATCAAAAAGAAGAAATGTTGAATCTAAATTTGTTCTCTGTTAAGAAAAAAAACAAAAACCAAAAACCCTAAACCCTAAACCCTATAAACCTGAAATGCTAAATCCTAAACCCTAAATCACAAAACCCTAAAGCCTAAGGCCTAAAGCCTAAAGCCTAAACCCTCAACTAACCACTAAACACTAATTCCTAAAAAGCTAAAAACCTAAACCTAAACTAAATAAAACCTAAAAATAAAATAAATTAAAAAATCAAAATAAAACAAAAAAGAAAAGAAAATAAAAACCTAAACTAAAACCTAAACGTGAACCTAAACCTATACATAAACTTAAAAGTAAAATAAAATAAAAAATTAAAACTAAACTAAAATAAAATAAATAAAAACCTAAACTAAACTAAATGAAATAAAATAAACCTAAAAATAAAAAACCTAAATACAATAAAAACTAAATGTAAAATAAAAATAAAATAAACTTAAAAAATAAAATAAAAAAACTAAATAAAAAACCTAAACCTAAAATAAACCTAAATATAAATCCTAAAATAATTAAAAATAAAACCTAATATAAACAAAATAAAATAAAATAAACCTAAACTAAGCTAAACTAAACTAAATAAATAAACCTAAACCTAAACCTAAAATAAACTAAACCTAAACCCTAAACTAAATAAAATAAAATAAAAATAAACCTAAACCTAAACTAAAAAAAAACCTAAAAATAAACCTACAATAAAAACCTAAAACCTCAACCTAAAAAAATAAAATAAAAACCTAAACCTAAACCAAAAATAAAAAATAAAACCTAAACCAAAAAAAATAATAATAAAAAAATAAAATAAAACTAAAAAAATAAACATAAACTTAAACCTAAACCTAAAAAATAAACTAAAATAAAAACCTAAAATATAAAAAATAAATCTAAAATAGATAAACTAAATTAAAAAAATAAAAAATAAACCTAAATAAAAAAAAAAAAATCAAATAACCTAAGAAAAATAAATAATAAAGTAAATAAACCGTAAATCCTGAACCCTAAACCCTAAACCCTATCCCTTAAAACTAACCCTAAACATACAACCCTAAACCCTAAACCCTAAACCCTAATCCTAACCCTAAATAAATAAACCTAAATTAAAAAAAACCTAAAAAATCTAAATAAACTAAAACCTAAATAACCTAAGAAAAAATAAACTCCTAAATTAAATTAAATAAACCCTAAACTAACCCAAAATGCCTAAGCTTGCTAACCTAAACCTTAAACCCTAAAAACCCTAAACCCTAAAGCCTAAACACTAATCCCAAAACCCAAAACCCAAAACCCTAACCCTAAGCCCTAAACCCTAAAACCCTAAAGCCTAAATCTAAAACTTGATTCATAAACCTTAATCCTTAAACTCTAAAAACTCTAAACCCTAAACCCTATACCCTAAACCCTAAAACCCTAAACCCTGAACCCTAAACCCTAAAACCCTAAATCTTTAACCCTAAATAAAAAAAAATACCCTAAACCCTAAACCCTAAACTGTAAATCGTAAACTCTAAACTCTAAAAAGTTAAAAACCTAAACCTAAATAAATAAAACCTAAAAATAAAATAATTAAAAAAACCTAAACTAAAATATATAAATAAATAAATAAAATAAAAATATACCCTAAACCCTAAAATCCTAAAACCTAACCCTAAACACTAAAACCTAAAATCTAAACCCTAAACCCTAAACCATAAATAGTAAACCCTAAACCCTAAATCCAAAACTCTAAACCCATAAGCCCTCAACTAACCCTAAACCCTAAACCTACACCCTAAAAGCAAAAATCCTAAACCTAAACTAAATAAAAGCTAAAAATAAAATAAATAAAAAAACATAAAAAAATAAAAAATAAAGAATAAATAAAAACATAAACTAAATCTTAAACCTAAACCTAAACCTAAACCTAAAAAGAAAATAAAATAAAATATAAAAACTAAATTAAAATAAAATAAATAAAAATTTAAACTAAACTAAAAAAATTAAAAATCTAAATTAAAAAACTAAACCTAAAATAAAATAATATAAAAGTAAAATAAAATATAATAGAAACTAAATTAAAAGCAAAACCTAAATAATAAACCTAAAAATAAAACCTAAAAATAAATAAAAAAAAAAACCTAAACCAAAAAAAAAAATAAAATAAAACCTAAAGCTAAATAAAATAAAATAAACTAAAAAAACTAAACCTAAACTAAAAAAATAAATCTGAAAAATAAACCTAAAATAAAAACCTAAAACCTAAACCTAAAGAAATAAAATAAAAACCTAAACCTAAAGTTATAAACAAAAAATAAAACCTAAACCTAAAAAATAAAATAAAAATAAAACTAAACCAAAAACTAAACTTAAACCTATAACTAAACCAAAAAATAAACTAAAATAAATAAATTAAACTAAATGAAAAATAAAAATAAACCTAAATCAAAATAAAAAAAATAAGTAAAAATAAACTAAATAAACTTAAACCTACCAGTTTACATAATTTAAAAAAATAATTAATTAATTAAAAGAACCTCTAACCCTAAACCCTAAACCCTAAAACTAATCCTAAATCATAAACTCAAAACCCTAAACCTACAACCCTAAACCTTAAATCCTAAACCCTAAACCTTAAACCTTAAACCCAAAAACCATAAACTTTAAACCCTAAACCCTAAACCCTAAAACCCTAAACCCTAATGCTAACCCTAAACCTTAAACTAAAACCCAGCCACTAAACCCTAAACTAAACCTAAAACCCTAAACCCTAAAGCTTAAACCCTAAACCATAACCCTAAACCAATAACCCTAAAACTTTAAACCCCTAAAACCCTAAATCCTAAACCATAAACCCTAAAAAACTAAAAACCAAAACCTAAACTAAATAAAACCTAAAATAAAATAAAATAAATTCCTAAACTAAAACCTAAACCTAAACCAAAAAAGGAAAATAAAATAAATAAAAACATAAACAAAACTAAAATTAAAATAAACCTAAGAATAAAAAACCTAAATGTAAAATAAAATAAAATAAACATAAAATAAACTTAAAATAAAATAAAATAAAAATTAAATAAAAACCTAAACCTAAAAATAAATCTAAAAGTAAAACATAAAAATAAATAAAAATAAAATTTAAACACTAAACTAAAAAAATCCTAAACCTAAAATAAAAATAAAATAAACCTAAGCCTAAAATAAAATAAACTAAACTAAAATAAATAAAACCTAAACCTAAACCTAAAATAAACTAAACTTAAACCCTAAACTAAATAAAATAAAATAAAAAAAACATAAACCAAAACTAAAAAATAAAACCTAATAGTAAACAAAAAATTAAAACATAAAAAAAATAAAATAAAAACCTAAACCTAGACCTAACAATAAAAAAATAAAACCTAAGCTTAAAAAATAAAATAAAAATAAAACCTAACTAAAACAATAATCATAAACCTAAACCTAAAAAATAAACTAAAATAAAAAACCTAAACCTAAACAGAAAAACCCTAAACCAAAAACCTAAACCCTAAACTAAAACCTGAACCTTAATCCTAAAACCTAAACACTAAACCCTAAACCCTAAACATTAAAAACCCAAAACCCAAAACCCAAAACCCAAAATTGAAATGCCTAAACCCTAAAACCTCAAACCCTAAACCCTAAACCCTAAAACCTAAACCCTAAACACTAAACCCTAAAAAAATAAATAAATAAAAAAACCTAAACCCTAAACCCCACACCCTAAAAAGCTAAAAACCTAAACCTAAACTAAATAAAACCCAAAACCCTAAACCCTAAACCCTAAAAAGCTAAAAACCTAATCCTTAACTAAATAAAACCTAAAAAAAAATAAGAAAACCTCAATAAAAATAAAATAATAAAATAATAAAATAAAAATAGAAATTAAACACTAAACCTAAATTGAAACCTAAACCTAAACCTAAAAATTAAATAAAATAAGAAATATAAACTAAACTAAAATAAAATGAATAAAAAATAAAATTTAAACACTAAACTAAAAAAAATCCTAAACCTAAAATAAAATAAACTAAACTAAAATAAATAAAACTTAAACCTAAACCTAAAATAAAATAAACCTAAACCCTAAACTAAATAAAATAAAATAAACATAGAAAACCTAAACCAAAATTAAAAAATAAAACCTAAAAGTAAACAAAAAACTAAAACCTAATAAAATAAAATAAATACCTAAACCTAAACCTAATAATAAAAAAATAAAACAAAAGCCTAAAAAATAAAATAAAAATAAAACCTAACTAGAACATTAAACATAAACCTAAACCTAAAAAATAAACTAAAATAAAAAACCTAAACCTAAACCCGAAACCCTAAACCAAAAACCTAAACCCTAAACTAAAACCTGAACTTTAATCCTAAAACCTAAACACTAAACCCTAAACCCTAAACCTTAAAAACCCAAAACCCAAAACCCAAAGCCATAAACCCTAAAACCAAACCCTAAACCCTAAACCCTAAAACCTAAACTCTAAACACTAAACCCTAAACCAAAAAAAAATTTTAAATAAATGAAAGCCTTAAACCCTAAACGTTAAACCCCAAACCCTAAACCTACACCCTAAAAAGCTATAAACCTAAACCTAAACTAAATAAAACCCCAAACCCTAAACCATAAACCCTAAAAAGCTAAAAACCTAAGCCTTAACTAAATAAAACCTAAAAATAAAATAAATAAGAAAACCTAAATAAAAATAAAATAATAAAATGATAAAATAAAAGCATAAACTAAACCCTAAACTTAAATCAAACCTAAACCTAAACTTAAAAATTAAGTAAAATAAGAAATAAAAACTAAATAAAAATAAAATAAATAAAAACCTAAACTAAACTAAGAAATAAAATAAATAAATAAAATAAAAGTAAACCTAAGATAAAATAAAAGAAATCTAAAATAATATAATATAAAAAACAAAAAAACCTAAAAATAAATAAAAATTAAAACTTAAACCCTAAACTAAAAAAAAATGAAAACCTAAAATAAAAATAAAATAATCTTAAACTTACAAAAAATCTAAACTTAAATAGATAAAACCTAAACCTAAACTTAAAATAAACTAATCCTAAACCTAAACCTAAACTAAATAAAATAAAATAAATAAAAAATGTAAACCTAAATTAAAAAATAAAACCTTAAAATAAACCTAAAATAAAAATCTAAACCTAAAAGAATAAAATAAAAACCTAAACCTAAACCTAAAAATAAAATAAAACCTAAACCTAAAAAAAAATAAAATATAAATAAACTAAACTAAAATAATAAAAACCAAAATTGAAATAAATAAACAAAACTAAATAAAATAAAAATATAAATCAAAATAAAAATATGATAAACTATAATAAATAATAAATAAACTAAATAAACTTAAACTTGCTAGTTTACTTAATTTTAAAAAGTCAAAAAATAACAAAAATAAAAAATAATAAAAAACCCCTAACCCTAAACTCTAAACCCTAGAACTAACCCTAAACCTAAATTAACAATAAAAATTAAAAATGAACCTAAAATAAAAACTTAAAACCTAAACCCAAGAAAAAAACCTAAACCAAAACCAAAAAATAAAAAATAAAACCTTAACCAAAAAAATAAAATAAAAATAAAACTCAACTAAAAAATAAACATAAAGCTAAACCTAAACCTAAAAAATAAACTAAAATAAAATCCTTAAATAAAATAAAAATTTAAAATAAATAAAATAAACTAAATAAAAAAATAAAATAAACTAAAATAAAAAAATATAAATTAAATAAACAAAATAAACAAAATAAGAAATGTTGAATATGAATTTATTCTAGAAAAAAAATCAAAAACTTGAAACCCTAAACTTTAAACCCTAAACCTAAAACTAAACCCTAAACCCAAACCTTAAACCTTAAAAATCTTAAACCCTAAACCCTAAATCCTAAACTCTAAACCCTAAAACCCTAAACTCTAAACCCTAAAGACTAAACATTAAACCCTAAACTTTAAACCCTAAACCCAAATAAAAAAACCCTAAACCCCATATCCTAAACCCTTTACCTTAAACCCTAAACTACCCTAAACCCTAAACCCTAAACCCTAAAAGCTAAAAAGCTAAACCTAAACTAAATAAAACCTATAAATAAAATAAATAAAATCTAAACCAAAATAAAATTAAAAAAATAAAATAAAATAAAAACATAAAATAAAACCTAAACTTAAACCATAAAAAAATAAAATAAAAATAGAAACTAAACTAAAATAAAATAATTAAAAACCTAAACTAAACTAAAAAATAAAAAATCTTAATAAAATAAAACTAAATTTAGAATAAAAATTAAATAAAAACTAAATAAATACATAAAACTAAATAATAAACCTTAAAAAAATTGAAACCCTAAACTAAAAAAAAATAAACATAAATAAATAAAAAATAAACCTAAACCTAAACTAAAATTAAATAAACTATAATAAATAAAACCTAAACTTAAACTTAAAATAAACTAAACCTAAACCTAAACATAAACTAAATAAAATAAAATAAACTAAGAATAAACCTAAATCCAAACATAAACTTAATAAAATAAGATAAACTAAAATTAAACCTAAACCAAAAAAATAAAACCTTAAAATAAATCTAAAAGAACTGAAACCTAAACCTAAAAATAAAAAATAAAACCTAAACATTAAAATAAACTATACTAAAAAATAAATCAAAACCTAAACCTAAACCTAACCTAAACCTAAACCTAAAAAATAAACTAAAATAAAAAACCTAAAATAAAATAAATAAACCTAAAATAAATAAACTAAACTAAATAAAAATATAAAGAAACCTAAATAAAATAAAAAATTAAAATAAACTAAAATAAATGAAAATAAAATAAAGAAACCTAGACACTAATTTGTTTTAAAATTTTTTTTTAAAAAAACCCAAATCCTAAACCTTAAACCCTAAAACAAACCTTAAACCCTAAAGTCTAAACCATAAACCTTCAACCATAAACCCTAAAACTCTAAACCCTAAACCCTAAACCCTAAACTGTAAATGATAAACCCTAAACCCTAAGCCAAAAAACCTTAAATGCTAAACCCCAAACCCTAAACCCTAAACCCTAAACTCGAAAACCTATAACCCTAAACCCTAAACCTTAAACCCTAAACCCCAAACCCTAAACCCAAAACCCTAAACACTAAAAACATAAAAACCTAAACCTAAACTAAATGAAAAACCTAAAAATAAAATAAATAAAATAATCATAACCTAAATAAAATAAAAAATAAATTAAAATCAGAACCTAAACCTAAACCTAAACCTAAAAATAAAATAAAATAAAAAATAAAAACTAAACTGAAATAAAATAAATGAAAACCAAAACTAAACTAAAAAATAAAATAAACCTAAATATAAAAAACCTAAATAATGTAAAAACTAAACATAAAATAAACCTAAAATAAAATAAAATAAAAATTAAATGAAAACTTAAACCTAAAAAATAAATCTAATAATAAATAAAAATAAAACCTAAACCCTAAACTAAAAAAAAAACCAAAACCTAAAATAAACAAAATAAAATAAACCCTAACTTAAATAAAAAGAAACTAGACTAAAATAAATAGAACCTAAACCAAAACTGAAACTAAACTAAACCTAAACTCTAAACTAAATAAAATAAAATAACCTATATCAAAATTAAAAAATAAAATCTAAAAATAAACCTAAAATGAAACCCTAAAACCTAAACCTAAAATAATAAAATAAAAACCTAAACCTAAAGAAAAAACCTAAACCTAAAAAATAAAATAAAAATAAGACTAAAAAAATAAACATAAACCTAAACCTAGACTAAAATAAAAGTAAGACTAAAATAAAAACCTAAACTAAAATATGTAAACATAAAATAAATTAACTAAACTAAATAAAAATAATAAAAAAAATATAAATATAATAAATAAAAAATAAACTAAATAAACCTAAACCTACTAGTTTATTTAATTTTAAAAAACCTAAACCCCAAAACTAATCCTAAACCCTAAACCCTAAACCTACAACCTTAAACCTAAAACCCTAAACCCTAAACCATAAAAAACCCTAAATCCTAAACTAATCCAAAACTCTAAACCCTAAACCCTAAACCCTAAAACCTTAAAGCCTAAACCCTAAACCCTAAACTGTAAGCCTTAAACCCTAAAAAATCCTAAACACTAAACCCTAAACCCTAAACTAACCCTAAACTCAAAACATTTAAACCCTAAATCCTAAACCTTAAACCTTAAACCCTAAACCCAAACCCTAACCCTAAACTCTAAACCCAAAACCCAAAACCCTAAACTAACCATAAATCCTAAACCCTAAAAACCCTAAAGCCTAAAGCCTAAACCCTAAACATTAAACCCTAAACCCTAAGTTAACCCTAAACCCTAAACCCTAAACCCTAAAAACCCCAAACCCTAAAGCCTAAACACTAAACCCTAAACCCTAAACCTTAAAACCTAATCCCTAAAACCTAAACCCTAAACCCTAAAAACCTAGAAACCCAAAAACCTAAACATAAACTAAATAAAATTTAAAAATATAATAAATAAAAAACCTAAACCTAAATAAAAAAATAAAAAATAAAAACCTAAACTAAAACCTAAACCTAAAAATAAATAAATTAAATTAATAAAAATAAAGTGAAATTAAATAAATAAAAACCTAAACTAAACTTAAAAAATAAATTAAACCTAAGAATAAAAAGTTTAAAGAAAATAAAAACTAAATAAAAAATAAAAATAAAATAAACCTAAAATAAACTTAAAATAAACTAAAACAAAAACTAAACAAAAAAAACCCTTAAAATAAAACCTAAAAATAAATAAAATAATAAAACATAAACCCTAAATTGAAAAAACCTAAACTTAAAATAAAAATAAAATAAACAAAATAAAATAAACCTAAACCTAAACTAAAATAAACTAAACTAAAATAAATAAAACCTAAACCTAAACCTAAACTAAATAAAATAAAATAAACTAAAATAAACCTAAACCTAAACTAAATAATAAAACTTAAAATGAACCTAAAATAAACCTAAGAAAAAAAAAACCTAGACCTAAACCTAAATCTGAAAAATAAAACTTGAAAAAAAAAAGAGTTAAATAGAAATAAAACTCAACCAAAAAATAAACCTAAACCTAAAAAATAAACTAAAATAAAAAACCTAAACTAAAATAAAAAAACAAAAAATAAATAAATTAAAAAACTAAATGTTAAATAAATAAAAAATAAACCTAAGCCTAAACTAAAATAAACAAAACTAAAATAAAAAAATTTAAACTTAAACCTAAAATAACCTAAACTAAAACCTAAACATAAACTAAATAAAATAAAATAAACTAAAAATAAACCTAAACCTAAACATAAAATAAAAGAAACTAAAATTAAACCTAAACCTTAACCTAAAAATAAGAAATAAAACCTAAACCTAAAAAATAAAATAAAAATAAAACTACACTAAAAAATACACCTAAACCTAAACCTAATCCTAAAAAATAAACTAAAATAAAAAAACTAAAATAAAATAAATAAACTAAACTAAATAAAAATAAAAATAAACCTAAATAAAAATAAAATATAATATAAACTAAAATAAATATAAAATAAAATAAATAACCTTAATTTTTTAAAAAAATATTAAAATAAAAAAACCCTAACTTTAAACCAAAACCCTAAAACAAACCTTAAACCCTAAAGTCTAAACCCTAAAACCCTAAACCCTAAACCATAAAACCTTAAATGCTAAACCCCAAACCCTAAACCCTATACCCTAAAAAGTAAAACCTATAACCTTAAATCCTAAACCATAAACCCCAAATGCTAGACCCTAAACCCTAAACCTTAAAAACCTAAAAACCTAAACCTAAACTAAATAAACCTAAAAATTAAATAAATAAAAGAACCTAAGCCTAAATAAAATAAAAATATATATTAAAATCAAAACCTAAAAATAAAATATAATAAAAAATAAAAACTAAACTCAAATAAAATAAATAAAAACCTAAACTAAACTAAATAAAATAAAATAAACCAAAAAATAAAAAATATAAATAAAATTAAAACTAAACATAAAATAAAAATAAAATAAACCTAAAATAAAATAAAATAAAAACCTAAACCTAGAAAATAAACATAAAAATAAATAGAAAATAAAACCTAAACCCTAAACTAAAAAAAATGAAAACCTAAAATAAGCAAAATAAAATGAACCTAAACCTAAACTAAAATAAATAAAACCTAAACCTAAACATAAAATAAAATAAACCTAAACCCTAAACTAAATAAAATAAAATAAACTAAAAAAAACCTATACTTAAATTAAAAATTTAAAACCTAATAAAAAACCTAAAATTATTACCTAAAACCTAAACCTAATATAATAAAGTAAAATCCTAAACCTAAAAATAAAAAATAAAACCTAAACCTAAAAAATAAAATAAAAATAAAACTAAACTAAAAAGTAAACATAAACCTAAACCTAAATAAAAGTATTATAATAAATAAACCTAAACCTAAATAAAAGTATTATAATAAAAAACCTAAACTAAAATAAATAAACTAAACTAAATAAAAATAATAAATAAACCTAAATAAAAATAAATAAATAAAATAAATAAATAAAAAACTAAATAAACCTAAACCTACTAGTTTACTTAATTAAAAAAAAAAACCCTAAAACTAACCCTTCACCTAAACCATAAACCTCCAACCCTAAACCTAAAACCCTAAACCCTAAAACCCTAAACCCTAAAACACCCTAAATCCTAAACTAACCCTAAAGCTTAAACCCCAAACCCTAAACCCTAAACCCTAAATCCTAAATGTAACCCTAAACCCTAAACCCTAAACCCTAAACCATAAAATGTTAAATCTTAAACCTTAAACTAACTCTAAACCCTAAAAATCCTAAACCCTAAACCCTAAACTTTAAACCATAAACCCTAAACAAACCCTAAACCCTAAGCTAACCCTAAATCCTTAACCTAAAACCCTAAAACCCCTAAATCCTAAAGCCTAAACTCTAAACCTTAAACCCTAAACCTTAAACCCTAACCATAAACCCTAAACCCTAAAACTCTAAATCCTAAAACTTTAAACCCTAAACCCTAAACCCTAAACCCTAAAAACCTAAAAACCTAAGGCTAAACTAAATAAAAACTAAAAATAAAATAAATAAAAAAACTTCAACCTAAATAAAAAATAAAATAAAATAAAATAAAAACCTAAACTAAAAGTTAAACCTAAACCTAAAAATAAAATAAAATAAACTAATAAAAATAAACAACAACAACGATAACAACAACAAGCCTTAATCCCACTAGGTGGGGTCGGTTACATGAATCCTTCGTCTCCATTGTGTCCTATTATGTGTCAAATTCTCATTTAAATCAAGTATACTAAGATCATTTTTATACATCTTAACCAAGTCTTTAAACCGCCTTTCTTAACGTAAGGCAAATAATGCATCTACTCTCCTAATCATGACGGTCGATGCTTTATGTGGCCAAACCATCTAAGGAGACTCTCCTAATCTTATCTACCACAGCTACCCAACTTTTCCTGAATATACTCATTTTGCATTCTATCTCTAAAAAAGCCACTCATCCACCTAAGAATCCTCATCTCTATAAAACTTAACTTAGTATTATGCTTCTCTTTATTGGCCAACATGCACTAAGTCAAAGTCTTACCACCATCATATAAAATTTTCCTTAAGTTTAAGTGGAACTTTTCTATCACATAATAAATGCATTCCTCCACTTCAACCATCCAACTTGAATTCAACTAATAACATCTCCATCTATTTCACCATCAATTTGAACAATAGAGCCTAAATATAAAATGCTCACTCTTATTAATGAATTTTCACCTAATGTCACAACACTATTACTAGAACTTCCACAACTAAAATTACACTCCATATATTCAGTTTTAGATCTACTTAAACAAAAAAACCTTGACTAGAGTTGACCTCCATAATTCAAGTTTCTTGGACTCCTCTCTAGTCTTATTAATAAGAAGAATGTCATAAAAAAGCATACACCAAGGTACATCTTCTTGTAAATGCCTAGTAAGAACATCCATAACTAAAGTAAAAAGATAAGGGCTTAAAGAAATAGGAAAATATTTTATCAATCCTCCTTGTGTTTGGACACAAGTAACAACTCTAGTATATGTATCCTTAATGACTTGAATATAACCAATATTAACTCCTTTATATTCTAGAACTCTCCAAAGAACATCTCTTGAAACTTTATCATAAGCTTTCTCTAAATCAATAAATATCATATGTAGATCCTCCTTACTTTCTCTATGCTTCTCCATCAAACCCCTTAACAAATGTATAGAATCCATAGTAGATCTAGCATGAAACCAAACTAATGTGAGAAACTTTTGAATCACATCGTAACCTATGCTCAATTACTCTCTCCCATAATTTTAATGTATGGCACATTAACTTAATTCCTTAATAATTTGCACACTCTTGTGCATCACCTTTATTCTTAAATAAAGGAACCAACAAACCTTAAAATAATATAAATATCTTTGGATACTGAGCCTAAGGAAAACACACAAGGCACAAAAGCTGAAGCTGAAATGTAAATAGGCACAAAATAAATAAATAAAGGAACTGTCTAAAGTAAAATAAAAATATATATTAAAATCAAACACAAAATAAAATATATAAAAAAATAAAAAAAAACTCAAATAAAATAAATAAAGAAACCTAAACTAAACTAAATAAGATAAAATAAACCAGAAAATAAATTTAAATAAAATTAAAACTAAACATAAAATAAAAAATAAAATCATAAAATAAAATAAAATGAAAACCCTAAACCTAAATAAACATAAAATAAATGAAAATAAACTAAACCTAAATTTAAAGAAAAGGAAATGAATGATAAATGTGGATAACTAAAGCTAAAATGTTAAACTAAAATAAATAACCTAAACCTATAAACATATAAATAAACTAAACTAAATATAAAATAAAATAAAAAAAAAACTTAAATTAAAATTTAAAATTTAATAAAAACCTAAAATTGTTACCTAAACCTAATATAATAAAGTAAAATCCTAAACTACAAAATAAAAATAAAGACCTAAACTAAAATAAAATAAAATAAAAATTTAAAGCTAAAGAGTAAACATAAACTAAAGCCCTAAATAAAAGTGTTATAAGTAATAAACCTAAAAAGATATTATAAATAAAACTGGCTAAAATAAAATAAACTAAATAAAATAAAATATTAAATGAAATAAAAATAAATAAATGATAAATGAGTAAAGGCTAAATGAAGCTGAAACCTACTGGTTTGGCCATTAAAAGAAAGATCAGTAAAACTGACCCAGTAGGCCTAGGCATGGCCACTGGAGCACTGAGCCAGCCCAGGCCTGAGACCTGAGCCCTGGGCTGCAAGGCAGATCCTGGAAGCTACCTGAGGCCCTGAGCCCAGGAATACTGGAGCCCAGGCCACACTGGCTGAGCCCTGGGGCCAGGCCATGATGTTAGATCTTGAGCAGAGGCTAACTCAGGCTAAGATCCTGGCAAAAGGCCACTGGCAGCTACAGAGCCTGACAAGCCTGACCTGGGCCTGGTGACCTGGAATGTCTAAACCCTGAGCCCCTGATCTGAGGCTGAGCTCTGAGGCCAGCCCAGGCCTAGGCCTGAGCCAGCCATAAGCCCTGAGGCACTGGGCTCTGATCTGGCACTCAGGCCAGCCTGAGGCCACTGGCCACTAAAACTAAGGCTAAACTAAATAAAACTAATAAAATAATAAAAAAAAAAATAAAATAAAATAAAATAAAATAAAAACCTACAAAAATAAAATAATAAATAATAAAATAAACAACATAAACAGTACAAAATTGGGTGGAAAAGAATCATCTTTGGTAGATTCTTTTATGTGTAAAATTCTCATTTAAATCAGTATACTAAGATCATTTTTTATACATCTTAACCAAGTCTTTTTTAGGTCTACCTCGCCTTTCTTAACATAAGGCAAATCGAATCATCTACTCTCTCTAATGCGGTCATCGGACGATTAGATGCTTTATGTGTAAACCATCTGGAGACTCTCCCTAATCTCTCCCTGCTTGGAGCTACTCAACTTTTCTGAATATACTCATTTTGCATTCTATCTCTAACGGTAAAGCCACTCATCACTAGAATCCTCTATAAGACTTAACTTAGTATTATGCTTCTCTTTTATTGGCCAACATCTGCACCATAAGTCATTGCAAGTCTTACCACCATCATATAAAATTTTCCCTTAAGTTTAAGTGGAACTTTTCTATCACATAATAGGACAGATGCATTCCTCCACTTCAACCATCCAACTTGAATTCAACTAATAACATCTCCATCTATTTCACCATCAATTTGAACAATAGAGCCTAAATATAAAATACTCTTATTAATGAATTTTTCACCTAATGTCACAACACTATACTAGAACTTCCACAAAATTACACTCCATATATTCAGTTTTAGATCTACTTAAATGAAAACCTTTAGACTCTAGAGTTGACCTCCATAATTCAAGTTTCTGTTGGACTCCCTCTCTAGTCTTATTAATAAGAAGAATGTCATCAGGAAAAAGCATACACCAAGGTACATCTTCTTGTAAATGCCTAGTAAGAACATCCATAACTAAAGTAAAAAGATAAGGGCTTAAAGAAATAGGAAAATATTTTATCAATCCTCCTTGTGTTTGGACACAAGTAACAACTCTAGTATATGTATCCTTTGGAATATAACCAATATTAACTCCTTTATATCTAGAACTCTCCAAAGAACATCTCTTGAAACTTTATCATAAGCTTTCTCTAAATCAATAAATATCATATAGATCCTCCTTACTATGCTTCTCCATCAAACCCCTTAACAAATGTATAGAATCCATAGTAGATCTACCTGGCATGAAACCAAACTGATTGTGAGAAACTTTTGAATCACATCGTAACCTATGCTCAATTACTCTCTCCCATAATTTTAATGTATGGCACATTAACTTAATTCCTTAATAATTTGCACACTCTTGTGCATCACCTTTATTCTTAAATATAGGAACCAACAAACCTTAAAATAATATAAATAAAAACCTAAAAAAAAACTAAAAATAAAATAAACCTAAGAATGAGAACCTATATGAAATAAAAACTAAACATAAAATAAAAATAAAAGAAACCTAAAATAATCTTAAAATAAAAGAAAATAAAACTAAATAAAAACCTAAACGAAATAATAAATAAAAAATAAAACCAAAACTCTAAACTAAAAAAAACCTAAACCTAAAATAAAAATATAATAAACAAAAGAAAATAAACTAAACCTAAAATAAAATGAACTAAACTACAATAAATAAACCTAAACCTAAACCTGAACCTAAACCTAAACTAAATAAAATAAAATGAACTAAAAATAAACCTAAACTTAAACTAAAAAATAAAACCTAAGAAATAACCTAAAAAAAAAACCTAAAACCAAAACTTACAGAAATAAAATAAAAACCTAAACATAAACCTAAAAATTAAAAATGAAACATAAACATAAAAAATAAAATTAAAAAAAAACTCAACTAAAAAATAGACCTAACCCTAAACCGAATAAACTAAAATTAAAAACCTAAACTAAAATAAATAAAGCAAACTAAATAAAAATAAAAAATAAACATAAATAAAATATAAAAAAAATAAACTGACATAACCAAATAATAAACTAAATAAACTAAATAAACCTAAACCTATCGATTTATTTAATTTTTATTAAAAAAACTAAGGCCTTAGCTAACCCTAAACCCTAAACTCTAAACCCTAACCCTAAACCCTAAACCCACTTAAACTTAAAACCCTAAACCTAAACCTAAAACCCTAAACCTAAAACCTAAAACCTAAACCTAAACTAAATAAAACTAAAAAAATAAAATATAAAAAAACTAAACCTAAATAAAGTAAATAAAATAAAATAAAATAAAAAACCTAAATTATAAACCTAAACATAAAAATAAAATAAAATAAATTAAAATAATTAAAATAAATAAATAAAAACCTAAACTAAACTAAAAAATAAAATAAACTTAGGAATAAAAAACCTAAATAAAATAAAAACTAAAGAAAGGCCAATTCAATCTATTGCTTATGGAACTGTCATTATAGTAGAGATGATTCTAGTTATCTAGGGTTTTTGATTTGCTCTATGCGTGCTCATTTTTTATCTATGTCATCGCTTGTGTCTTAGAAAAGTTTGTGTGTTACTTGGTTGATGAAATAAAAGAGAAGAAATGTTAAATCTAAATTTGCTCTATATTAAAAAAACCCAAAAACCCTAAACCCTAAACTAAAACCTCAACTCTAAAACCTAAAACTTAAACCCTAAATCGTAAACCATAAACCTTAAAAACCTTAAACCTTAAACCCTAAATCATAAAACCCTAAACCTAAATCATAAAACCCTATACCCTAAACCCTAAATAAAAAATCTAAACCCTAAACCCTAAACCCTAAACCATAAAAACCCTAAACCCTAAACCCTGAACCCCAAATCTAAAACCCAAACCCTAAAACCTCAATGAACCTTAAAAACTAAACCCAAAACTGACCAAACCCCAAACCCATAAAACCTAAAGGTAAAAATCTAGTCTTAAACTAAATAAAACCTAAAACTAAAAAAGTAAATAAACCTAAACCAAAATAAAATAAAATAAAATAAATAGATAAAAAAAAACTATAAACCTAAACCTAAACAAAAAAATTATAATAATAAAAAATAAAAACTAAACTAAATAAAATAAATAAAAACAAACTTAAAAAAAAAAATAAAACTTAAATAAAATAAAAAATAAATCTAAAATAAAAATAAGAAAAACTTAAAATAAAATAAAATAAAAACTAAATAAAAACCTAAACCTAAAAATAAACCTAAAATAAATAAAAATAAAAGCTAAAAACCCTAAACTAAAAAAAACCTAAACCTAAAATAAAATAAAATAAACCTAAACCTAAACTAAACTAAAATAAATAAAACCTAAATCAAAACCAAACCTAAAAATAAAATAAAATAAAAGACATAAAAAATAAACATAAATAAACCTAAAACTTAAAAAACTAATTTAAAAAAACCTAAAATAAATAAATAAACCTAAAATATATAAATAAACAAAATAAAATAAAATAAAGTAAATCAAAATAAATAATAAAATAAACTAAAATAAATAAAAAAATATTCTAACTAATCCCTACTACTTAATTTTAAAAATAAGATAAAATAAAATAATAAAAGAACCCTAACCCTAAACCCTAAAACTAACCCTAAACCATAAACTCTAAATCCTAAACTTACAACCTTATACCCTAAACCCTAAAACCCCGATCCAAAACCCTAACCCTAAACCCAGGCACTAACTAAACTCTAAAACCTAAACCCACAGGCTATAAACTAAACCTGAGCCATAAAGGCTAAACCCTAAATCCTACTACACCTGACCCTGGGCCCTGATCCTGATCACTAAACCCAACTGGGCTGACCATGACCAACCAGGCCTGGGTGACCTGAAACCCTAAAAACTTGAACACTAAATCATAAATTAACCCTAAAGCCAAAGCTAACCCTAAACCATAAACCCTTAACCCTAAAAACCCTAAACCCTAAAGCCTAAACACTAAACCCTACACCCTAAACCCCAAACCCTAAAACCCTAAACCCTAAACCCTAAAAACTATAAAACTAAAATCTAAACTAAATAAAACCTAAAATTAAAATAAATAAAAACCAAAATAAAATAAAATAATAAAATAAAATAAAGGCCTAAATTAAAACCTAAACCAAAACATAAAAATAAAATAAAATAAATAATAATCTAAACTAAACTAAAAAAAAATCAAATAAACCTAAGAATAAAAATCCTATATAAAATAAAAATTGAATGTAAAATAAAATTAAAATTAATCTAAAATATACTTAAAATAAAATAAAATAAAAACTAAATAAAAATATAAACCTACAAAATAAACCTAAAATTAAAACCTAAACTAAAAAAACCTAAAATTAAAATAAAATTAAATAAAATAATATTCGGTTGCATTGTTGCTAATAAATTAAACTAAAATAAATAAAACCTAAACCTAAACCTAAATTAAATAAAATAAAATAAACTAAAAATAAACCTTAACCTAAACTATAAAATAAAACCTAAAAATAAACCTAAAATAAAAACCTAAAAAAATGAAATAAAAACCTAAACCTAAACTAAAAAATAAAAAATAAAACCTAACCAAAAAAACAAAATAAAGAAAACCCACTAAAAAATAAACCTAAACCTACACCCTAAAGCTAAACTAAAATAAAATAAACTTAAAATAAATAAACTAAACTAAATAAAAATAATAATCATAAATTAAAATAAAAATAAAATAAACTAAAATTAATAAATATTAAACTAAATAAACTAAATTAACATAAACCTACCAATTTACTTAATTAAAAAAACTTGAAACCCTAAGCTAACCCTAAACCCTAAACCATAAACCCTAAATCTTAAACCATAAAAAACTCTACACTCTAAACCCTAAACCTTAACCCTAAACCCTAAACCTTAAAAGCATAGACCCTAAACCCTAAACCCTAAACCCTAAATCCTAAACCCTAACCCTAAACCCTAAACCATAAAGTTAAACTTAAAGTAATTAAATAAATTAAAAAATAAACCTAAACCCTAAAACCTAATAAACCTAAACCCTAAGAATGGGCAGAATCTTGACGACAGGAACATCACCATCAACTAGGCTCAGTCTAGATATTACGGTGGAGGTGAAGGCCGAGGTGACGGTTATCGCAGTGGTGGTGGGGGCTCTACAGGTGCTGCTGAATATGGAGGTGGTGGTTGAAGTAGTGGTGGTCATGGAGGCGGGATGAGCGATCGAGGTTGCAACTATGGTAGTGGCAGAGGGAGAGATCAGGGATATGATGGTGGATCTCACTACTCCAGAGGTCGGGGTGGTTCTAACGGGAATAAAAGAAACTTTAGAATGACTGATTCAATTTGTTGCTTATGGAATTGTGTCCTTATAGTAGAGACAGTTCAAGTTATCGAGGGTTTTTGATTTGCATGTGTGCTCATTTTTTTTTCTGTCACCACTAGTGTCTTAGAAAACTTAGTGTGTTACTTGGTTGATGAAATCAAAAATAAGAAATGTTGAATCTGAATTTGTTCTCTGTTAAAAAAGATAAAAAAATAAAAAACCCTAAATCCTAAACTAAAACTAGAGCCTTAAACCTAAAACCCAAACCCTAAACCCTAAACCCTAAACCCTAAACCTTACACCCTAAACCCAAAATACACTAAACCTAAACCCAAAAAAAATACAAACCCACAAACCACAAATAAAAAAATAAATAAATAAAAACCCCAAAAAAATAAAATAAAAACATAATAAAACCTAAACCTAAATAAAATAAATAAAATAAAAAATAAAACTAAAATAAATTTAAATAAATAAAACATAAATTAAACTAAATAAAAAAATTAAATTAAAATAAATAAAATAAAATAAAACTAAATAAAACCTAAACTAAAATAAAACCAAACTAAATAAAAATATAAACCTAAACTAAGAAATCCTAAATCAAAATAAAAAATAAAATCAACCTAAACCTAAACTAAAATAAACTAAACTAAAATAAATAAAACCTAAACCTAAAGTTAAAATAAACTAAACCTAAACCTAAACTTAAACTAAATAAAAGAAAATAAATTGAAAATAAAACTAAACCTGAACTAAAAACTAAAACCTAAAAATAAACCTAAAATAAAAACCTAAATCCTAAACTTAAAAAAAAATAAAATAAGAACCTAAACCAAAAAGTAAAAATTAAATCTTAAACTTAAAAAATAAAATAAAATAAATCTAAACTAAAAAATAAACTTAAACCAAAAAAATAAGCTAAAATAAGGAACCTAAACTAAAATAAATAAACCTATAATAAATAATGTATACTAAGTAAAAATAAAAATAAACTTAAATCAAATTAAAAATAAAATAAACTAAAAATAAATAAATAAATAAACTAAATAAACCTAAACCCACTAGTTTACTTAATTTTAAAAAAATAAAATATAAAAAAAAACCATAACCCTAAACCCAAAAAAAAAACCCAAACCCTAAACCCTATACCTACAACCCCTAAACTAACCCTAAACCATAAACCCTAAACCTACAGCCCTAAACTCTAAATCCTAAATTATAACCCTAAACATACAACCTTAAACCATAAACCCTAAACCTTAAACCCTAACCCCTAAATCCTAAATGTAACCCTAACCTTAAACCATAAACCTTAAACCATAAAACCATAATCCCTAAACTCTAAACTAACCCTAAAACCTAAAAACTAATAAACTTAAACCAAAACCTAAACCTTAAGAATGGGCAGAACCTTGATGGCAGGAATATCACCGTCAACCCGGCTCAGTCTAGATCTGGCAGTTGAGGCGAAGGCGGAGGCAGCGATTACTATAGTGGTGGTGGGGGATCTAGAGGTGCTGGTGGATATGGAAGTGGTGGTCAGAGTAATGGTGATTATGGAGGTGGGAGGAGCGGCGAAGGTTATAGCCATGGTGGTGGTGCAGAGAGAGATCGGGGATATAATGGTGGATCCCTCTACTCGAGAGGCTGGGGTAGTTATGATGGGAAATGGAGAAACTCGGGAATGGTCGATCCGAGCTGCTGCTTATGGAACGATATCTTTATAGTAGAGAATGTTCTAGTTATGTAGGGTTTTTGATTTGCTCTATGCATGCTAATTTTTATTTATGTCGTCGCTTTTGTCTTAGAAAACTTGGTGTGTTACTTGGTTGTTGAAATTGAAAAGAAGAAATGTTGAATATGAATTTGTTCTTTATTAAAAAAAACTAAACATAAACCTAAAAAAAAACCTAAAATAAAAACCTAAAACATAAACCTAAAAAAATAAAATAAGGAACTAAACCTAAACATATAAATAAAAAAAACCTAAACCTAAAAAATAAAATAAAAATAAAACTATACAAAAAAATAAACCTAAACCTAAACCAAAATCTAAAATAAAATTAAATAAAAAACCTAAAATAAATAAACTAAACTAAATAAAATAATAATAAAATAAACTAAAATAAATAAAAAATAAACAACATAAACTAAATAATCCTTAACCTTCTAGTTTAGATAATTTAGAAAAAATAAAAAAATAAAAAAATAAAAAATAAAAAAACCCTAACAATAAACCCTAAAACTAACCCTAAACCCTAAAATCTTAAACCCTAAACCCTAAAGATTAAACTCTAAAGCCTAAACCCTAAAATCTACAACCCTAAACCCTAAACCCTAAACCCCAAACAACCCTAAACCCTAAAACCTAAAAACCTAAACCTAAACTAAATAAAACCTAAAAATAAAATAAATTAAAAAGCTTAAACCAAAATAAAATAAAATAAAAACATAAACTAAAACCTAAACCTAAAAATAAAATAAAATAATTAATAAAAACTAAACTAAAATAAAATAAATAAAAACCTAAACTAAACTAAAAAATAAATAACCTGAATAAGATAAAAGCTAAACCTAAAATAAAATAAATAAATAAAAACATAAACTTAAAAAACCTAAAATAAATAAAACCTAATCCTAAACCTAAAATAAACTAAAAGTAAACCTAAACCTAAACCTAAAAATTAAACCTAAAATAAAACTAAAACTTACCCCAAAAAAAATAATAAAAACCTAAAGCTAAACCTAAAAATAAAAATGAAAACCTTTACTTAAAAAATAAAATAAAAATAAAACTATACTAAAAAATAAACCTAAACATAAACCTAAAATTAAAAAAAATAAACAAAATAAAGCAACCTAAAATAAATAAACTAAACTAAATAAAAATAAAAATAAAGCTAAATAAAAATAAAAATAAAATAAACTATAAAAAATAAAAAATAAAACCCTTAACCCAAAACACTAAAACTAATCTTAAATCCTAGACCCTGAACCCTAAAACTAACCCTAAACCAAAAACCCTAAACCTGGAATCCTAATCATATAACCTTAACCTCTAAACCATAAACCCTAAACCTAAAAACTATAAACCCTAAACCCTAAACTAACCCTAAACCCTAAACTCTAAACTAACCCTAAACCTTAAAACCTAATAAACCTAAATCAAAACCTAAACCCTAGGAATGGGTAGAATCTTGATGGCAGGAACATCACGTTAACCAGGCTTAGTCTAGATCTGGCGGTGGAGGCGAAGGCGGAGGCCATGGTTATCGTAGTGGTTATGGGGGATCTGGATGTGCTACACGATATGAAAGTGGGTTGAAGCAATGGTGGTTATGGAGGCGGGAGGAGCGATGGAGGTTACAATTGTGCTGGTGGTGGAGGGAGAGATCGGGGATATGATGGTGGATCCTGCTACTCGAGAGGCTGGGGTGGTTCTAATGGGAACTGGGGAAACTCAAGAACGGTCGATCCGATGTGCTACTTATGGAACTGTGTCTTTATATTAGAGAAAGTTCTAGTTATCTAGGGCATTTGATTTGCTCTATGCATGCTCATTTTTTATCTATGTCATCGCTTGTGTCTTAGAAAACTTAGTGTGTTACTTGGTTGACGAAATCAAAAAGAAGAAATGTTGAATCTGAATTTGTTGTCTATTAAAAAAAACTAAACTTAAACCTAAAATAAAAACCATAAACCTAAGCCTAAAAAAATAAAATAAGAACCTAAAGCTGAACATAAAAATAAAAAATAAAATCTAAACCTAAAAAAAATAAAAATGAAACTAAACCAAAAATAAACCTAAACCTAAACCTAAAAAAAAATAATAAATAAAAACCTAAACTAATAAATAAATAAATAAACTAAACTAAATAAAATAAAATAAACTTAAATAAAAATAAGAATAAAATAAACTAAAATAAATAAAAATAAAATAAATTCACCTAAACCTACCAATTTACTTTTAAAAAAAATTAAATAGTAATAATTATAAAAATAATAAAAAAATCCTAACCCTAAACCTACAACCCTAAACCCTAAACTCTAAACCCTAAACCCTAAAACCTAAACCCTAAACCCTAAACCCTAAACCATAAACCCTAAACCCTAAAATCTAAAACCCTAAACCCTAAACCTACAACCCTAAAGCCTAAAGCCTAAAACCTAAAACCTAAACCCCAAACCATAAGCCCTAAACCCTAAAAACCTAAAAATCTAAACTTAAGCTAAATAAAACTTAAAAATATTATCCTAAACACTAAACCCTAAACCCTAAATAAAAAAAACTAAAATAAATAAAATAAAATAAAACTAAAACTTAAACCTTAAAGATAATTAATAAAACTAAACTAAAATAAAATAAATAAAACTTAAACTAAACTAAAAAATAAAAACCTAAATAAAATAAAGCTAAATATATAAATAAAATTAAAATAGAAACCTAAACCTAAAAAATAAACCTAAAATAAAACACAATAAATAAAAACCAAAACTGGACCAAAATAAAACCTACTAAAATAAAATAAAATAAACCTAAACCTAAACTAAATAAACTAAACTAAAAAAAACCTAAACCTAAACCTAAAATGGAATTAAACCTAAACCTAAACCTAAACTAAATAAAATAAACTAAACTAAAATAAACATACCTAAAAAAAATAAACCTAAAATAAAACATAAAACCTAAACCCAAAAAATAAAATAAAATTGTAAACCTAAACCTAAAATTAAAAAATAAAACCTAAACCTAAAAAATAAAATAAAAATAAAATTAAACTAAAAAATAAACATAAACATAAACCTAAACCTAAAAAAATAAACTAAAATAATGAAAATAAACTAAATAAACATAAAAATAAAGCTAAATAAATAAATAAAAAAATATACAAAAACATAAAAAAAATAAACTAAATAAACATAAACATACTTTACTTAATTAAAAAATAATAAAAATAAATAAAACAACCCTAAACCATAAAACCCAAAACACTAAAGCTAAACCTACAAACCTAAACCCTTATCCCTAAACCCTAAACACTAAACCCCAAACCCTAAAACCCTAAACCTTAAATACTAAACCCTAAAAGATACAACCTTAAACCCTAAACACTAAACCCCAAACCCTAAACCCAAAACTTTAAACCCTAAATACAAAAAAACTAAAATCTCAAAAATAAAATAAATAAATAAAACTTAAACCTAAATAAAATAAAATAAATTAAAAACCTAAACTTAAACCTAAACCTAAACCTAAACCTAAACCTAAACTTAAACCAAAACTTAAAAATATAATAAAAAATTAAAATAAAACTAAAATAAAATAAATAAAAATTAAAATAAAATAAAATAAATAAATAAACAAACTAAAAAAAACTAAAATCTAAAACATAAATAAAATAAAATAAATAAAAATAAAATAAAATAAAAGCTAAATAAAAACTTAAACCAAAAATAAACCTAAAATAAAACCCAAAATAAATAAAAAATAAAACCTAAATCCTAAACTAAAAAAATCTAAACCTAAAATAAACAAAATAAACCTAATCCTAAATCAAACTAAAATAAACCTAAACCTATAAAATAAATAAAATAAATAAAATATAAACTAAACCAAAATAATAAAATAGAAATCTAAATCTAAACCTAAAAATAAAAATAAATCCTAAACCTAAAATAAAATTAAAATAAAACTCAACTAAAAAAAAATAAACCTAAAAAAAATAAACTAAAATAAAAAACCTAAACTAAAATAAATAAACATAAAATAAATTAATTAAATTAAACAAAATTAAAAAAATTAACCTAAATAAAAATAAAAAATAAAATAAACTCAATTAAATATAAAAAATAAATAAATAAACTAAATAAACCTACACGTATCGATTTACTTAATTTTTATTAAAAATGTAAATCCTAAAACCTGAACCCTAAAACTAACCCAAAACCTATAACCCTAAAACTACAACCCTAAATCCTAAATGCTAAATCCTAAAACATTAAACACTAAACCCTAAATGCTAAACCCTAACCCTAAACCCTAAAACCATAAACCTTAAACCCTAAACCTTAAACCCTAAGCCCTAAACCCTAAAACCCTAAACCCTAAACCTTAATCCCTAAACCTTGAAAACTACAACCCTAAATCCTAAACCCTAAACTAACCCTAAACCCTAAACTTTAAACCCTAATCAAACCCTAAACCCTAAACTCTAATATTGTACAAAACCTTAACGGCAGGAACATCACTATCAACTAGGCTCAGTCTAAATTTAGGGATGGAGGCAAAGGCAAACACAACGATTATCACAGTAGGGGTGGGGGATTCGGAGGTGCTAGTGGATATGGAGGTAGTGGTTGGAGCAGTGGTGGTTATGGAGGCGGGATGAGCGATAGAGGTTATAGCCGTGGTGGTGGTGGAGGGAGAGATCAGGGATATGAAGGTGGATCCTACTAATTGAGAGGCAGGAGTGGTTCTCATGCGAACTAGAGAAACTGAAGAACAACGAATATGATCTACTGCTTATGGAACTATTTCTTTAGAGTATAGATGATTCTACTTATCTAGGGTTTTTTAATTGCTCTATGGGTGCTCATTTTTGATCTATATCATTGCTTGTGTCTTAAAAAACTTGGGGTATTACTTGGCTGATGAAATCAAAAAGAAGAAATGTTGAATTTGAATTTGTTCTCTTTTAAAAAAAACCTTAAACCCTAAACTGTAATCCCTAAACCCTAAACCCTAAACCCTAAACTAAAACTTAAACCCTAAACCTAAAACTAAACCCTAAACTTTAAACCCTAAACACCAAACCCTAAACTCTAAACCCTCAACTAATCATAAACCCTAAACCCTAAACCCTAAAAGCTAAAACCTAAACTTAAACTAAATAATAAAAAAATACAATAAATAAAATACCTAAACTAAAATAAAATAAAATAAAAAAATAATAAAATCATAAACTAAAACCTAAAATTTAAACATAAAAAAAAAATAAAATAAAAATTAAAGCTTAACCTAAAATAAAATAAAATAAAACTAAATAAAAACCTAAACTTATAAAATAAACATAAAAAATAAATAAAAAATAAAACCTAAACCCTAAACTTAAAAAAAATTTACTCCTAGAATAAAAATATAATAAACAAAATAAAATAAACCTAAACCTAAACTAAAATAAACTAAACTAAAATAAATAAAACCTAAACCCAAACCCAAAATAATCTAAACCTAAACCAAAACCTAAACTAAAAATAATAAAATAAACTAAAAATAAACCTAAATCAAAATAATAAATAAAACTTAAAAATAAACCAAAAATAAAAACATAAAACCTAAACCTAAAAATTAAATAAAACTTAACTCAAAACCTAAAATAAAAAATATAACCTAAACCTAAAAATAAAATAAAATAAAACTCATAAAAATAAACCTAAACTTAAGACATAAACTAAAATAAAAAACCTAAACTAAAATAAATAAACCTATAATAAAAAAACAAAAATAAAAAAATAAATAAAATGAACTCAGATTAATAAAAAATAAACTAAATAAACTAAATAAACCTAAACCTATCAGTTTACTTAATTTTAAAAAAAACCTAAACCTTAAATCCTAAACCCTAAACCCTAAACTCTAAAACTAACCCTAAACCATAAACCTTAAACATACAAACCTAAACACTAAACCCTAAACCCAAAAACCCAAACCTTAAACCCTATACCCTAAAACCCTAAATCCTAAACTCTAAACCCTAAACCCGAAACCACAAAAAACCCTAAATAAATAAACCTTAAAACCCACATGACCCTAAACCCCAAACCCAGCTAAACACTAAACCCTAAAGTAATCCAAAACCAAACCCTAAATTAGCCATAAACCCTAAGAATGGGTAGAACCTTGATGGCGAACATCACCATCAATTAGGCTCAGTCTAAATCTGGTGGTGGAGGTGAAGGTGGAGGCGAAAGTTATCATAGTGCTAGTGGGAGATGTAGAGGTGCTGGTGGATATGGAAGTGGTGGTCAGAGAAGTGGTGGTTATGGAGGCAAGAGGAGCGATGAAGGTTATAGTTGTAGTGGTGGAGGAGGGAGAGATCGGGGATATGATGGCGAATCTCGCTGCTCGAGAGGCAGGGGTGGTTCTGGTGTGAATTGGAGAAACTGAAGAATGGATGATCCGATTTACTGCTCATGGAATTATTTCTTTATAGTAGAGATAGTTCTACTTATATAGGGTTTTTCATTTGCTCTATGTGTGCTCCTTTTTTATCAATGTTGTCACTCGTGTCTTAGAAAACTTGGGGTGCTACTTGTTTGATGAAATCAAAAAGAAGAAATGTTGAATATGAATTTATTCTTTGCTTAAAGAAAACCTTAAACCCCAAACCCTAAACCATAAACTAAAACTTATACCCAAAAGCCTAAACACTAAACCCTAAACCCTAAATACCTTAAACACTAAACACTAAACCCTAAACCTTAAACCCTAAACCTTAAACCTTAAACCCTAAACCCTAAACCCTAAACCCTAAAACCCTAAACCTTAATCTCTAAACCCTAAACCTTAAAACCATAAACCCTAAACCCTAAAACCTATAACCCTAAGCCCTAAACCCTAAAACCTAAACTCTAAACCCTAAACTCTGAACTCAAAAATCTAAACCTTAATCTAATCCTAAACCCTAAACCATAAACTAACCATAAACCCTAAACACTAAACTAACCCTAAACCCTAACCCTAAACCTTAAACTCTAAACCTTGAATAAAGATGCCATTAGGAGTAGATCTAAAGAATGACCTAATCCTAACATAGTTATGGTAGCTAAAGAAAATGTCTTCAAGAGACTTTCCCTTGAATATTAGAGATTTGGATACCCTAAACCCTAACCCTAAATATCATAATAATAGTATAATGTAGCATCATATGTTTGAGCATGTAGTGATGTGTTTTTGGATGTTATAAGATGTTTTGAGATGTTTTAGAATATTATGGTATTGTAAAGTCAATATTAAGATAAATCATAAAAATATTTGTTTAATAAATGAGATGATGAAATTTGTTAAATTTGAAGTGGGAATTAGGTTGTAGTACCAAAGGTGTGTTATGCCACTTGTAGTCTAAAAGTATGATTTTATGTTCAAAATAAATATTATATATTGTAGGATAGTATAGCATCATATATCATATATATTATTGTTAATTTTAAATAGTATTTTCAATCATGTGCAGTCAAACCTACACTAGCATTATTTATAAAAAATGTTGATTTAGACTTTAAAATGGTGGAATTTGGCCAAATTCACAATAGGTAGAGCATGGCGTCATAATATATTATTTCAATTTAAAATATGTAAGTTATATGACTAAAATATTTTTTTTATTATTTAGGCTAATTTTATGATTTTTTATCTTAAGCAATCCTTTGTGATGTGATATGAAATATAATATAATATAATATGTTATAGTGTATTATAATATAGGATGCCATAACATAGTGTAGCAACATGCATTATAGCATACTATTATGTATTACTACTTGTTGTTTAGCATATTTTAGTTTGTTATAGTATAATGTAGTAGAGTTTGTGCTGGCATAATTCTTAAAAATATTGATTTATAGGCTAAGATGATGGGATTTGGCCAAATTTAAGGTAAGCATTAGGGAAAATCATTGGGGGTGTGCTATGGTGATCAAAAGAATGGAAATTTGCATCCAAAATAAATGTTCACTTTTCAACCAAATTTTATAAATTTTTTGCTTAAAGTGATTTATTTTAAGGTGTAATGTAAGATAATATATTATATAAAAGCATATTAAAATATAATGTACATAACAATATAACTTCATATATATATGAATATGGTGGTGTGTTACTAAATGTTAATGTACATTTTAGTATGTTTTACTTTTATTATAATACATTGTGTCAAAACTCACAAAAATGTTAATTTGAAGGTTGAGATGGAAGAATTTGGCCAAATTCACAGCACACACTAAGAAGCAACACCAAAATTATGCTATTTTGTACCATTTCTAATAGAAAAATAACAATTTTACATCCAAAATGAATATTATTCATATTTTGAGAAAATTTTGTTATTTTCTCTTTTTAAGTTATTCTAATGAGGTGCAATGTTAGACAAGATATTAGATTATAGCAAATTATAATATAACATCATATATTATAATATAATATAGTGTGTTAATTCACACAATAATATGTTTAGAATGATATTGTATAGTTAGTTTGAGCATGCACCAACATAAATCATAAAATGTTGATTACAATGTTAAGATGCAGTAATTTGATGAATACATTGTTAGGCTTTTGGTTGAAGTATTAAAGTTGTGCATAAGAGAAGAAATAAGATTTGATGAGAATTCCATGTTAAGGACATGGAGGGAGATCCTCTAGGGGATCACACATGCATTGGACATGACATGTGAGGGGTCTATGTCAAGGGCATAGAAGAAGAAAATTTGTTGGGGACAAGGTTTGAATTTGATTTAATTATATGATTTGTGGAAAGAAGATCTGCTGAGGATAAGAATCTATAATCCACTAGAGATTAAGATCAAATTATATTTAATTTGTTTTTTTTAATTGATGTGGAGGCATATCTACTAGAGATATGGGCTCGAGTCCAGTAGGGATCGGGTATATGAACCTTCCACTAGGGAAGCAGGTTCGGGCTATCCGTTGGAGATTGGGATTTGAGCTTGATTACATAGATTTTTTTGGGGATGTATCCACTGGGAATAAGAGTTTGGTTGGATTTCTTTGATTTAGACTCTACTGGGGGAGTTGGTCTAATTTGGCTCCATTGGGGAAGTTGGTTTTGAATTTGATTTGTTTGCTTGACTTTTTTATATATGATCTAGGGCACCACTAGGGAGAAGGGTATGATTTAACTCCACTAGGAAGATTTAATTTAATCTGAGTTAATGTATGGATCATGTTGGTGTGCGATGGACCCATTAAGAAGGGGCTATATCGAACTTGTCCTATCTCAGATTTATAAATTCAAATGGATAGTCTACTAGCAGTGGGATAGAGCTAGCCAACCTAAGGGGTTGCCTTTCGGTGTGCAACGACTATGCTAGGAAGAAGGAGTAGCAAACTTACATCTTCTAAAGTAGGGAATAACCAATGGGGTGACCTATTGGTAGCACAACAAATCGAACCTGACTTAGGGGTGACTACTAAGTGAATGCCACAGGGGACCTATATCAACTCAAGAGTAGTCAAGAGATTCTTATAGGAGTTTTCGACCGCCTAAAGATAGGATGCACACTTGGGAAAAGGTAGCGCTAGGGGTGTCCTCCTAATCCATAAGTAAATATATATTTTGTTTATATATTTGCATGAACCTTGTTGGTATGTGAGGGAACACATTGAGAAGGAGCTATCTTAGCCTTGATTTATCTCAGATTTACTGGACCAAGGGAGAATCTACACATCCATAAGATGGATTATCCAACCATAGGGATGATTACTAGGAAAGGAGAAGCTGTCCAATCGATAGTAACTTAGTGTCTAAATGGGGTTGCAAATAATGTGATCCAAATATAGTTAGAAAGGGAGGTCTTGGGGCATTATCCTAAAAACGAAAAGAAAGCTTATATGTATGCGATGGACAACTCAAGGAGAAAGCATAACGGACTTACATACCATGAGTGGTATATCTAAGATGAGAACCAACCATAAGTTGTATCCATCAGTATAGTGAGAACCAACCAACCTAAAGTGCTCGTTAGTATCCAATGATCAATTTGGAAAGAAAGCATGTATGCTTTAAACTTTCTAAGCATAACTGATCATCAGGATAGCCTGTTGTTGGCAGGATAGATGTTATCTAACCTAGAGTGACTACTAAGAGGAGCCCAGGAATATTGGACCTAGTTGAAGTAGTCAGAGGAAAGGAGTCACTAGGGGACTTATCCTAAACCTCAAATATAATCAACCCAGTCAGTGCATGAAGGCTAATCCAAGAAGAAAGCGTGGACTCACATCCTCTTAAACAAAGACAACATGAGATAGCTTACTGGCCACACAGTAAGGCTTACCAAACTAATAAGGCTCTCATTGGTGTGTAGTGGCGAAGTAAGGAAGGAAAGCATAGCAAACTTACATCCTCCAAAGTAAGAAGACCACTTGGGGGACACACTAGCATGGTAGCACGTCAGCTCGACCTAGAGCAGCTACTGAGTGAGTGCCATTAGGGGCGTTATCTCAACTTAGAGTAGCCCAAGATAAAAGATATGTGTTTATTTTATATGCTTGTGTGTAGTTTGTGTTTGTGTTATGTCGATGAAGGACAGGATGCTACTTGGGTTCTTTACACCTACCCTAAACACATCATGGCAGATTCACAAACAAGAATATTTTCAACATGGATGAGATTGAATTCAAAATTGAATTTTCATTGATGATAATTATTTTTCAACATGGTTTATAATATTTCTTTAAGTATAGCCCATTAATTGGAAGCATTGGGTGCTCTCCCTTATGATTAATAAGCTAATAAGATCCTCCTTAGTAGGCCTTCTTTATGGCAGAAGGGCCTTCCCAAGTGGGTTCAAACTTGCCTCCCATCTTACGATGGACAATAATCGATCTCCTTAGAACAAAAATAAGCTCTCCTACTTAAAAATCTCTAGGACACCAACTTGTTGTGAGCTTGAATCATTTTAGCTTTGTATAATTCAAGGTTTTGTCTTACCCGCAGGTGTCTCTCCTCAGTCTACTACTTTCTTCTAACTATAACTTGGCATTCTGCTTTGTTGTGATCTTGCTACCCCAACTATCCTTCATGATGGGAGTTGGACTTCTATTGATAAAATGGCTTCAGACCCATACACAAAGAAGAAAGTAGTAGACTGAGTTAGAGTTCTATATGTGGTGTGGTAGGCCCACAAGGCTTCAACTAACTGCACATGCCACTGTTGCTTATTATTCTCGATTATTTTCTTTTTTATTTTTGGATGAGAGTTTTGTCGAAAGCTTTTACCAAGATATTTGCCCTCGGGTAGTTAATGGAAGAATATCTCCAATCTATGCTTTATCTGGGCAAAGTTATTGATCTCGGTGCTCTTGAATGCAGTACCATTATCAGATATAATTCCAGGCACTCTGAACCTATATATGATATGGTTTCTAAAAAATTGGAGCACATGATGAGCTGTGACCTCTCTGAGTAGAATCTCCTTTGCACATTTGAAAATGTAGTCAGTAGCAGCTAAGATGAATTGATGATCCATAGAAGAAGGAGGATCAATCAGACTGACTATGTCGGTACCCCAACACTCGAATGGCCATGAGGCCAATATAGGATGTAGAATGTTGATTCATTGGTGTAGGACAACACCGTGTATTTGATGACAGCTGAGGTAGTAGAGTGCATTTTCCTTCCCATCATCATTATCTTGGGCCAACAAAGCACTAAGAGTCATCTAATGTTGCAGTGTAAAGTATGAGCGGCTTGCCTGGGATAAGGGTTGCTAGAATCGGTGGCATCATTAGGTAATGCTTGATGTCTTCGAAGGCATGCTCACACTTATCATCCCACTTATACTTGGCATCCTTTTTGATAAGTGCCAAGAATGGCTGACATCTTCATGATAGGTTGGATATTAGGAGTCTTAGATAATCCAACCGCCCTTAGAATGATCTGAGTTGAGTTAAACTTTTAGGGGGTGGAAATTCTAATATCAGCTTGATCTTCTCCAGATCGATTTTGATTCCCTGATGTCAGACAACAAACTCAAGGAATTTCCTTGAAGCTACTCCAAATACACACTTTAGGGGGATCATTTTGAGGTTATATTATTTTAACTATTCAAAAATTACTCTCAAGTCAAAGAGATGGTCTTCCTTTTCCCTACTTTTGACCATGAGATCATCAACATAGCACTCGACTTGATGATGAATGAGTTCATCGAAGATTAAAGTCATAGCCCACTGGTATGTAGCATCGACATTTTTTAAAGCTCAAAGGCATGACCTTATAGCAATAGATTCCAATTGGGGGTTCTAAAAGTAGTGTTTCTTTAATCTTCAGGGGCCATCTTTATTTAGTTATATCTAGATGAGCCATCCATGAAAGAAGATTGCATGAGATGAGGCAATGTCCACCATCAACTCTGAGATTAGTAGTGAAAATTCTTCTTTTGGACATGCCTTATTTAAATCCCTAAAATCGAAGCATATGTGAATTTGGCTACTCTTTTTCTTATTTGGGATGACACTGGCTAACTAGGTAGGGTATTTTTCTTCTTGGATGAAGCTAGCATCGATCAATTTATTGACTTCATAATTCACCTATTGTTCTATGTCTAATTGCATGCATCTACGAGCTTGCTTGATAGGGTTAGCAGTAGGCTCTATTGCTAGTTTATGGATTGCTACATTAGGAGCCAATCCAGACATCTCTTCATAACACCATGCAAAGTAGTCCTTAAACTCTATCAATAGCCTAGGTAAGTCATTGGTTTCAATTTCATTCAAAGCGTGTATGTTAGTGTGGATCTTCTTAGTTCTAGGCGATTTCCTTGAGCTCATCGATGGTTGACTTAATCTCTTCTTCAAACTCTAGTGGTGCACCTTTGACTCCAAAATTGTCTGGATCATCTAAAATTTCTAAGCATAGCTCCTCATATGAGTTAATGTGATTTGAAAAGAATCTATCAGATTTTAAATAATTGGTAATGTCTAAGAAATAATCGTCATCATCGACTGGACCCATGTGCTGAATCCTAGTCCTGGTCTTCATTGAGACCTTTTGCATTTGTTCTTCCAAATTTTTTTTAAGTATTCTAACTTATGATTTGACCAAATATATGGGATTAACCCTTTCTTTGTTAAATTATGAACACAAGGAAAGTACTAATCAAAAGATAATTCTATTAAATCTTTATATGAAACATCCTCAAGTTCTACATCAACTTCATGATTTGAGGATGATGCTCCCAAAAAGAACATCTGAGTCTTCACACCTATGGATGACTTAGGGCTTCCTTAACTACCAAACTCTCAATTTTTGAGAGGAAAGTGGGTTAGAGCAAAGGTTTCCTGACTATTTCACATATAGACTTAGATACACTTATGATTTGCTTTGGAGCTCGGTCTTCATCGATATGTGGCTCAAGTGTCACCACCAAGGAATCTATTGAGAAGAGTTGGTGTGTAAATATAAGGCTCATCTTATGAACTAGATTCTAAGTCTATATGGATAGCAGGTGTACTCATGGTAGCTGGGATATATCTTCTATTAGGTGGCCAATAAAGAGGTTCTCCATCCCTTGGGGCTAAATTGGCCTCTTCCTCTACCTAATGGAGGTTAAGTCATCTTACCCATATGTTCGAACGGAGTAACAAACTATGGGTGGAATCTAATGTCAGGCTCCACTTCCTCCTCCAAGTCTATTTTCGCTCCCTTTTATTTTCTTTTTCATTTTTTCTTTTCTTTTCCTTTTCTTTTTCTCATTCCTTTTCTTTTTCTTTTTCTTTTTTCTTTTATTTCTAAACTTTGGCCAAGTTCATGAGAGTAGACTTGTTGATATTTAGGGAGGTAGTAAGTCGCATCCTCATATATGCTAACCTTATGAATTATAAATGGCTTGAGATCTCCTTTGACATAGTAGATGATCCCACCTCTCACGGACTTTATACACTGTTATAGAGAGGATGGAACTATGTTGTTCTCATGTATCCATGGTCTCCCAAGAAAAGCATTGAAAGATGTGTCTGAGTCTATAATGTGAAACTTGGCTTTGGTCTTCTAATGATCTATATCCAAGGGCAACACTATGGAGCCTAAGGCCTATTGACCTCAATTTTGGAGTGCAGATTTAATATTAACATCTTAGACTTAGGAGTCTTTTAGATATTAAGACTTCCCTAGTCATAAGACACTTCTAACAATTAGGTAAACATTTAACCTAAACCTAAAGACTTAGAAGGGTTACCCATAAGGTTAGGTTATGCCTTAGGGATTAGGATAATTACCCTACAACCTAAATCCAATCCATGTTCACCTTCTCAAACCAAACATTAAGTTCAATTCAAACATCAAATTCAAATCCAAATCCAAACCCAAATTCCAAAACCAAATGATTGAAGGCCATGATCAAATCCAAACTTAAAACCCTTCCTAAGCCATATGACCTATCCCATGGACTTCGCTAAATCCTAATCAAAATCAATTTAAAATCAATTGATTTTCTCATAATCAATTTAAATCTTCAATTATCTTCCTAAATAAAAAAAATCAAATCTACATTCAAATGATCAAATCTAAACTAAAATAAATCAAATTAAATTAAAACCCTTCCTAAGCCATATGACCTATCCCACAGACTTAGCCAAATCATAATCCAAATCTAGTCAAACTCGATTGATTTTCTCACAAATTAATCATTTTCAATCATCTTCATGAATTTAAATGAAATATACATTTAAATCATCAAAACTAAATCAAAATCCAACATAAGCAACATGACCCAACTCCATGGACTTAGCCAAATTCCTTCATTACAAAACCAAAACTCAATTGATTTTCTTATGAATCAATCATACCTTCAATCATATTCAAAAATACAAATGAAATCTACAGTCACCAAGCCAAACCAAAATCAACCCAAGTCAAACCCAACTTAACCCTTTTGACTTGAAATGTTCAAATGAACCAAAACCCATTTGAACTCAAGCCAATTGCAATTGAATTTATATATCAATACTAAATCCATATATAAACCCAACTAAATCAAACTCAACCCAAAATCAAGCCAACTAAACCCAATTGGTCCACTTGACCCAAAGTGGCCAATTTGACCTATTTGAGCTAAGTTCTAATCCTACCCAAATTGGATTGAACCAAGCCCATCAAAACATCCCATCATAATTGTTGATCACCGTAGGTTGATCAATTATCATAATTGGGTCAAACCAAGTCAACTTGGTCATTTGACCAAGTCAACCCCTTAACCCAAATGAATCCAAACTAACCAAATTACAATCTATGATCCCTTGAAACTAATAATTCAAATCAAAATCAATATTTGAATATGACTTGACCTTAAATTGAGTCAAACCAAATCCAATTGGCCCCTCTTGAAGACCTAAATTGACCTAAAGACCAAATTGGGTCAAATCAAAATATAAACCAAATTGATTGCAATGGCAAAGGTTCATTATAAATTGATTATTGAACTTAACCAAAGCTGTGATTGGACCCAATTGAAACCAATTAACCTACTTAGCCCAAATTGAACTAAATGTTCAAGTTTTCCTAAATTAAAACCAAAACAAAATTAATTGAAACTAAAGTCTACAACCATTTTTAATTGGTCAACTAAACCCAAACCAATAGCCAAGCCAATTGATTCCTCCTTGGCGACCCCATTCACATTAACCAACCAAGCGAGCCAACCCCACCTCCTCCTTACCACCCATGACTCCCTGAGATGGTCGGACAGCCAATAGAAGACAAACTCAATCCCACCGCCCGATCAAGATGAAGGGAGGGGTATGCACCCCCTTGTTTCCACTTAGACACAAACAAAAATCATTTCTCAGAGCCCTACCTACCCAAGATGAGCAGCTAGAGCCATTCCCTAAGCTCCCAAGCTCATTACTCAATCAAAAAAATGCCATTCCCATTTGTCCCAAAATAGGACACTCCCATTTCTAACCTAACTTCCCCTTTTATCCATCAAACTCAAACTAACTTTGCACGCACCTTCCCTAGGCCTCATCGAGCAAGAATGAATCATCTCCCAAGCTTCCTGAGCACCATAGGTGGGACTTCGATCAAAGCTGAGCTCCAAATCATCGATTCATGGCCTTCTGAGCTGCCATCAAGGAATTGATCCAATTGCTAGTCAATAGGCTCCATCTCCACTAGATAAAGCTTCCTCAATCATTCAAGATGCCGGACTTGAGCTCCAATAAGGTATTCTTCAAATAGAAATCCTTATAGAAAAAATGGGTTGGAGCTTTTTGAAGAATACTTGCATCTTATGTGATCTTGACTATTGGATCCCCTCCGATCGATGTCGTGAAGGTGTGGGATCCTTTTAGAGTTGATCTGAGCTCGTGTAAGCTCGGATCAAGTGAGCAATGGTGGATGCACTCCATTCTCCCTCACTCAAGTGATGTTAGGTCACGCACCATCTATTCCACGTGATAAGAATGGATGGTGGTGATTAGATCTGCTAGATCGATTTGATTTAATCCTATTAAGCCGTGGAATTAATCATAGCTGTTTGATCTTAGATCATATGATAGACAAGAAAGCGCATTCGCCACCGCCATGTAGGCACTGAGTAAGATAAGTTTTAAGTAGCCAATCTGCGGTACCATGTGGAAAGCATGCGCGTATACATGTGCCAATAGGATTAGGCTTTAATTAAGCTTAATTAATCATTTTAATGGTTGAAACTTTTAAAATTATAAATAGTCATAAAGAAATAGAAAAATATAAAAAAATACTCATTTTAAAGGTATGTTAGAGGAGAATTAATTAAAAATGATCTTGATTAATTTTGAACAATAATTAAAGTTTAATTACAAAATTAATTACTTGAGTAATTAATCCCAAATTTTATGAATTAATTTTATGGGATGAACTCTAGCTCCCATGATTTTTTTGGGATTTATTGCTCACTTAATTAGGAAAACTAACTAATTAAACCTTAACTACTAGTTTAAGTTAATTAATGATTAATTAATCCCATGAATAATAATAAATTAGTTAATTAAGTTTATTAATCATTGTTCAACAGTAACTGAATTAAGGAATAGGGTTGGGACCCTTTTCTTTAAGTTCATTTCACACTTTTTTAAATTGAAATTAATTAAGATTTAACTAATTAATTAAATCACTTAATCAAATTAAAATCATAATCATCATTAATAAATTAGATCACTTAATTAATAAAGAAGCATTGGTTTGCTTTAAATAATTTTAATTGATTTAATTGTCCTTAAGAACTAGTTTGGTTAAATGAATCACATGCTTATATTTGATTATCATATTTCCAATCATGTTAAATTTGGTATGTCATTTGAATTCATGCATCCATGTTTTCAAAATTAAGTAAAATAAAATGAATTTTCTTTATGTAAGCTTGCCTGTGTTAATTTAATATATGCATTGCTATTATCACTAGTAAATCAAAATGTATTTTTCAAAAGCTTATAAATAAAAAATAATATGTGTTATGATGCTATTTATAAATACATAAGAAATTCATGTGCTTATAGCATATGTGTCTGAATGTTGAGTTCTCTTTCTTCTATACATGTGTTGAATTATATAAGATTGAATGGTAATGGGTATATAGTCTAGACATCCCTGGAACATGAGGCTTTAGCTAGCTCCAAGGAGGTCATTTAATTACCTCACATCCCTAGTTTAACAATGTCACATACCCATTTGATTTCATTCTTATATATTTCATCATTAGAATTTATATAGAGATTTAATTCATATATATAAATGATTTAATACAAAAATATACAATCTTTGCATGGTTTTCTTTCCCTCATTTATGTATACATCCATGTGCGTCCAAGAAAAGCAAGTATATAGTTTGGACATCTTGGGAATACAAGGCTTTAGTTAGCCCCAAGGAGGTCATTTGATTACCTCACTTCCATGGTTTAATAATGACATGTACTTGCCTATATCTTCATACATGTATATGTATATGTGATTAGTGAATGAAAATCCCATTTTACATTAAAATTGCATGCATTTATAATTGACTATGTGGTTGAATTAATTAGCCATATGATTTGGAGCTTACTTCCTATGTTCATGTATACGAATTTACATATGTTTGAATACACATGGATATATAGTCTAGACATCTTGAGAATTCAAGGCTTTAGCTAGCTCCAAGGAGGTCATTTGATTACCTGACTTCCATGGTTTAACAATGGGACATGCCTATTTAATTTCATTCTTATGTCCTTTTTGTATAAGAATTTGGATAAAGTTTGAAATTAAAATATTTAATAAAATATAAATTCTAAACATACACATACATTCATCATTTAAGTGTGCTAAAATATGTTGCATGTATGGATACACTTAGGATTAAATCATATGCATGTTACATGTGTTGGAAAGGAATGATTTAATATATGGCATGTGGTAGTAATTCAATTAAATTAACCTTAAGATGCCTTTAATAGGATTATTTAAAGTGAACCTGAGGATTAATTAAATCATTTAATCGACCATTCACTAAAGAGAACTAAATCAAATTAATATACTTTAGAAAGTGACTTAAGGTAGGGATAAAAAGGGCAATCCTCTCTTCCTCTCTTTATAACACTTAGTTGCTAAGTGTAATCAAATGAAGCAAAACAAAATACAAATTAAAATTCTCAAATCAATTAAACTACTTCAAGTGAAATCAACCATTCATGTTAAATTTAATCCTTCTACACTTAGAAAATACAACACTAATGCTTAACAAGACTTACCACACAAGCCTTAATACACACATTAGAATTAAGTCACCACTTATAGCTCTAAGTTAGGATGGTGTATGATGTGATGTATGTTTTATTTTATGGCGTATTATTTTAGATTGTATGTTAAGATGTATGCTTCATAGACTGGATGATAGGCCAATATTAGCCTAGTCATGTTTTCTACAAGAGATTATGCTTAAGGAATGCTTAAAAATAAATGTAAATGCTCTTTTTATAGGTTGCTTAAATCCTTAAGCATAATCCAAGTTAGGACAGGTGGGCTTAGTTACCCATGTGTAGGGTGCTAAGTCCAAATTATTAATATAACTGCTTGGGATTATATGTAAATTTAGCAAACCTCTATTTTGTAGGTGTAGTTAGATTTACTTTTCCCACATAAATGTAATTTTTGTAATAGGAATTAAGATTAATGCTATGGGGGATTAAGATGAGCAGCAGCTAGAAGGCTTTATCCTAGGGTGCCCTATGATGCCTTTGAAGCAAGCACCATCCAAATCAAAGAAGGAACCAAATAAAAAATAAAGATATGAAGAAAGAAGACCCCCATAACATTTAATACAATTATAATTATTCCTTCATATTTCAGGTTGTATAAGGGTAGACCTCGGCTACCCATCTTTACTCTCTTCGGGTTATACGGTGGTACTCGACCGCACCAACCTCTTGTTCTTTTATGATAGTTTATATAATTATTTAATGTTATGTTTAGATTGTGCATTAGGATGACATGATTTTCATAGTTTCTTAAATGATTGATGCTTTAATATGTGGTTTGGATACAATTAGGTTCTTAGGATAAAAATAACTTTTCTACCCAACTAATCACTCATAACTAAATTTTAAAGAACTCATAATCTCATCATAAAGCCTAAGACATGATTAAGATAAATAAAAGATTTAGCAACCCCTTAGATGTATGGTTGTATGTTTCACATCATGCATGCATATTTTTCTCTCTCTTGAACATGAAGGATCTCCATCCTTGCATGATAAAGGAATGCTTGACTTGTGAGGGCATCCCTTGTGGTGGAGAACACCTTTTTCTAGCTAATTTGACCCATAACCTATTTCATCATGCATTTAGGCATAAGTAATCCTAAAGCCTCTATCAAATGATGTGTCAAAAATGAAATAAAATTTGAAAAGATTTTGCATCTATATATTAAGTCATATGCTCATACCACTCATGCTCTAGTCTCTTAGGGAGTGTGTTTTGGACTTTAGTCTCTTTCTAGTTAAATGATTTCCTTAGCTATCTTGCAATTCATAAGACTGGACTACATGGTTTTAAAATCATATGAGGAGTTAGCTGGTGGCTACTTTAAGTGATTATAAGTCTAGAAGTGGATAATTTATTCTCTCTTGTGGAGGTAAAACCTTATGTCCACTTGTCGCTTAGATTTAGGTTGTGCTTTAGCTCATACTAAAGCTCCCTAGATTTAGGATCCAAGCTAGCTATTTCCTTCGGGCTATGAGCATAAATCCTCACTTCTTAGGCATTCTCATAAATTTGTGTTGGTGGATTATAAGCCCTAGTAATCTAATTAAATTTCAACTCAAAACATATAAATCACCTCAACTTCAAAATTATAAAGCCCAACCATAGGATAGATTAGAATGCTTACTAAGCTTCCAAGTATCATGAGAATTTCCTACTTATTTCATTTGGATTCCAAAAATAAGTCTTCTCCTTGAACTCTCTCAATTGATTTTCCAAATACAACCAATCCTTTGATAGTTCAACCTTGAATTCTTTGGAGATGCTAATTGTCTACTTTAATCGAGTGTATTCTAAGGAAATTTCATTTCATAAGATGTAATTAACTCTGGAGGCTTACATCCATAGGGAACTTAAGAACCTGGTTTAATATAAACCCTGCTTTATTCATCCATATAAAGTAGGGGGAAATTTTCTAGTACATTCATAGACCCATTATGCCTTAGGAATCCTTATTATGTTATTAGGTCCATTGTAGGGTGATGCCTCTATCTTTTGAGATAGTACATCATACATCAATATTGTACCCGATCAGCTCAAAAAGTATCCCCCCTATGATCTGTGTGGTGCCCCCTCCCCCCACATACATCCGGAAATAAATAGCATAAGGCCCTCTCCCCTTATTGATTGAATCCTCTAAACATCATCCTTTTTGTTTGGAGTTTGGAGATGTCGATCCTCAAGTAGGCAATGGTTCTTAGAGTTATAATGTTGACTGATACACTTGGGTCAACCAGAACTCTGGTTAGCTTGTATCTGCCAACATCCACTATAATGTAAAGAGGTGGTTGTGCTCAATCGTCCCAAGGAGTAAATCTTCATCAGAATGTAACTCCTAAGATGTTCTTCGAGTGGCATGCCTCCTCTTTAGTAGTGGTCAGCTAAGCTAAGCATATCTCTAGATCAAGTAAGGCCTAATTAGAGATTCCCTCATTTCTTTGGATAAGACAAAGGCATTTTCTTTGGATAAGATAAGGGCGTCGTATATGCTTAGCTTAGCTGGAAACTTTCTAAGGTGAGCTAGGAAATTGTAATCAACTCTGGCTTGGTCCTCCACAAGCATATCTATGGGTGGATCATCCTATGGAGGGGTTATATGCTCACTAGAACCAATGACTTGCTTACCTTTATCCTGAAGGGCTACCCTGTGTGGTAGAACTTTGACACTGCTTAGGTTGACTTCTGTGACTTCTTGGAATGATTAGCTTGTAAAAAGTTCTACTTTCTTAACAGGCATGCCTATAGCTTCTCTTATGGGATCCTCAGAGTCAGTTGACTCCAAGTTAATCTCAAGAGGTGAACTCGATTGATTTAGAGAAGATAGCTTGACTCTAAATCAGAAAGGAAATGATTGAAACTACTAGAGATATTATTTTTATTTAGACTCAGAGAGATTTCAATAAGAATAAAAGCAAGAGCATTAGAAGTAGACAATATATAAGTAGAATTAACTTTTTTCATTAATTTCTTTTTGGGTGGAGGTATATGATATAAATTAATAAAATAACGGAGTTAGGGATTTAGTGCCCTTATCCACATATACAATGCTCCTACGGGTAGAAGAGGATCTATCAGAAGAGGTGGTAGCTGCAACGGTGGAGTGAGTACTAGACTCGGATGATGGCTGTACTATTGGACTATCTCGGGCAAGTATGGTGAGCTGCTGCTACTGCTGGGCTATCACCTTCCCCTAGTTGTCCTTTGTAATAGAAAACCTTTTTTGGTGTTCGAGGTTTGAGCTACTTAAGGCACCTGCAAGGAAAGATTCTTGATCTTAGAAATGATCTTCTTAGAGGTTTTGGATAGGGATATATCCTAACCTTCTTTGGTCTTTAGAGGATCGCAAGTATCCCCAAGTATCTGCAAGGATTACTCTAATAGAACTAGATGGTTATTCTAATAAGTATTTCTTAGGGATAACTATGGCTTTCAACTTGGAGCTATGCTCAAGCTAGTCCTTAAAAGTGATACAATACTCTAAGACATGGCCTAATATGCAGTGGTAGGGGCAATAACTAGGATCATCGCTCTTGCCCACTTCCTTTGACGTCTTAGGCTATGGTAACTGAAAGACCGGTTTCTTTAAGAGATTCTTAAAGATTTTTCTAACTACCTCCCTCTTGAATGAATATGGCTTATTCAATCTATCATTATGAGTTGGTGGAAAGTAGCTGCCTGGTGATGGATATGGATACCACTACTGGGTAGGCTATTGAGGTGAGGGAAATGGTCATTGTGGTTTCTACGGTGGCTAGTATGATGGTTGAGGTGGTGGAAGAGGAGGTGGCAAAGGAGGCTGCTGAGCTCGTAGTCTCTCATACTAAACTCTGGATGGCTGCTTACCTCTGTCCATTCACGCAACTGTAACTGGCTTCTTCTCAAACACCTTTTGTGGCTTGGGCCTAGATGATTGGTCGGGAAAGGGCAACTATTTGGCTTCCTCTTGTAGGCTAGCCGCCTTATTGATTAATTTCTGAAATGTTTTGATGGTAAAGCCCTCAAGCATGAAGGCGACCGGGCCAAGGATATTCTTGAGAAGAATCTCAATGGCATGTTGTTCGGATAGATGTGGTTCGCATTTCATGCCAAGTTGCACCATAGTGACTGTAATCAATAGGGACTCATTGAGTTTCTATTTCCTTACAATGAGGTCGCCTACAGTCACCCTCTACTGAGCTCTAGCAAAACTTTTGATAAGTAGGTGCTCCAACTTAGTAAAAGTCTTCAACGAACCATTAGGCAGATCGGTGTACCAATCAAATGCAACACCTGACAGACTGCTAACGAAAAGGCGGAAGAGGAGTGCATTGTTGGCACTAGTGTTGCAATAGCTAGCTCAAAAGTGTGCAATGTGTTATCGTTAGCTCCCACAAGCATCAAAGATCTTGAAGGATGGTGCCACAAAATCCTAAATAAAATAAAAATAAAGTAAAAACCTAAGCCTAAAAAATTAACCTAAAAATAAAACCTAAAATAAAAAATAAATAAAACATAAACCCTAAACAAAAAAAATACCTAAACCTAAAATAAATTAAACATAAACATAAACTAAAATAAACTAAACTAAAATAAACAAAACCTAAACCTAAAATAAACTAAACCTAAATCTTAGATAAAATAAAATAAAAGAAACTAAAAATAAACCTAAACATAAACTAAAAAAAACCTAAAAATAACCAAAAATAAAAACCTAAAACCCAAACCTAAAAAAATAAAATAAAAACCTAAACTTAAACCTAAAAATAAAAAATAAAACCTAAACCTAAAAAATAAAATAAATTTAAAACTAAACTAAAAAAATATACATAAACCTAAACTTAAACTTAAAAATTAAACTAAAATAAAAAAAACCTAAAATAAATAAACTAAACTAAATAAAAATAAAAAATAAACCTAAATAAAATAAAATAAATAAAAATTTAACTAAATAAACCAAACCTGGGTTTGCTTTAAAACCCTGAAACCTTAAAACCTAAACCATAAATCCTCTTAAATCCTAAACCCTAAATCATAAGTAACCTTAAACTCTAAACCCTACCTGCTTACTCTGGCAGCATATAACCCTGGGCACGTTGTCCTGGGCATGGCCCTACCCTGATCCAAGGCTCTAAGGCCCTAGTACTGACCTGGGCTCTGGGCCCAGGCCACACCTGGGCTCTGGGCCCTGGGCCCTGGGCCCTGGGCCACTTAACCAGGCCCTGGGCACTGGGCCCTGGGCCTGGGCCCTAAACTACCTGAGTGACCCTGAGTACTAATTGACCCCTCCCTCCCTAACCCAACTTTAAATCCTAAAGTATACCTTGTGCTAATCACTGAAAACTCTACCCTGACCCTAAACCAAAACTAAACCCTAAATGCTAAAAATCATAAACTTTAAACCTAAACCACCCTAACCTCCCAGCCACCAAAGCATAAACTCTATAAAACCATAAACCTCAAACCCTAAACCCTAAACCCTCAAACTCTAAATCTAAACCTAAAGTAACTAAATAAATTAAAAAATAAACCTAAATCCTAAAACTTAATAAATTAAACCTAAACCTAAACCCTAAGAGTGGGCAGAACCTTGATGACATGAGCATCACCATCAACTAGGCTCTCTAGATGAGAGGTGCAAAGGTGGCGATTGGTATTGTGGTGGTGGGGGATCTAGAGGTGTTTGTCGATATGGAGGTGGTGGTCGGAGCAGTGGTGGTTATGTAGGCGGGAAAAGTGACGGATGTTACAACCATGGTGGTGCCTGAGGGAGAGTTGGGGATATGATGGGGATCCGCTACTCGAGAGGCCAGGGTAGTTCTGATGGGAACTGGAGAAACTAAAGAACTACTCATCCGATCTACTGTTTATGGAACTATGTCTTTATAATAGAGACGGTTCTAGTTATCTAGAATTTTTGATTTGCTCTGTCTGTGCTCATTTTTCATCTATGTCATTGCTGGTGTCTTAGAAAACTTGGTGTGTTACTTGGTTGATGAAATCGAAAAGATGAAATCATGAATCTGAATTTGTTCTCTATTAAAAAAAAATCAAAAACCCTAAACCCTAAATGAAAACCTGAACCCTAAACCTAAAACCTAATACTTAAAACCTAAACCCTAAACCCTAAATCCTAAACCCTAAACCCAAAAAAAACCTAAACCCTAAAACTTATACTTGAAACCCTAAAGCCTAAACCCTAAACCATAAAATTCTAAAAACCTAAACCTAAACTAAATAAAACCTAAAAATAAAATAAATAAAAAACTTAAACCAAAATAAAATATTAAAATAAAATAAAATAAAAACATAAACTAAAACATAAATCGAAACCTAAACCTAAACCTAAAACTAAAATGAAAATAAAGGAACAAAAATAAAAACTTAACTAAAATAAAATAAATAAAAACCTAAACTAAACTAAAAATAAAAACCTAAATAAAATAAAAACTAAACCTAAACTAAAAATAAAAAAATCCTAAAATAATATAAAATAAAAACTAAATAAAAATCTAAACCTAAATAATAAATAAAAACATAAAACATAAAAATAAATAAAAAATAAAACTTAAACCCTAAACTAAAAAAACCTAAACATATAATAAAAATAAAATAAACCTAGACCTAAACTAAAATAAACTAAACTAAAATAAATAAAACCTAAACCATAGCCTCAAATAAACTAAACCTAAACCTAAACCTAAACTAAATAAAATAAAATAAACTAAAAATAAACCTAAACCAAAACAAAAAAATAAAACCTAAAAATAAACCTAAAATATAAAGCTAAAACCTAAACCTAAAAAAATAAAATAAAAACCTAAACCTAAACTTAAAGATAAAAAAATACCTAAACCTAAAAACTAAACTAAAAATAAACCTAAACTAAAAAATAAATCTATACATAAATTTAAACCTAAAAAAATAAACTAAAATAAAAACCTAAATTAAAATAAATAAACCTAAAATAAAAATTAAACTAAAAAAATAAAAATAAACCTAAATCAAAATAAAATAAATTAAAATAAAAAAATAAACTAAATAAACCTAAACCTACTAGTTTACTTAATTTAAAGAAATAAAAGAAATTAAAAATTAAAAAAAATTAAAAATTAAAAACCCTAACCCCAAACTAAATCCCAGTGACCTAAACCTAAAATCCTGCAGACCCTAAACCCTAAACCCAAACTGAGCTAATTTAGGCCACTCCACCCTCTCCCTAAACCCTGACCACTTACCATAAACCCTAAACCCTAAAAACTCTAAATCTTAAACCACCCCCTAGGCTGATCCCTAAGCTTGAATGAGCCACCACCCACCAAGTTGACCTCTGAAGTCCTCCTCCACTAAACCCTAAAGCAATCCTAAACTTTAAACCAATGACAACCCTGGTGACCTGACCCTAAAGGCCTAACCCAACCCAAAACCTAAATGCTAAACACTAATTCCTAAACCTTAAACCCTGAATACCTAGACCTAAACTAAATAAAACTTAAAATGAAAATAAAAAACCTAAAACTAAATAAAATAAAATAATAAAATAAAATAAAAACCTAAACTAAAACCTAAACTTAAAAATATAATAAAATAAAATAATTAAAATAAATTGAAATAAAATAAATAAAAACCTAAATAAACTAAAAAGTAAAGTAAACCTAAGAATAAAAACTTAAATAAAATAAAACTAAACAAAAAATAAAGATAAAATAAAACTATAATAAAATAAAATTAAAACTAAATAAAAACCTAAACCAAAAAATAAACTACAAAAATTAAACTTAAAAAATAAATAAGAAACAAAACCTAAACCCTAACCTAAAAAAAAACCTAAACCTAAAATATAAAATAAAATAAACGAAATAAAATAAACCTTAACCTAAACTAAAATAAATAAAACCAAAACATAATCTTAAATAAACTAAACCTAAACATAAATCTAAACTAAATAAAATAAAATAAACTAAAAATAATCTTAAATCTAAACTAAAAAATAAAACCTAAAAATAAAAATAAAATGAAAACCTAAAACCTAAACCTAAAAAATGAAATAAAAATCTAAACTTAAACCTAAAAATAAAAAAATAAAACCTAAACCTAAAAAATAAAATAAAAATAAAACTCAACCAAATTTTAAACCTAAACCTAAACCTAAACTTAAAAAATAAACTAAAATAAAAAACCTAAAATAAAATAGAAAAACTTAATATAAATAAACTAAACTAAATAAAATTAAAGATTAGGTCTAAATAAAATAAAAAATAATATGAACTAAAATAAATAAAAAATCAGAAACCCTAAATCCTAAACCCTAAATGCTAAACTTACAATCCTGAACCCTAAACACTAAACCTTAAAAAAGCTTAAACCGTAAACCCTAAACCCTAAACCCTTAAAGCATAAACCCTAAAACCCTAAACCCTAAACCCTAAAACCTAAACTGTTGGCTTAATTAGCCTCATGTTCAATTCAATTAATTTTGATGATAACAAATAAATGCTTGGATGTTCTAATGAATATTTTTATGTGTTTTAGATATATCAATTGCTAATTACATATCTAATACATTAGAGGAAATTGCAAGAGTAGAAGAATGAAAAGGATAATGTGAAGCTCAAGATAGGGTTATATGACTATTCATATGAGTTCATTGGCATGAATTAATTTGCTCACAACTTATCATATTATTTTAATGAGGTTAATTTATATAAATCTTTATTTAATTAACATTCAATTATATGTTTCATACATAGCATTAAAATTGTCAAAGTAATAAATGATAAAAACTATTAAGTATAATTATTTTATTTACTTAATATAATTAAGTATTTGAACTTAATTTGCTAGTTATAAGATAACTAACATATTTATGATTATATATAGATTATATCATAATTTTTAAATGTCACATGTCAAAATTAACAAAAATATATAAAATTTTGTATTTTAGCCAAAGTAATTTTTTAATCAAAGAATTCATATCTGATTTCATCTCCAACGGATTCCTTGGATTTTTCCTTTAATTTAAGAGGTTACATGAACCACTTTTGATTAAAATTAAATTTATTATGATTTTTTAGACATTAGCTGATTTTTATAATGAATGCATGCTACATGCTTTGAATATCTTAAGAGCCATATTTGATTACTTTTTGACTTACCCATGTGAATAGCCAAATTTTGGCTACTAAATTTAATATTTATTTAATATAAATTATATTTTTTTGAATATTAAATTATTAGATGATAACATGAGGTTTGCATGATATATTTTAAAAATATGATCTTCTTGCCTATAAATAGCCCTCATTCTCTTCATGAAAGTATTCCTCATTCAATATTCAAAATCCCTCCAGCAAATCTAAGAGAAAATTTCTTAGATTTTCCTTCCAAGTGTTCTCCAAATATTGCAAGATCAAATCCTTGGTTTGGAAGCTTCATCATCTTCAACTAAGCAAGCCTTCTCAAATTACTTGAGTTTGTTTTCTTGATCTTAATCCTTTTTAGATGTTCATGCTATTTTCACCATCTATTTATTCTTTCCAATTTATACTTTTTGGTGGATTAGTCTTTGGACATTATTTTTCACATCAAAGTTTCTCAATCATTTTTTTGTGATAAACTCTTATGATAGTTTGTAGGATCTATTTCAACTTGCTGAAAATTTTAACTTCCTACAAATTTATTTTGGTTTCTTGAAATATTTCTTCATTAGTCTTATTTTGAAAGATCATTTATTCTTAGATCTATTTTAGAAGTATATTTTTAAGCATTTAAAAATAAATTATTATGCTGAAATTATTTTTTATATTTGTTAGATCTCTCTTTTTAATTAAAAGCTTACTAGTATACTTAGATCTATCATATACTCATTTTATTTAAATATTTTGTGATCATTAGCATTAATTGAAAGAATCTTTTTGGTAAAAATAAAATAAATTATTCCTTACTGAAATTTATTTTATTGTGTAAAAGAATATTGTGAAATTATTTTGAAATCATTTTTTAAAATCTTAGTAAGATCACTTTAAGATATTTATTTCAATATTAAGTGAGCATAATATCTTGCCAAAATTTTTAAGTTGTAAGTGATCATTTGTAAGTTGTGAGATCATTTTTTGAATTGGATAGCTTGGTATATTTGTGAGAGATTTATTTTATCAAAATTTACTATTTTGTATTTTTCTTTTTGTGCTGTAAAATTTATTTTGGGGTTGTACTCTCCCCTTTGTAGGAGAGTACATATTATTGTAGGGGTTGTACTTTCTTATAGGAGTACTATTTATAAGCTATTTTTGTATTTAGTGGATTCCTAGCCAGGGGTGGCTAGGCGTGGGATCTGGTTTTGGGGTTTGGCCAAACCACATAAAAATTGTGTGCCTATTGTCTCTCTTTACTTTACTGTACTTTTATTTTTGCTACATTAAGAATTGTATCCTGTCATTATAAAATCAAAAATTAATTTTCTACTAAAAATTAAAATTTAAAATTTAGTTTTAAATATCACCCAATTCACCTCTTGGGTGCTATAGTGACTCACAATTGGTATCAGAGCCTAGGCTCTTTTATTGTCTTAACATCCATGAGTAGATCTTTTCACTATGGTAGATGGTTTTCCAAAGGGTTCACTACTAGAGGGACAATCCACTCATAGACCTCCACTTTTAGATAGTGTACCATTTGACTATTGGAAAAATAGAATTAGTACATTTTTAAGAGGTCAAGATGCACACATGTGGTATATGTTGACACATCAATATCATACACCCATAGTAGAAGTAAATGGAATTAAAGTAGAAAAACCTTTTGAGGAATGGTTTGTAGCTGAAAGAGAACTTGATGAATTAAATGTTAGGGCTTGTAATACTTTACATTGTGCTTTATTACCTGATGATTACATGAAAATTTCTATGTTAAGTACAGTAAAAGATATATGGGATAAACTCATTATAACTTATGAAGGAACTAGTGAAGTTAAAGATGCTCACATAAATAGACTTGTTCATGAATATGAGTTATTTCATATGTCTCCTTCAATCTATTTCGATATGTATACTAGATTCATGAAAATAATTAACACATTGCATTCTCTTGGAAAACATATAGGAATCAAGACTTAGTCTATAAGATTCTTAGATGTCTTCCAAAAGAATGGGAAGCTAAAATGCTATTAGTGAAGCTAAGGATTTATCTACTTATCCACTTGATCAGCTTTTGGGTTCTTTGATAGCACATGAACAGTTATTGCTCAAAGGGATAAGATGGATAACTCAACAAAAGGAGAAGAGAAAGGAAAAGCCATTGCATTACAAGTTGATGATAGTGATGAGCATAACACCTCAAGCTTGGATGGTGATAGTGATGAGGTGGTCATGCTATCCAAAAGGCTTGGGAACTTGCTAAGGAAGAAGAATCAAAGGTATAAAAATTCTAAAAACTATAAATTTCAAACTAAAAAATTTCCTACAAGAGAGGGGATCATTTGCTACCATTGTAAAAAGCCTGGACACATAAGAGGTGATTGTCCGAACTTCAATCAAAGAAAAAAGATTGATGTTAAAAGAAGAAAAAATATGAAGGAGAAAAAGTACCATAAGAAGAAGAAGACAGCTTTATGGGCCAATCCAGATTCAAATGAATCAAGTACTTGCTCATCCGATGAAGAGGTCAACATATGTCTTATGGAAAATGGAGAATCTGACTTAGATTCTTAAGAGGTATGTAATGATATATCTTATGATGCATTAGATGAAGCTTTTAATGATTTAGTTATTGAATATAAAAAATTAAAAAGAAAATACAAAACCTTAGAAAAGAACATAAAAATTTAGATATGCATTTTGTGATTCAAAATGAATGTGATAATTTAAAAAGTAAAATACTTCTTTATTAAATTGTTCTTTACTTGTATGTAAACTTGAAAAAGAGAATATCTTGTTAAAAGCAAGATTAGAATTATGTTTGAAATCACAAGTTCATTACAATACTTCATCAAGAAAAATATTTAATAGAAATTATTTGCATTATACACATCCCACCCATATACCTTATAATTATCGTGCTAAGTCATATGCAAACACTAATGTTTGGTGCAACTATTATGATAGAAAAGGGCATATTTCATTTGATTGTTATGCATGTAAATTACAAAACACTAAGCAATCATCTTATGTATGGGTACCAAAAGGTACAAGCGCTACACAAACCACGCATGATAGATATCTTTCTTCAAATGTAGAATGTGGACCCAAACATGTTTGGGTTTCAAAAGTTAACATGTGAGTTTCTTTTGTAGGAATGCCTTCAAAGCAAAATCAAAGAAGGCATGTGGTACTTGGACAGTGGATGTTCAAGACATATGACGGGAGATAAAGATAAATTCACAACTTTAGAATCAAGTGATGGAGGATTTGTTACATATGGAGATAATGCAAAGGGAAAGATCATTGGCATTGGTTCTATTTGTAAGAATTCTATCACTTTAGATAAAGTTTTTCTAGTAGAAGGATTAAAACATAATTTAATTTCTATTAGTCAATTATGTGATAAAGGTTTGAATGTAGTATTCCATGCATCATATTGCATTATAAAAAATAATGAAAATGTTTTGTTAGTAGGAAAAAGATATAAAAATATTTGTGTCATTGATTTAGATAGCTTTCATGATGTGAATTTGAATTTACTTTGTTCTAAAAGCACTCATGATGATATATGGTTATGGCATAGGAGACTATGTCATATTAACATGCACACACATAATAAAATTGCCAAACTTGATTTAGTAGTTGGATTGCCTAAATTAAATTTTCATTCAAACTATGTTTGTGATGCATGCATTCATGGTAAGCATTATAGAAGCTCATTTAAAAGTAAAAATATTGTTTCTACTTCTAGACCTCTAGAATTATTGCACATGGATTTATTTGGTCCTATTAGCATCACTAGCTTAGGTGGAAAAAATTATGGTTTTGTGATTGTTGATTATTTCTCAAGATATACTTGGGCTTTATTTGTAACTTATAAGGATGATGTTTTTGGTGAGTTTAGAAAGTTTTCTAAATATATTCAAAGAGAACAAGGCCTTTTGATTAATAGGGTTCAAATTGATCATGGTGGTGAATTTGAAAATAAATTATTTGAGGATTATTGTGATGAACATGGGATTAGACATAATTTTTCTGCACTTAGAACTCCCCAACAAAATGGAGTAGTAGAGAAAAAATAGAATATTAATTGAATTAAGTAGATCTATGCTTGATGAGTATAAATTGCCAAAATATTTTTTGGGCGAAGTAGTAAATCGCATGTTATGTGATGAATAGGATCTATTTTAGACCAATTTTGAAGAAGACACCCTATGAATTATTTTTTGGAAAGAAGCCTAAGATTGAACACTTTCATGTATTAGGATGTAAATGCTTTATTTTTAATAATGGAAAAGATCATTTAGGTAAGTTTGATTGCAAATCAAATGATGGTATTTTCTTAGGATACTCTCTTTCTAGTAGAGCTTATAGAGTTTTCAATAAAAGAAAAATGATTGTAGAAGAATCAATACTTGTTATTTTTGATGAAAATTTTATTGATCCTATTAGAAATGATGTGATTGATGAAGAGATTGATAATTTTAAGAAAATATCTTTAGAAAATAATATGGATGATTCATTGCCTAAAGAATGGAAATATAATAAAAATCATCCAAAGGAACTAATTATAGGAGATCCTTCAAAAGGAGTTATGACTAGAAGACATAGTAGAGAGGTTGTAGATCATTCAACATTTTATCTGAGGTTGAACCTAAAAATTTAGAAGAAGCATTAAATGATAATTTTTGGATTATTGCTATGGAAGAGGAGTTGAATCAATTTGTAAGAAATGATGTTTGGGAATTAGTCCCAAGACCCCAAGATCAAAATGTCATTGGAACAAAATGGATCTTTAGGAATAAGCTAGATGATTTAGGTTGTATTGTTAGAAATAAAGCTAGGTTAGTTACACAAGGGTACACACAAGTTGAAGGTATAGATTTTGAAGAATCTTTTGCACCCGTAGCAAGACTAGAAGCTATTAGGTTACTCCTTGCTTATGCTTGTTTTAGAAATTTTAAACTTTTTCAAATGGATGTCAAAAATGCATTTTTGAATGGATTTATTGACCAAAATGTATTTGTAGAGCAACCACCTGGATTTGAGAGCCTTGATTATCCAAATCATGTGTATAAATTAAAGAAAGCCTTATATGGTTTAAAATAGGCTCCTCGTGCTTGATATGATAGGTTAAGTAACTTTTTGATAGATCATGGATTTAGAAAGGGTAGAGTAGATACCACCTTATTCCTTAAGAGCATACATGATGATTTGATTGTGGTACAAGTGTATGTAGATGATATATTATTTGGAAGTACAAATGAATCTTTATGCCATGAGTTCTCATCTTTAATGTCTAAAGAGTTTGAAATGAGTATGATGGGAGAACTTAACTTTTCTCATCATTCAACATTCATCTGTCAAACCAAGTACACAAATGAATTGCTTGAGAGGTTTGACATGAAAAGATTTAAATCTAGTAAAACTCCTATCAGCCCATCTACAAAATTAGATTTAGATGAATTAGGAAAATTGTTGATCAAAAACTTTATAGGAGTATGATAGGTTCACTTTTATACCTTGCTTTCTAGTAGGCACGATATTATTTGTTTGTTTGTTTGTGTGCTCATTTTTGGGCCAAAAGAATCTCATTTAATAGCGTCAAGCGTATCTTTCGGTATTTGATAGGCACTACTAGGTTAGGTTTATGGTATCCTAAAATTTTTATCATGTGATTTGGTTGCTTATTCTGATGCTAATTTTGCAGGATGCAAAGTAGATAGAAAAAGCACATCTGGCACATGTCATTTTTTAGGATCATCACTTGTGTCTTGGTCATCTTGGAAACAAAATTCTATAGCTTTATCCACTGCTGAGGCTGAGTACATAGATGCCGCTAGTTGTGTTGCTCAGGTCCTTTGGTTAAAGAAACAATTAAAAGATTTTGGTATTAAGCAAGATCACATTCTAGTTCAGTGTGATAATACTAGTGCTATTAGTTTGACTAAAAATCTTATCCAGTACTCACGCACCAAGCATATAGAAATTAGACATCATTTTATTAGGGATCATTCTTTGAAAGGTCATGTTAATATGAATTTCATTAGTACCGATATACAAATTGCAGATATTTTTACAAAACCCTTACCAGAAGAACATTTTCATACTTTAAGATGCATGATTGGAATGTTAGATCCTGATATTTAAAATTATATGTAGTTTGTTCTCAGTTTTTGATGTTGTCAAAAGGGGGAGAAGAGTAAAATGTTGGTTAGTATTAAGTCTATTTCATGCATACATTTAGGGGGAGCAACATTATTCATCTCTTATGCATAAATTTTTTCTAAGAGAATTTTTTTTTCAAAAACTATAATGAAATGTCAATTTGCACCTTCATCAAAATTAATACCCAACATTAGTTTGTCATCATCAAAAAGGGGGAGATTGTTAGCTTAATTAGCCTCATGTTCAATTCAATTAATTTTAATGATAACAAACAAATGCTTGGATGTTCTAATGAATATTTTTATGTGTTTCAGATATATCAATTGCTAATTACATATATAATACATTAGAGGAAATTGCAAGAGTAGAAGAATGAAAAGGATAATGTGAAGCTCAAGATACAATATTTTGGATTATATGACTATTCATATGAGTTCATTGGCATGAATTAATTTGCTCACAACTTATCATATTATTTTAATGAGGTTAATTTATATAAATCTTTATTTAATTAACATTCAATTATATGTTTCATACATAGCACTAAAATTGTCAAAGTAATAAATGACAAAAACTATTAAGTATAATTATTTTATTTACTTAATATAATTAAGTATTTTAACTTAATTTGCTGGTTATAAGATAACTAACATATTTATGATTATATATAAATTACATCATAATTTTTAAATTTCACATGTGAAAATTAACAAAAATATATAAAATTTTGTATTTTAGCCAAAGTCATTTTTTAATCAAGGAATTCATATCTGATTTCATCTCCAACGGATTCCTTGGATTTTTTCCTTTAATTTAAGAGGTTACATGACCCACTTTTGATTAAAATTGAATTTATTATGATTTTATAGACATTAGCTGATTTTTATAATGAATGCATGCTACATGCTTTGAATATCTTAAGAGCCATATTTGATTACTTTTGACTTACCCATGTGAATAGCCAAATTTTGGCTGCTAAATTTAATATTTATTTAATATAAATTATATTTTTATTGAATATTAAATTATTAGATGATAACATGAGGTTTGCATGATATATTTTTAAAATATGATCTTCTTGCCTATAAATAGCCCTCATTCTCTTCATGAAAGTATTCCTCATTCAAAATTTAAAATCCCTCCAGCAAATCTAAGAGAAAATTTCTTAGATTTTCCTTCCAAGTGTTCTCCAAATATTGCAAGATCAAATCCTTGGTTTGGAAGTTTCATTATTATTAATTAAGCAAGCCTTCTCAAATTACTTGAGTTTGTTTTCTTGATCTTAATCCTTTTTAAATGTTCATGCTATTTTCACCATTTATTTATTCTTTTCAATTTATACTTTTTGGTGGATTAGTCTTTGGACATTATTTTTCACATCAAAGTTTCTCAATCATTTTTTTGTGATAAACTCTTATGATAGTTTGTAGGATCAATTTCAACTTGCTGAAAATTTTAACTTCCTGCAAATTTATTTTGGTTTCTTGAAATATTTCTTCATTAGTCTTATTTTGAAAGATCATTTATTCTTAGATCTATTTTAGAAGTATATTTTTTAGCATTTAAAAATAAATTATTATGCTAAAATTATTTTTATATTTGCTAGATCTCTCTTTTTAATTAAAAGCTTACTAGCATACTTAGATACTCATTTTATTTAAGTACTCTGTGATCATTAGCATTAATTGAAAGAATCTTTTTGGTAAAAATAAAATAAATTATTCCTTGCTGAAATTTATTTTATTGTGTAAAAGAATATTGTGAAATTATTTTGAAATCATTTTTTAAAATCTTAGTAAGATCACTTTAAGATATTTATTTCAATATTAAGTGAGCATAATATCTTGCCAAAATTTTTAAGTTGTAAGTGATCATTTGTATGTTGTGAGATCATTTTTTGAATTGGATAGCTTGGTATATTTATGAGAGATTTATTTTATCAAAATTATTATTTTGTATTTTTCTTTTTGTGTTGTAAAATTTATTTTGGGGTTGTACTCGCCCCTTTGTAGAAGAGTACATATTGTTGTAGGGGTTGTACTCACCCGTTATAGGAGAGTACTATTTGTAAGCTATTTTTGCATTTAGTGGATTCCTAGCCAGGGGTGGCTAGGCGTGGACGTAGGCCGGTTTGGGGTTTGAACCACATAAAATTGTGTGCTATGTTGTCTCTCTTTACTTTATTGTACTTTTATTTTTGTTGCATTAAGAATTGTATCCTATCATTATAAAATCAAAAATTAATTTTCTACTAAAAATTAAAATTTAAGATTTAAGTTTTAAATATCACCCAATTCACCCCCCTCTTGGGTGCTATAGTGACTCACATAAACCCTAAATCCCTAACCCTAAACCTGAAACCCAAAACCTAAACCTAAAGTAACTAAATAAAATAAAAAATAAACCTAAACTCTAAACCCTAAATCCTAAACCTTAAAAAACACTAAACCCCAAGCCTTAAAAGAATACACTCTAAAATCCTAAACCCTAAATCCTAAAACCTAAACCCTAAACCCTAATCCTAAGCCCTAAACCCTTAAAGCATAAACCCTAAAACCCTGAACCCTAAACTTTAAACCCTAAACCATACACCCTAAACCCTAAACCCTAAAACATAATCCTAAACCCTAAACACTAAACCCCAAGCCCTAAACCTAAATCTAAAGTAACAAAATAAATTAAAAAATAAACCTAAACCCTTAAACCTAATAAACCTAAACCTAAACCTAAACCATAAGAATGGGCAGAGCCTTGACGGGAGGAACATCACCATCAACTAGACTCAGTTTACATCTGGCGACTGAGGCAAAGGCGGACGCGGCTGTTATCAGAACGGTGAAGGGGGATCTCGAGGTGCTGGTGGATATGGAGGTGGTGGATGGAGTAGTGGTGGTTTTGGAGGAGGGAGGAGCATCGAAGGTTACAACTGTGGTGGTGGTGGGGGGAGAGATCGGGGATATGATGGTGGATCCTACAACTCGAGAGGCCAAGGTGGTTCTGATGGGAATTAAAGAAATTGAAGAACGGCTGATCCAATCTACTACTTTTGGAACTGTGTCCTCACTATAGAGATGGTTATAGTAATCTAGGATTTTTGATTTGCTCCATGCATGCTCAATTTTTATCTTTGTCATCGCTTGTCTCTTAAGAAACTTGGTGTGTTACTTGGTTGATGAAATCAAAAAGAAGAAATGTTGAATCTGAATTTGTTCTGTGTTAAAAAAAAATCAAAAACCCTAAACCCTAAACTAAAATGTGAACCTTATACCTTAAACCTAAACCTAAACCCTAAACCGTGAACTCTAAAAAACCCTAAACCCTAAACCTTAAGCCCTAAAAGCATAAACCATAAAACCCTAAACCCTAAATCCTAAACCTAAACCCTAATCATAAACCCTAACCCATAAAAGCATAAACTCTAAAACCCTAAACCCTAAATCCTAAATCCTAAACCTTACACCCTAAATCCTAAACCCTAAACCCTAACCCTAAATCATAAACCCTAAACCCTAAACCTAAATCTAAAGTAACAAAATAAATTAAAAAATAAAACAAAATCCTAAAACCTAATAAACTTAACCTTAAACCTAAACCCCAAGAATGGGAAGAACCTTGATGGCAGGAACATCACTGTCAACAAGGCTCAGTCTAGATCTTGCGGCTGAGGTGAAGGTAGATGCTGCAGTTATTATAGTGGTGGTGGGGGATCTAGAGGTGCTGGTGGATATGGAGGTGTTGGATAAAGCTGTGGTGGTTATGGAGGAGGGAGGAGCGTTGGAGAGTACAACTATGGTGGTGGTGGAGGGAGAAATCACGGATATGACGGTGGATCCTACTACTCGAGAGGCTGGGGTGGTTCTGATGGGAACTGGAGTAACTAAAGAATGGCCAATCTGATCTACTACTTACAAAACTATCTGTATAGTAGAGACGATTCTTCTAATCTAGGGTTTTTGATTTGCTCTATGCATACTCATTCTTGATCTTTGTCGTTGCTTATCTCTTAGAAAACTTGGTGTGTTACTTGGTCGATGAAATTGAAAAAAAGAAATGTTGAATCTAAATTTATTCTGTGTTAAAAAATGCTAAAAACCCTAAACCCTAAATTATAACTTGAACCATAGACCTTTAACCTAAATCCTAAACCCTAAACCCTAAGCCCTAAAAGCATAAACCCTAAAACCCTAAACCCTAAATCCTAAACCCAAAGCTCAAACCCTCAAACCCTAAACCCTAAACCCTAAACCCTAAAAAGCTGAAAACCTAATCCTAAACTAAATAAAACTAAAAAATAAAATAAATAAAAAACCTAAATAAAAATAAAATATAAAAACAAAATAAAATAAAAGCCTAAACTAAAGTTAAACCTAAACCTAAACCTAAAAAAATAAAAAATAAAAATAAAAACTAAACTAAAATAAAATAAAGAAAAACCTAAACTAAAGTGAAAAATAAAAAACCTAAATAAAATAAAAACTAAACCTAAGATAAAAATAAAATAAACCTAGAATAAAATAAAATAAATACTAAATAAAAATGCAAACTAAAAAAATAACCTAAAAATAAAACCTAAAAATAAATAAAAAATAAAACCTAAATCCTAAACAAAAAAGCCTAAACCTAAAATCTGATCTACTACTTACAAAACTATCTGTATAGTAGAGACGATTCTTCTAATCTAGGGTTTTTGATTTGCTCTAAAATACTCATTCTTGATCTTTGTGTTATCTCTTAGAAAACTTGGTGTGTTACTTAAATGAAATTGAAAAAAGAAATGTTGAATCTAAATTTATATAAAAATGCTAAAACCTAAACCCTAAATTATAAATTGAACCATAGACCCTAAATCCAAACCTAAAAAAAATAAAGCATAAAACCCAAACCCAAAAAAATAAATCACCCTAAAACTCAACCTAAACCTAAATAAAATAAACTAATAAAACTAAATAAACTAAAAATAAAATAAAATAAACCTAAATAAAATAAAAAATATAAAATAAAATAAATAAACTAAAGTTAACCTAAATAAACCTAAAAATAAAATAAAAAATAAACTAAACTAATAAAATAAAGAAAACCTAAATAAATAAAACCTAAAATAAAATAAAACTAAACAAGATAAAATAAATAAACCTGAGATAAAATAAAATAAATACTAAATAAAATGCATAAAAAAATAACCTAAAATAAAACCTAAAATAAATAAAATAAAACCTAAATCCTAAAAAAAAGAAACCTAAATAAAATTAAATAAACCTAAACCAACTAAAATAAACTAAACTAAATAAATAAAACATAAACCTAATCTAAAATAAAAACCATAACCTAAATAAAAAATAAACTAAAATAAACCTAAATCTAAACTAAAAAAAATAACCTCATAAAAATAAAATAAAATCTAAACCTAAACCTAAAATAAATAAAAAAACCTAAAAAATAAAAGTAAAACATACTAAAGATAAAATAAAATACTCAACTAAAAAATACTACTAGAATACTAAGATGGAACCTAAACTAAAATTTTTGCTAAGATAAATAAACTAAATAAAAAAAAACCTAAATAAATAAAATAAAATGATATAAAAATTTTGATAATAAACTTCATTTTTTATTTAAAAAAAAATACCTAAAACCCATACCACCCTAAATCTAACTCTCTAAACCATAAAATCCAAAAACCCTCAAACCCAAAACCCACATTAAACCCTAAATCCTAAACCCATCTTCCCCCTAACCACCATCCCTAAACCCTAAACACTAAACCACAAACCAAAAACCCCTAAAGCTAAATATAAACCACAAACCCACAAAGCCCAAACCCTAAACCTAAACTTAAAGTAACTAAATAAATTAAAAAATAAACCTAAACCCTAAAATCTAATAAACGTAAACCCTAAGAATGGGCAGAACCTTGATGGAAAGAACATCACCGTCAACCAGGCTCAGTCTGAACTAAAGATACTAAAGAATGGGCGATCTGATCTACTGCTTATGGAACTATGTGTCTTTGTAGTAGGGATGATTCTAATTATCTAGGGTTTTTGATTTGATCAATGCGTACTCATTTTTTATCTATGTTGTCGCTTGTATCTTAGAATACTTGGTGTGTTACTTTGTTGATGAAATCAAAATGAAGAAATGTTGAATCTAAATTTTTCTCAGCTAAAAAAAAATACCAAAAACCCTAAACCCTAAACTAAAACCTCAACCCTAGACCTAAAAGCTAAACCCTAAACTCTACACTCTAAAAACCCTACATCCTAAACACTAAACCCTAAACCCTAAAACCCTAAACCTTAAACCCTAAACCCTAAATTAAAACCCTAAACCTTAAATCTTAAACCCTCAACTAACACTAAACCCTAAACCCTAAAAAGCTAAAAACCTAAACATAAACTAAATAAAACCTAAAAAAATAAATAAATAAACTTAAACAAAAATAAAATAAAATAAAATAATAAAATAAAAACTTAAATTAAAACCTAAATCTAAAATTAAACTAAACTTCAACCTAAAAACAAAAATAAAATAAAAATAAAAACTAAAGTAAATAAGATAAATAAAAACCTAAACTTAAAGCAAAAAATAAAAAATTAAATAAAATAAAAACTAGACCCAAAAAAATAAAATAAACATAAAATAAAATAAAATAAAAACTAAATAAAAACCTAAACCTAAAAAATTGAACCTCAATCCTAAACTAAAAAAAAAAAAAACCTAAAATAAAAGTAAAGGTTAAACTAAACTAAAATAAACTAAACTAAAATAAATAAAACCTAAACCTAAACAAACCTAAATAAAATAAAATAAACTTAAAATAAACTAAAAAATAAACTTAAACTAAAAAATAAAACCTAAAAATAAAAACCTAAAACCTAAACCAAAATAATGAAATAAAAACCTAAACCTAAAAAAATAAAATAAAAACCTAAACCTAAACTTTAAAATAAAAAATAAAACCTAAACCTAAACAAAAAAATAAACTAAAATAAAAAACATAAACTAAAATAAATAAACCTAAATTAAATAAACTAAACTAAATAAAAATTAAAATGAACTTAAATAAAAGAAAACAAAATAAACTAAAATAAATGAAAATAAACTAAATAAACCTAAACCCTGGGGTTTACATAATTTAAAATAAAATAAACTAAAACCCTAATCCCTAAAACAAATCTTTAACCACGAGCAGAAACCCTAAAATCTAATCTAAAAAAACCCAAACCCTAAACCCTAAAACCTAAACCCTAAACCATAAAAACCTAAAAATCTACACCTAAACTACATATAACCTAAAAATAAAATAAATTAAAAAAATATAAACCTAACTAAAATAATAAAATAAAATAAAAAAAATTAAATAAAACCTTAATTGAAACCTAAACCCAAACCTAAACCTAAACATAAAAAAAATAAAATAAAAAAAATAAAAAAATAAACTAAGTTAAAATAAATAAAACTAAACTAAACTAAATAAATAAAATAAACCTAAAAATAAAAAAAAACAAAATAAAATAAAATAAAAACTAATTAAAAACCTAAGCATAAAAATAAAACCTAAAAAGAAATAAAAAATAAAACATAAACCCTAAACTTAAACAAAATCCTAAGCCTAAAATAAACTGTTTAGGTTCAATTAGTTTATTTAGTTTATTTTTTATTTATCTGAGTTTATTATATTTTTTATTTTTATTTAGGTTTTTTTATTTTTATTTAGTTTAGTTTATTTATTTTTTTATTTTAGTTTATTTTTAAGCTTTAGGATTATTTTTAGTTGAGTTTTATTTTTATTTTCTTTTTTAGGTTTATGTTTTATATTTAATTTTTTGGTTTATGTTTAGGATTCTATTTTATTTTTTTAGGTTTAGGTTTTAGGTTTTTAATTTATGATTATTTTTAGGTTTTATTATTTAATTTAGTTTTGGGTTTATTTTTAGTTTATTTTATTTAGTTTAGGTTTAGGTTTAGGTTTTATTTATTTTAGTTTAGTTTAGGTTTATTTTATTTTGTTTATTTTTTATTTTAGGTTTAGGTTTTTTTGTAGTTTAGGGTTTAGATTTTATTTTTTATTTATTTGTTGGTTTTATTTTAGGTTTATTTTTTTTAGTTTATGTTTTTTTTTAGTTTTTATTTTATTTTTTTTATTTTCAGTTTATTTTATCTTTATTTTAGGTTTAGTTTTTATTTTATTTAGGTTTTTTATTTTTTAGTTTAGTTTGGGTTTTTATTTCTTTTATTTTAGTTTAATTTTTATTTTATATTTTATTTTCTTTTTAGGTTTAGGTTTAGGTTTTAGTTTATGTTTCATTTTATTTTATTTTTTATTTTATTCTGGTTTAGGTTTATTTATTTATTTTATTTTTTTATTTTATTTAGTTTAGCTTTAGGTTATAGCTTTTTAGGGGGGAGGAGTTTAGGGTTAATTTAGGGTTTAGGGTTAGTTTAGGGTTTAGGGTTTGGGTTTAGGGTTAGGGTTTAGGGTTTAGGGTTTTGGTTTTAGGTTTATGATTTAAGTTTTAGTTTAGGGTTTAGGGTTTAGGGTTTAAAGTTTTTTTAATAGAGAACAAATTCATATTCAACATTTCTTCTTTTTAGTTTCATCAACAAAGTAACACCCTAAGTTTTCTAAGACACAAGAGATGACATAGATAAAAAAATGAGCACCCATAGAGAAAATCAAACACCCTAGATAAGTATAACCATCTCTACTATAAAAACATAGTTTCATAAGTAATAGATTGGATCATTTATTTTTTATTTCTCTAGTTTTGATCTGAACCACCCCCACCTCTCGAGTAGCGGGATCCACCATCATATCTCTGATCTATACCTCGATCGCTCCTCCTGCCTCCATAACAATCACTTATCTGACCACCACCTCCATATCCACCAACACCACTAGATCCCCCACCACCATTGTGATAATCGCCACCTCTGCCATTGCCTCCACTACCAGATCTAGACTGAGCCTAGTTGACGGTGATGTTCCTACCGTTAAGGTTCTGCCCATTCTTAGGGTTTAGGGTTAATTTAGGATTTATGGTTTGGGGTTTAGGGATATGGTCTAGGGTTTAGGGTTTAACTTTGTAGTTTTTAGGGTTTAGGGTTTATCGTTTAGGGTTTAGGGTTTTAGGGTTTCAGTTTTAGGGTTTATGGTTTAGGGTTTATGATTTAGGGTTTAGGGTTTAGCATTCAGGGTTTAGGATTTTAAGGTTTAGGTTTGTAGGTTTAGGGTAGTAGGTTTAGGGTTTAGGGTTGTTTTTAAATTAAGTAAATGATAAGTTTAGATTTATTTAGTTTATTCTTAATTTATTTGAGTTTATTAATTTTTTATTCTTATTTAGGTTTATTTTTTATTTTGTTTAGTTTAGTTTATTTATTTTAGGTTTATTTATTTTAGTTTAGTTTTTTTATTTTTAGTTTCATTTTTAGATTCAGATTTATTTTTTAATTGAGTTTTATTTTTATTTTATTTTTAAGGTTAGGTTTTTTTTTTAATTTTTATTTTTAGGTTTAGGTTTAGGTTTTTATTTTATTTTTATAGGTTTAGGTTTTATATTATTATTTTAGGTTTATTTTTAGGTTTTATTTTGTAGTTTAGGTTTAGGTATATTTTTAGTTTATTTTATTTTATTTTAGTTTAGATTTAATTTATTTTATTTTAGTTTATTTTAGTTTAGGTTTAGGTTTACTTTATTTTGTTTATTTTATTTTTATTTTAGGTTTAGGTTTTTTTTTTAAATTTAGGGTTTAAGTTTTATTTTTTATTAATTTTTTGGTTTTATTTTTAGGTTTACTTTTTAGGTGTGGGATTTTATTTAGTTCTTATTTTACTTTATTTAGGTTTATTTTATTTTTATTTTATGTTTAGTTTTTATTTTATTTAGGTTTTTTATTATTAAGTTTTTGATTCTAAGGTTTATTTTATTTTTTAGAATAGGTTTTTATTTATTTCATTTTAGTTTATTTTAATTTTTTATTTTATTTTATTTTTAGGTTTAGGTTTAGTTTTAGTTTAGGTTTTTATTTTATTTTATTTTATTTTGGTTAAGGTTTATTTATTTATTTTATTATTAAATTTTATTTAGTTTAGGTTTAGGTTTTTAGGTTTTAAGGGTTAAGGGTTTAGGGTTTAGGCTTTTGGGTTTTAGGGTTTAGGGTTTAGGGTTAGGGTTTAAGGTTTAGGGTTTAGTATTGAATGTTTAGGCTTTTGGGTTTAGGGTTTAAGGTTTAGGGTTTAGGGTTAGCTCAAAGTTTAGGGTTAGTTTAGGGTTTAAGATTTAGGCTTTAGGGTTTATGGTTTTTAGGGTTTAGGGTTAGTTTAGGGTTTTCAACTTATGGTTTTAGGGTTTATGGTTTAGGGTTTAGGGTTATGATTAGGGTTTAGGGTTTAGGGTTTAGGGTTAGTTTAAGGTTTAAGGTTTAGGGTAGAGGGTTTTTTAGATTTTAGAGTATATGGTTTAGCATATAGGGTTTAGGGTTTAATGATTAGGGTCAGTTTTAGTGTTTAGGTTTAGGGTTTAAAATTTAGGGTTTAGGGTTTAGTGCTTAGGGTTTAGGGTTTTTCTAAATTAAGTAAATGGGCAGGTTTAGCTTTATTTAGTTTATTTAGTTTATTTTTTATTTATTTTAGTTTATTTTACTTTTTATTTTTATTTTGGTTTATTTTTTATTTTTTTTAGTTTAGTTTATTTATTTTAGGTTTATTTATTTTAGTTTATGTATTTTATTTTAGTTTATTTTTTAGGTTTAGATTTAGGTTTATGCTTATTTTATAGTTTAGTTTTAGCTTTATCTAATTTTTTATTTTTAGGTTTAGGTTTAGGTTTATATTTTACTTTTTTGGGCTTTTGATTTAGGTTTTATTTTAGGTTTATTTTTAGGTTTATTTTTTAGTTTAGGTTTAGGTTTAATTTAGTTTATTTTATTTTATCTAATTTAGGGTTTAGGTTTAGTTTATTTTTGGGTTAGGTTTAGGTTTAGGTTTTATTTATTTTAATTTAGTTTATTTTTAGTTTAGGTTTTATTTTTTATTTACTTTTAAGTTTATTTTTTAGGTTTAGGTTCTTATTTAGTTTTTGGTTTTATTTTATTTTTATTTTATTTTAGTTTAGTTTTTATTTTTTATTTAATTTTATTTTTACTTTTAGGTTTAAATTTTATTTTCTTTTTTTATTTTATTTAAGTTTAGGTTTTTTATTTATTTTATTTTTATGTTTTTTTTTTAAATTTATGTTTAGGTTTTTAGGTTTTATAGTTTAGGGTTTAGGGTTTAGTGATTGGGGTTTAGAGTTTAGGGTTTAGGTTTGCAATTTGGGTTTAGGGTTTAGGGTTTAGAGTTTAAGGTTTGCAGTTTTAAAGTTATGGGTTTAGGGTTTAGGGTTATAAGTTTTGGATTCAAGGTTTAGGGTTTAGGATTAGTTTTAGGATTTAGTGTTTAGGGTTTAAGGTTTAGGGTTTAGGATTAGGGTTAGGGTTTAGGGTTTAGGGCTTATTTAGGGTTTAGGGTGTTTTAGGGTTTAGGGTATAGGGTATAAGGTTTAGGGTTTAGGGTTGTAGGTTTAAGGTTTATGGTTTAGAGTTAGGCTTTGGGTTTATGGTTTAGGATTTAGGCTTAAGAGTTTTTTTGAAATAATTAAGTAAATCGGTAGGTTTAGGTTTATTTAGTTTATTTTTATTTATTTTAGTTTATTTTTATTTAGGTTTATTTTTATTTTTATTTAGTTTAGTTTATTTATTTTAGGTTTATTTATTTTAATTTAGGTTTTTTATTTTAATTTATTTTCTAAGTTCAGGTTTAGGTTTATGCTTATTTTTTTAGTTTAGTTTTATTTTTATTTAATTTTTTAGGTTTAGATTTTATTTTTTATTTTTAGGTGTAATTTTAGGTTTTTTTTAGGTTTAGGTTTTAGATTTTACTTTTTTAGTTTAGGTTTAGGTTTATTTTTATTTTATTTTATTTTATTTTATTTAGTTTATGGTTTAGGGTTTAGGTTTTATTTTTTATTTATTTATATATTTAATTTTTATGTTTATTTTTAGGTTTAGGTTTTTTTAAAAATTTTAATTTATTTTATTTTATATTTATTTTATTTTATTTTATGTTTAGTTTTTATTTTATTTAGGTTTTTTATTTTTATGTTTGTTTTATTTTTTTAGTTTAGTTAGGTTTTATTTATTCTATTTTAGTTTAAATTATTTTTATTTTAATTTATATTCACATTTAGGTTTAGCTTTAAGTTTAGGTTTTCATTTAGGTTTTAGTTTACATTTTTATTTTTATTTTATTATTTTATTTTTTTTAGGTTAAGGTTTTTTATTTATTTTATTTTTAGGTTTTATTGAGTTTAGGTTTAGGTTTTTAGGTTCTTAGGGTTTAGGGTTGTAAGTTTTATCATTTAGGGTTTAGGGTTTAGGGTTTTAAGGTTTATGATTTATGGCTTAGGGTTATAGGTTTAGGGTTCATGGTTTAGGGTTTAGGGTTTAGGGTTAGTTTTAGGGTTTAGGGTTAGGGTTTTTTCTATTTTTTTAATTTTTTTTTTTCAATTCTTTTTTAATTATGTAAACTTGTAGGTTTAGTTTTATTTACTTTATTTTTTATTCAGTTTAGTTTATTTTATTTTTTTATTTTTATTTAGGTTTATTTTTAATTTTATTTAGTTCAGTTTATTTATTTTAGGTTTACTTATTTTAGCTTAGGTTTTTTATTTTAGTTAATTTTTTGGATTTAGGTTTAGGTTTAGGTTTACATTTTAGTTTAGTTTTATTTTTATTTTATTTTTTAGGTTTAGGTATTATTTTTTATTTTTAGGTTTAGGTTTTAGGTTTTATTTAAGGTTTACTTTTAGGTTTGACTTTTTAGTTTAGGCTTAGGATTATTTTTATTTTAGGTTTAGGTTTAGGTTTAATTTATTTTAGGTACAGGCTTAGGTTTTTTTTATTTTTGTTTAGGTTAATTTAGTTTAGGTTTAGGTTTATTTTATTATTATTTTTGGCTTAGGTTTTTTTAGTTTAGGGTTTAGGTTTTTTTTTTATTTTAAGTTTATTTTTTAGGTTTAGGTTTTTATTTAATTTTTATTTTATTTTATTTTAGGTTTACTTTTTTATTTTAGGTTTATTTTATTTTCATTTTATGTTTAATTTTTATTTTATTTAAGTTTTTTATTTTTTAGTTTAGTTTAGGTTTTTATTTATTTTATTTTATTTTAATTTTTATTTTATATTATTTTTTTAGGTTTAGGTTTAGGTTTATGTTTTAGTTTAAGTTTTTATTTTATTTTATTTTTTTAATATTTTATTTTCGTTTAGGTTTATTTATTTATTTTATTTTTAAGTTTTTCTATGTTTAGGTTTTTTGCTTTTTAGTGTATAGGGTTTGGCATTTAGGGTTTAGGGTTAGGGTTAGTCAAGGGTTTAGAGTTTGGGGTTTGGGGTTTAGGGTTTAGGGATTAGGGATTAGGTTTTAGGGTTTATGATTTCAGGTTTAGGTTTTAGGGTTTAAGATTTAGGGTTTAGGGTTTAGGGTTTTAGGGTTTAGGGTTTAGGGTTTAGGGTTTAGGGTTTAGGGTTTAGGCTTTTTAGGGTTCAGGATTTCAGGTTTAAGTATTATGGTTTAGGTTTTAGGTTTAGGGTTCAAGTTTTAATTTAGGGTTTAGGGTTTTTGGTTTATTTTTAACATAGAACAAAATCAGTTTCAACCTTTCTTCTTTTGATTTCATCAACCAACTAACACACCAAGTTTTCTAAGACACAAGTGATGACATAGATCAAAAATGAGCATGCATAGAGCAAATAAAAAAACCCTAGATAACTAGAATCATCTCTACTATAAAGGCATAGTTCAATAAGTAGGAGATCGGATCGGTTCTTCAGTTTCTTTGGTTCCTATCAAAACCACCTTGGCCCCTCGAGTAGTAAGATCGACCATCATATCCTCAAGCTCTCCCTCCGCCACCACCGTGGTTGTAACCTTCGTCGCTCCTCCCGTATCCATAACCACCACTGCTCTAACCACCACCTCCATATCCACCTGCACCTCTAGATCCCCCACCACCATTTTAATAACCGCCTTCGCCTTCACTGCTAGATCTTGATTGAGCCTGATTGACGGTGATCCTCTTACCGTCAAGGTTCTAACCATTCTTAGGGTTTAGGTTTATTAAGTTTTAGGGTTTAAGTTTATTTTTTAATTTATCTAGTTACTTTAGGTTTATGTTTAGGTTTTGGGGTTTAGGGTTAAGGTGTATGGTTTAGGGTTTAGGGTTTTATAATTTATGCTTTTATGCTTTAGGGTTTAAGGTTAGGGTTTAAGGTTTAGGGTTTTAGGGTTTAGTGTTTAGGGTTATGGTTTAGGGTTTAGGGTTTAGGGTTTAGTGTTTAGGCTTTATAGTTTAGGGTTTTAAATGTTTAGGGTTTAGGTTAGCTTAGGGTTTAAGGTTAGTTTGGTGTTTAGGCTTCATGGTTTAAGATTTTTAGGGTTTATGGTTTAGGGTTAGTTTAGGGTTTAGGGTTTACAATTTTAGTGCTTAGGGTTTAGGGTTTAGGGTTTAGGGTTTAGGTTTTAGGTTTAGGGTTTAAGGTTAGGGTTAGGATTTAAGGTTTAAGGTTTTAGGTTTAGGGTTTAGGGTTTAGGGTTAGTTTAGGGTGTAGGGTTTAGGGTTTAGGGTTTAGGGCTTTTTAGGGTTTAGGGTTTGTGATTTAGGGTTGTAGGTTTAGGGTTCAGGGTTTAGGATTTTTTTAAAAATTAAGTAAATTAACAGGTTTAGGTTGATTTAGTTTATTTCATTTATATTTTATTTATTTTAGTTTATTTTATTTTTTATTTTTATTTAGGTTTATTTTTTATTTTTATTTAGTTTAGTTTATGTATTTTAGATTTATTTATTTTAGTTTAGGTTCTTTATTTTAGTTTATTTTTTTAGTTTAGTTGTATTTTATTTTATTTTTTATGTTTAGGTTTTATTTTTTATTTTTTGGTTTAAGTATAGTTTTTCATTTTATTTTTTTATGTTTAGGGTTAGGGTTTAAGGTTTAGGGTTTAGGGTTTAGGGTTTATGGTTTAGGGTTAGTTTAGGGTGTCGAGTTTAGGGTTTAGGGTTTTTAGGATTTATAGTTTAGGGTTTAAAGTTGTAGGTTTAAGGTTTATGGTTTAGGGTTTAGGGTTAGTTTTAAGGTTTAGGGTTTAGGGTTAGGGTTTTTTCTTATTATTTTTATTTATTTGTTTTTTATTCTTTTTGAATTAAGGAAACTTGCAGGTTTAGTTTTATTTAGTTTATATTTTTATTTAGGATTATTTTTATTTTTATTTAGTTTATTTATTTTAGTTTATTTATTTTAGCTTAGGTTTTTTATTTTGGTTTATTTTTTAGATTTAGGTTTACATTGCAGTTTAATTTTATTTTTATTTTATTATTTAAGTTTAGGTATTATTATTTATTTCTTGGTTTAGGTTTACATTTTATGTTTTTATTTAAGGTTTATTTTTAGGTTTTATTTTTTAGTTTAGGTTTAGGTTTATTTTTAGTTTATTTTATTTTATTTAGGGTTTAGGTTTAGGTTTAGGTATAGTTTATTTTAGGTTTAGATTTAGGTTGTTTAGTTTAATTTAGTTTAAGTTTAGGTTTATTTTATTTTTATTTTATGTTTATGTTTTTTTTAGTTTAGGGTTTAGGTTTTACTTTTTGTTTATTTTTAGGTTTATATTTTTATTTTATTTTAATTTTTTTTTGAATTTTAGGTTTATTTTATTTTTAGTTTTGGTTTATTTTCTTTATATTTTAGGTTTAGTTTTTATTTTATTTAGGTTTTATTTTTAGTTTAGTTTAGGTTTTTATTTATTTTATATTATTTTATTTTTTCTTTTTTATTTTATTTTTTTTAGCTTTACATTTAGGTTTAGGTTTTAGTTTAGGTGTTCATTTTATTTTATTTTTTATTTTATTTTAGTTTAGGTTTCTTTATTTATTTTATTCTTAGACTTTTTTAGGTTTGATTTTTTTGCTTTTTAAGGTCTAGGGTCTAGGATTTAGGATTTAGGATTTAGGGTTTAGGGTTAGTTGAGGGTTTAAGGTTTAGGGTTTAAGGTTTAGGGTTTAGGGTTTAGGGTTTAGGGTTTAGGGTTTAGGGTTTAGGCTTTAGGGTTTTCAGGGTTTAGGGTTTTGGGTTTAAGATTTAGGTTTATGTTTTAGGTTTAGGGTTCAAGTTTAAATTTAGGGTTTAGGGTTTTTTTTTTTTAACATAGAACAAATTCAGATTCAACATTTCTTCTTTTCGATTTCATCAACCAAGTTACACACCAAGTTTTCTAAGGAATAAGTGGCGACATAAATCAAAAATGAGCACGCATAGAGCAATTAAAAAACCCTAGATAACTACAATCATCTCTACTGTAAAGACATAGTTTCATAAGCACTAGATTGGATAGGGCATACTTCAGATTCTTCAGTTTCGATCAAAACCACCCCGGCCACTCGAGTATCGAGATCCACCATCAAATCCTCGATCTCTCCCTCCGCCACCACCATGGCTGTAACCTCCATTGCTCCTCCCACCTCTGTAACCACCACTGCCTCCATATCCACGAGCACCTCTAGATCCCCCACCAACGCTACGATAACCTCCACCTCTGCCTTTGCCTCCACAACAAGATCTAGATTAAGCATTGTTGATAGTGATGTTCCTACCGTCAAGGTTTTGCCCATTCTTAGGGTTTAGGTTTATTAGGTTTTAGGATTTAGGTTTATTTTTAAATTTATTTTGTTACTTTAGGTTTAGGTTTATGGTTTGGCTTTGGGTTTAGGGTTTATGGTTTAGCTTTTAGGGTTTATGCTTTTAGGGTTTAGGGTTTAGAGTTTAGGGTTTTAGGGCTTAGGGTTTTATGGTTTAGGGTTTTGGGTTTTGGGTTTAGGGTTTAGAGTTTAAGCTTTAGGGTTTAGGATTTTAAGGGTTTAGAGTTTAGGCTTAGCTTAGGGTTTAGGGTTAGTTTAAGGTTTAGGCTTTATGATTTAAGGTTTCTAGGGTTTAGAGTTTAGGGTTTAGGATTAGTTTAGGGTTTAGGATTTAGGATTTAGGGTTTAAGGTTAGGGTTATGGTTTATGATTTAAGGCTTAGGGTTTAGGTTCAGGTTAGTTTAGTGTTTAAGGCCTTTAGGGTTAATGGCATGTGCAGGTTTAGGGTTTAGGGTTTAAGTTTTTTTAAAAAAAATTAACTACAGTGACAGCTTTAGGTTTATTTAATTTATTTAGTTTATTTTTTATTTATTTTAGCTTTTTTTATTTAGATTTATTTGTATTTTTACTTAATTTATTTATTTATTTTAGGTTTATTTTTATTTTTACTTAGTTTAGTTTATTTATTTTAGGTTTATTTATTTTAGTTTATTTTTTTAGGTTTAGGTTTTAGTTTATGTTTATTTTATAGTTTAGTTTTATTTTTATTTTATTTTTTAGGTTTAGGTTTTATTTTACTTTTAGGTTTAGGTTAAGTTTTTTATTTTATTTTTTAGGTTTAGGTTTTAAGTTTTTATTTATGGTTTATTTTTAGGTTTTAATTTTTAGTCTAGGTTTAAGTTTATTTTTAGTTTATTTTATTTTATTTAGTTTAGGTTTAGGTTTAGGTTTAGTTTATTTTAGGGTTAGGTTTTATTTATTTTAGTTTAGTTTATTTAAATTTAGGTTTATGTTTATTTTATTTTATTTATTTTATTTTTATTTTAAGTTTAGGTTTTTTTTAGTTTAGGGTTTAAGTTTTATTTTTTTATTTATTTTTAAGTTTATTTTTTAGGTTTAGGTTTGTATTTAGTTTTTATTTTATTTTATTTTTGGTTTATTTTATTTTTATTTTAGGTTTGGTTTTTTACTTTATTTAGTTTTTTATTCTTAGGTTTATTTTATTTTATTTAGTTTGGTTTAGGTTTTTATTTATTTTATTTTACTTTATTTTTTGGTTTATTTTATTTATTTTTAGGATTACATTTAGCTTTTAGTTAAATTTTAATTTTATTTTATTTTAGTATTTTATTTAGGTTTAAGTTATATATATATATATATATATATATATATAGGTTTTATTTAGTTTAGGCTTAGGTTTTTTGGTTTTTAAGTTCTTAGGATTCAGGGTTTAGGGTTTAGGGTTTAGGGTTTAATGTTTAGGCTTTAAGGTTTAGGGTTTTTAGGGTTTAGGGTTTAGGGTTTATGGTTTAAGGTTTAGGGTAAAATTAAATAAACTTGTAGGTTTAAGTTTTTTAATTTATTTAATTTAATTTTTATTTATTTTAATTTAGTTTATTTTTATTTTTATTTAATTTTTTTATTTATTTTAGGTTTATTTATTTTAGTTTAGGTTTTTTATTTTAGTTTATTTTATAGGTTTATTTATTTTAGTTGAGTTTTTTTATTTTATTTTATAGGTTTAGTTTGATTTTATTTTCTTTAGGTTTAGGTTTTATTTTATTTTAGGGTTAGATTTTTTTAAAAGTTTATTTTAGGTTCTCTCTTTTAGTTTATGGTTTATTTTAGTTTATTTTATTTTATTTAGTTTAGGTTTAGGTTTAGGTTTAGTTTACTTTAGGTTTAGGTTTAGGTTTTATTTATTTTAGTTTGGGTTTTAATTTATTTTATTTTATCTAAATTTATTCTTATTTTAGGTTTAGTTTTTTTTATGTTTAGGGTTTAGGGTTTTTAAAGGTTTATTTTATTTTATTTTATTTAGGTTTAGGTTTAAGTTTAGTATACTTTAGGTTTAGATTTAGGTTTTATGTTTTGTAGTTTAGTTTACTTTATTTTAGGTATATGTTTATTTTATTTTATTTTTATTTTAGGTATATGTTTTTTTTAGTTTTGGGTTTAGGGTTTAGAGTTATTTAGTTTAGTGTTTATAGTTTTTTTAAGTTCTTCAATTTCTCTAGTTCCCATCAGAACCACCCCCGCCTCCTGAGTAGCGGGTTCCATCATCATATCCCCAATCTCTCTCTCTACCACCACGATTGTAAGCTTCCTTGCTCCTCCCGCCTCCATAACCACCACTGCTTCGGCCACCACCTCCATATCCGCCAGCAACTCTAGATCGTCCACCACCACTGCGATAACTGCCGCCTCCGCCTTCGCATCCATCACCAGATCTAGACTAAGCATGGTTGACGGTGATGTTCCTATCGTCAAGGTTCTGCCCATTCTTAGGGTTTAGGATTATTAAGTTATAGGGTTGAGGTATATTTTTTAATTTCTTTTATTACTTTAAGTTTAGGTTTAGGGTTTGGGGTTAAAGATTAGGGTTTAGTGTTTAAGATTTAGGGTTTTAGAGTTAATGCTTTTAAGGTTTGTTTAGTTAGGTTTATTTTAGTGTTTTTAGGTTTAGGTTTTAAATTTAGTTTGGGTTAGTTTGGTTAGGTGGGTTTTAGTGGTTTAGGGTTTTTTTAGTGTCAGGTTTAGTTAATTTTAGGTTTGGGTTGATTTGGGTTAGTTTAGGGTTAGGGTCAGGTTTATGGTTTTAGGGTTTAGGGTTTATGGTTTAGTGTTGTAGGTTTAGGGTTTAGAGTTTAGTGTTTAGGGTTAGTTTTAGGGTTTAGACTTTAGGGTTAGGGTTATTTATTTATTTATTTATTTTCTTATTTTTTAATTTTTTTTTAAAATTAAGTAAACTGGTAGGTTTAGGTTAATTTACTTTATTTTTTATTTTAGTTTATTTTATTTTTTATTTGGCTTTAGGTTTATGTTTTTATTTAGTTTAGTTTATTTTTTTTGGTATTTTTATTTTAGTTTATTTTTTAGGTTTAGGTTTAGGTATTTATTTTATTTTTTGGTTTAGGTTTTAGGTTTTAACTTTAGGTTTATTTTTAGGTTTTATTTTTTAGTTTAGGTTTAGGTTTATTTTTGGTTTATTTTATATTATTTAGTTTAGGTTTAGGTTTTGGTTTAGTTTATTTTAGGTTTAGGTTTAAGTTTTATTTATTTTAGTTTTGTTTATTTTAGTTTAGGTTTAGCTTTATTTTATTTTTATTTTAGGTTTAGGTTTTCTTTTTAGTTTAGGGTATAGATTTTATTTTTTATTTAGTTTTAGTTTTTATTTTTAGGTTTATTATTTAGGTTTTGGTTTTCATTTATTTATTATTTTATTTTATTTAAGGTTTATTTCTTTATTTTAGGTACAATTTATATTATATTTAGGTTTTTTATTTTTAAGTTTAGTTTAAGTTTTTATTTAGTTAATTTTAGTTTAGTTTTTATTTTTTTATTTTATTTTCTTTTTAGGTTTATGTTTAAGTTTTAGTATATGCTTTTATGTTATTTTATTATTTTATTTTATTTTGGTTTAAATTTTTTAATTTATTTTATTTTTAAACTTTATTTAGTTTAGATTTAGAGTTTTAGGTTTTAGGTTTTTTTTGGGTTTAGTGTTTAGAGTTTAGGTTTTAGGATTTAGGGTTTAGGGTTTAGGATTTTAGGGTTTAGAGTTTAGGGTTTAGGATTTTTATGGTTTAGGGTTTAGGTTTTTTTTAACAGAGAACAAATTTAGATTCAATATTTCTTATTTTGGTTATTTAGTTTTTTTGGTTTATTTTTTATTTATTTTAGTTTATTTTATTTTTTATTTTTATTTATGTTGATTTTTTATTTTTTATTTTTTAGCTTAGTTTTTTTAGGTTTAGGTTTTAATTTCATTTTTAATTTATTTTATTTAAATTTATTTTAGGCTTATTTTATTTTTATTTTACATTTAGTTTTTATTTTATTTAGGTTTTTTATGCTTAGGTTTATTTTATTATTTAGTTTAGTTTAGGTTTTTATTTATTTTATTTTAATTTATTTTTATTAATTTATTTTATTTTATTTGTAGGTATAGGTTTATGTTTTAGTTTAGGTTTTTATTTTATTTTTTATTTTATTTTATTTAGGTTTAAGATATTTTATTTATTTTATTTTTAGGGTTTAGAGTTTTAGGGGATAGGGTTTAGGATTTATGATTTAGGGTTTAGGGTTTTTAGGGTTTAGGTTTTAGGCTTAAGGTTCAGATTTTAGTTTAGGGTTTAGGGTTTTTGGTTTATTTTTTAAGGGAGAACAAATTCAGATTCAACATTTCTTTTTTTTTATTTCATCAAATAAATAACACACCAAGTTTTCTAAGACATAAGCGATGACATAGATAAAAAAATGAGCATGCATAGAGCAAATCAAAAACCCATGAGAACTAGAACTGTCTCTAATATAAAGACACAATTCCATAAGTAGTAGATCAGATTTATCATTCTTTAGTTCCTCTAGTTCCCATTAGAATCACCCCGACCTCTCGAGTAGCAGGATCCGCCATCATATCCCCGATCTCTCCCTACGCAACTACCATGGTTGTAACCTCCATCACTATTCTTGCCTCCATAACCACCACTGCTCCAACCACCACCTCCATATCCACCAACACCTAGATTGATAAACTAGATCTGGGGATTGAGCCTGGTTGATGATGATGTTCCCGTCAAGGTTCTGCCCAATCTTAGGGTTTAGGTTTAGGTTTATTAGGTTTTGGGGTTTATGTTTATTTTTAAATTTATTTAGTTACTTTAAGTTTGTGTTTAGGGTTTGGATTTTAGGGTTTAGGGTTTAAGGTTTAGAGTTTAGAGTTTAGGGTTTTAGGGCTTATGCTTTTAGGGTTTTGGGTTTTGGGTTTTTTAGGGTTTAGGGTTTCGGGTTGTAGGTTTAGGGTATTAGGTTTAGGGTTTATGGTTTAGGGTTTAGGGTTTAGGTTTTAGGTTTACGGTTTAAGTTTTAGTTTAAGTTTAAGGTTTTTTTTAATAGATAACAAATTCAGATTCAACATTTCTTCTTTTTGATTTAATTAACCAAGTAGCACCCCAAGTTTTCTGAGACATAAGCGATGACATAGATAAAAAATGAGCACCCATAGAGCAAATAAAAATCCTTAGATAAGTAGAAATGTCTCTACTGTAAAGATAAAGTTCCATAAGCAGCAGATTTGATCGACCGTTCTTCATTTTCTCCAGTTCCTATCAGAATCATGCCCGCCTCACGAGTAGCGGGATCCACCATCATATCCCCAATCTCTCCCTCTGCCACCACCGCAGTTGAACCCTCTGTCTCTGCTCCCACCTCCATAACCACCACTGCTCTGACCACCACCTCCATATCCACTAGCACCTCTAGATCCCCCACCACCATTGTGATAACTTTAGCATCTGCCTTCACCTACACTGCCAGATCGAGACTAAACCTAGTTTATGGTGATGTTCCTGCCGTCAAGGTTCTACACATTCTTAGGGTTTACGGTTAGTTTAGGGTTTAGGATTTAGGGTTTAGAGTTTAGGGTTTAATGTTTAGGGTTGTAAGTTTTAGGGTTTAGGGTTTAGGGTTTGGGGTTTAATGTTTAGGGTTATTGGTTTTAAGGTTTAGGTTTGGGGTTTAAGATTTTAAGGTACAGAGTTTAGAGTTTAGAGTTTAGGGTTTAGGGTTTTAGGGTTTAGGGTTTAGGGTTTAGGGTTTAGGATTGGAGATTTATGGTTATTGGTATAGGGTTTGGGGTTTAGGGTTTAGGTTTTTAAAAAAAAAATTAAGTAAACTAGTAGGTTTAGATTTATTTAGTTTATTTTTTTGTTTATTTGAGTTTATTTTATTTTTTTATTTAGGTTAATTTTTATTTTTATTTAGTTTAGTTTATTTATCTTAGTTTAGGTTATTTATCTTAGTTTAGGATTTTTATTTTAGTTCATTTTTTAGGTGTAAGTTTATTTTTTGAGTTTTAGTTTTATTTTATTTTTTAGGTTTTGGTTTTATTTTTATTTTTAGGTTTTTTAGGTTTATTTTAATTTTATTTTTAGTTTAGGTTTAGGTTTATTTTAGTTTATTGTATTTTAATTAGGGTTTAGGTTTAGGTTTAGTTTATTTTAGGATTAGGTTTTATTTTATTAATTTAGTTTATTTTAGTTTAGGTTTAAGTTTATTTTATTTTTATTTTATGTTTAGTTTTTTTTAGTTTAGGGTTTAGGTTTTATTTTTTATTTATTTTTAGGTTTTATTTTTTAGGTTTAGGTTTTTATTTAATTTTTATTTTATGTTTATATTATTTTTATTTTAGGTTAAGTTTTTATTTTATTTAGGTATATTATTTTTTTAATTTAATTTTGATTTTTATTTATTCTATTTTAGTTTAGTTTTTATTTTTTATTTTATTTTATTTTTAGGTTTAGTTTTAGGTTTAGGTTTTAGTTTTTGTTTTTGTTTATTTTAATTTTTTATTTTATTTATGGTTTAGGTTTATTTATTTATTTTATTATTACGATTTATTTAGTTTAGGTTTAGGTTTTAGGTGTTTTAGGGTTTATTTTAGGTTTTATGGTTTAGTTTGTGGGTTTAGGTTTAGTTTTTAGAGTTTAGGGTTTAGGGTTTAGCATTTAGGGTTTAGGGTTTTTAGGGTTTAGGGTTTAGGGTTTAGAGTTGATGTTTTAGGTCTAGGGTTCAGGTTTTAGTTTAGAGTTTAAGGTTTTTGTGTTTATTATTTTTTTAATAGAGAAAAAAGTAAGATTCAACATTTCTTCTTTTGATTTCATCAACAAAGTAACACACCAAGTTTTCTAAGACACAAGCGATGACATAGATAACAAATGAGCACGCATATAGAAAATCAAAAACCAAAGATAACTAGTACTGTCTCTACTCTAAAGACACAGTTTAATAAGCGACAGATCAGAATGGCCATTGTTTAGTTTCTCCAGTTCCCATCAGAACCACCCCCACCTCTCGAGTAGCAGGATCCATCATCATATCCCCAATCTCTCCCTTCGCTACCACCACGACCATAACCTATGTGCTCATCCCGCTTCCATAACCACCACTGCTCCGACCACCACCTCCAGATCCACCATCACCTCTAGATCCCCCACAACTACTGTGATGATCGCACTCCACCTTCGCCTCCATCACCAGATCTAGACTGAGCCTAGTTGACGGTGATGTTCCTGCCGTCAAGGATTTGCCCATTCTTAGGGTTTAGGTTTACATTTTAATTTATTTAGTTACTTTAGGTTTAGGTTTAGAGTTTGGGATTTAGGGTTTTGGTTCTAGGGTTTAGGGTTTAGGGTTTGGGGTTTAGGGTTTAGGGTTAGGGATTAGAGTTTAGAGTTTAGGGTTTAGCATCTAGGGTTTAAAGTTTTTTATGGCTTAGGTTTTAAGGTTATAGGTTTAGGGTTTAGGGTTAGTTTTATGGTTTAGGGTTTAGGGTTTATGGATTAGCGTTTAGGATTTAGCATTTAGGGGTTTTTTATATTAAGTAAAATGATAGGTTTAAGTTTATTTAGTTTATATTTTATTTATTTTAGTTTATTTTATTTTTCATTTTTATTTAGGTTTATTTTTATTTTTATTTAGTTTATTTTATCTATTTTAGTTAAGTTTTTTTTTGGTTTATTTTTAAGTTTCGGTTTAGGTTTATGCTTATTTTTTAGTTTAGATTTATTTTTATTTTATTTTTTGAAAAAGGTTTTATTTTTTATTTTATAGGTTTAGGTTTAGGTTGTAACCTTCATCATTCCTCCTGCCTCCATAACCACCACTACTTTGACCACCACCTCCATATCCACCAGCACCTCCAGATCCCCCACCACCACTGTGATAACTGCTGCTTTTGTCTCCACGACCAGATCTAGACTAGGCATGGTTCATAGTGATGCTCCTGTTGTCAAGGTTCTGCCCATTCTTAGGGTTTAGGTTTATGTTTAAGTTTATTATGTTTTAGGGTTTAGGTATATTTTTTAATTTATTTAGTTACATTAGGTTTAGGTTTAGGCTTTGGGGTTTAGGGTTAGGGTTTAGGGTATGGGTTTAGGGTTTAAGGTTTAAGGTGTAGGGTTTAAGGTTTAGGGTTTTAGGGTTTATGCTTTTAGGGTTTAGGGTTTAGGATTAGGGTTTAGGGTTTACTGTGTTTTAGGGTTTAGGGTTTATGGTTTAGATTTTAGTTTAGGGTTTATAATTTTAGTTTTTTTAAGGAGAACAAATTCAGATTAAACATTTCTTCGTTCGATTTCATCAACTAAGTAACACACCAAGTTTTCTAAGACACGCGATGACATAGATAAAAAATGAGCACGCATAAAGCAAATTAAAAACCCTAGATAACTAGAATCATCTTTACTATAAAGACATAGTTCCATAAGCAGTAGATCTGATCGACAGTTCTTTGACTTCCCTAGTTCCCATCAGAACCTCCCCGGCATCTTAAGTAGCGTGATCCACCATCATATCCCTAATCTCTCCCTCCGCCACCACTACGGTTGTAATCTCTATCACTCCTCACAACTACATAATCACCACTTCATTGATGCAACCTCCATATCCAACAGCTCCTCCAGATCCCCAACAACCACTGTGATAACTACCACCTCTGCCTTCGCCTCCACTGCTAGATTTAGACTGAGCTTGGTTGACGGTGATGTTCCTACTATCAAGGTTCTACCCATTCTTAGGTTTTTGGTTTAGGTTTAGGTTTATTAGGTTCTAAGGTTTAGGTTTACTTTTTAATTTATTTAGTTACTTTAGGTTTTTGTTTAGGGTTTGGGGTTTAGGATTTAGGGTTTAGGTTAGGGTGAGGGTTTAGGGTGAGTTTAGGGTTAGGGATGCATGCTTTAAGATTAGAGTTTAAGGTTTAGGGTTTAGGATTTGGGTTCTGGGTTTAGGTTTAGGTTTAGAGTTTAGGGTTTAGGTTGTAGGGAGAGGGTTAGGGTTTAGGGTTAGGGTCTAGGTTTAGGTTTAGGATTTAGGCTTTAGTTTTTAATTACAAAGTTTATAGCATATTTAGTTTATTTTTATTTAATTTTATTTGAGTTGAAGTTTTATTATAGTTTATTTTATGTTTTTTTGGTTTTAGTTGAGTTTTATTTTATTTTTTAGGTTTAGGTTTTATTTTTATTTGTAGATTAGTTTATTTTATTTTATTTTTTTAGGTTTAGGTTTATGTTTTAGGTTTTATTTTAAGTTTATTTTCAGGTTTTATTTTAGTTTAGGTTTAGGTTTATTTTAAGTTTTATTTATTTTAGTTTAGTTTATTTTAGCTCAGGTTTAGGTTTATTTTATTTTATTTATTTTGTTTTTATTTTGGGTTTAGATTTTTTTCAATTTAGGGTTTACATTTTATTTTTCATTTATTTTTAAGTTTTATTTTTAGTTTTTTTAGGTTTAGATTTTTATTTAGGTTTTATTTTTTTTATTTTACATTTAGTTTTTATTATATTAAGTTTTTTTATTCTTAGGCTTATTTTATTTTTTAGTTTAGTTAGGTTTTTATTTATTTTATTTTTATTTATTTTCATTTTTTATTTTATTTTATTTTTAGGTTTAGGTTTAGGTTTTATTGTATTTTATTTTTTTTATTTGGGTTTAGTGTTTTAACCATTTTATTTTTAGTTTTACTGGTTTAGGTTTTAGGTTTTGTTTAAGATTTAGGTTTAGATTAGTAAGGGTTGTGGCTTAGGGCAGTTGGGTTTAGCATTTAGGGTTTAGGGTTTAGGTGGGGTTAGATTTTGAGGGTTTAGGGTGGAGTGTCAGGTTAGGGTTTTAGTCAGGCCTTTGTTTAGAGAGTTATAGGGTAGATTGATTTAGGCTTTATATTTTAGGGTTAAGCATGGGCCTAGTTTAGGTTTATGGCAGGTCAGTTTAGAGTGTGGGGTTTTAAGTTTAGGGTTTTAGCCTGGCTCAGGGTTAGCACACGAGGGGTTTGGGGGTTTAGGCATTTTTTAAATAAAAAGCAACCCAAAGAGGTTTAGGTTTATTTAATTTATTTAGGTTTATTTATAGGTTTTATTTTTTAGTTTAGTTTTAGGTTTATTTTTAGTTTATTTTATTTTATTTAGTTTAGGGTTTAGTTTATTTTTTGGTTTAGGTCAGTTTATTTTAGTTTAGTTTAGGTTTATCTATTTTATTTATTTTATGTTTAGGTGTTTATTTAGTTTAAGGTTTTATTTTTTATTTATTTTAGATTTTAGGTTTAGGTTTCATTTAGTTTTATTTTATTTTATTTTAGGTTTATTTTATTTTTAGTTTAGTTTAGATTTTATTTATTTTATTTTAGTTTTTTTTATTTTTATTTTATTTTATTTTAGATTTAAGATCAGTTTACATTTAGGTTTAGGTTTAGGTTTTAGTTTAGGTTTTTATTATATTTTATTTTGGTTTTTTATTTATTTTATTTTTAGGTTTTATTTAGTTTAGGTTTAGGTTTTTAGGTTTTTAGGGTTTATAGTTTAGGGTTTAGAGTTTAGAGTTTAGGATTTGGGGGGTTGTAGATTTTAGGATTTAAGGTTGTAGATTTCAGGGATTAGGGATTAGGGTTTAAGGTTTTATGGTTTAGGGTTTAGGGTTTAGGGTTTAGGGTTTAGGGTTTAGGTTTTTTAAAAATTAAGTATTGTGGTAGGTTTAGATATATTTAGTATATTTTATTTTTTATTTTTATTTAGGTTTATTTTTATTTTTATTTATTTATTTATTTTAATTTATTTATTTTAGGTTTCTTTATTTTAGTTTATTTTTAGGTTAAGTCAGTCCAGGTTTATTTTAGTTTAGTTTATTTTTTATCATTTTTAGGTTTAGGTTTATATTTTATTTTATCTTATTTATTTAAGAGGTTTTATCCATTTTATTTTAGGTTTATTTAGTTTAAGTTTTAGGGTTTAGGGTTTAGGGTTTAGGGTTTAGGATATTAGGCCTAGCTTAGCATTTAGGGTTGATCCAAGATTTAGGCAGGTCATTAGGTGGTTGGCTCATGGTGGTATAGATCAGGTTTAGTTTAGTCTTGTGGGTCACGCAGGGTCCAGTGTTTAGTAGGTTTAGGTTTAGGCCACCAGTAGATTAGTAGGTTTAGTTTTAGGGCCTTTAGCTCAGTTTTTGGGATTAGTCAAGATTTAGTTTTGTAGTGTAAGTGGTTTGGTGGGTTAGGTTTAGGGTTATGTTTAGGTAGGATTAGGAGGTTAGTGAGATTTAGGTTTGGGTTAAGTTAGGGTTAAGGCTTAGGATTTAGGGTTTATGGTTAGAGTTTAGGGATTTTGTTTTTTTTTTTAAAGCAAACCGGTAGGTTTAGGTTTATTTAATTTATTTAGTTTATTTTTTATTTAATTTAGGTTAATTTATTTTATTTTTTTATTTTTATTTTAGTTTATTTTTTAGGTCTAAGTTTAGATTTCTATATTTTTTAGTTTAGTTTTACCTTTATTTTATTTTTTAGGTTTAGGTTTTAATTTTTATTTTTAGGTTTAGGTTTAGGTTTTTATTTTATTTTCTTCAGTTTAGGTTTTCGATTTTTATTTTAGGATTATTTTTAGTTTTTTTTTTATTTTAGGTTTAGGTTTATTTTTGTTTATTTTATTTTATTCAGTTTAGAGTTTTGGTTTAGTTTATTTTAGGTTTAGGTTTAGATTTTATTTATTTTAGTTTAGTTTATTTTAGTTTAAGGGTAGGTTTACTTTATTTTATTTATTTTAGGTTTACATTTTTTTTAGTTTAGGGTTTAGGATTTATTTTTCATTTATTTTTAGGTTTATTTTTTAGGTTTAGATTTTTATTTAGTTTTTATTTTATTTTATTTGAGGTTTATTTTATTTTTATTTTACGTTTAGTTTTTATTTTATTTAGGTTTTTTATTTTTTGGCTTAATTTATTTTTTAGTTTAGTTTAGGTTCTATTTATTTTATTTTAGTTTAGTTTATAATTTTTATTTTATTTTATTTTTAGGTTTAGGTTTAAGTTTAGGTTTTAGTTTAGGGTTCTATTTATTTATTTATTTTATTTAGGTTTGGGTTTTTTATTTATTTTATTTTTACTTTTTATTTAATATAGATTTAAGTATTTAGGTTTTTAGGGTTTAGGGTTTAGGGTTTACCATTTAGAGTTTAGGGTTTAGTGTTTATAGTTGTAGAGTTTAGGGATTAGGGTTTAGGGTTAAGGGTTAAGGGTGTTATGGTATATGGTTTAGGGTTTAGGGTTTGGGCAGGTTTAGGGTTTTGGGAGTTTAGAGTGGTTTTATTAATTATTTTTTATTTTTACATTTTTTTAAATTAAGCATATCTAGGTTTAGGTTTATTTAGTTTATTTATTTTACTTTATTTTATATTTATTTTTATTTAGGTTTATTTTTATTTTTATTTTGTTTAGTTAATTTATTTTAGGTTTATTTATTTTAGTTTTCTTTTCTAGGTTTAAGTTTAGGTTTAGGCTTAATTTTTAGTTCAGTTTTATTTTTATTTTATTTTTTAGGTTTAGGTTTTATATTTTATTTTTAGGTGTAGGTTTAGGATTTTATTTTATTTTTTAGGTTGAGGTTTGAGGTTTCTATTTTAGGTTTATTTTTAGTTTATTTTATTTTATTTAGTTTTGGTTTAGGTTTAGGTTTTATTTAGTTTATCTTAATTTTGATTTAGGTTTTCATTTTTATTTTTATTTTAGGTTTAGTTTTTTTTTTGTTAGGGTTTAGGTTTTATATTTTATTTATTTTTATGTTTTATTTGTAGGTTTATTTTTTTGGTTTAGGTTTTTATTTGGTATTTATTTTATTTTATTTTAGGTTTATTTTTTTATTTTAATTTAAGTTTTTATTTATTATATTTTAGTTTAGTTTTAAATTTTTATTTTATTTTCTTTTTAGGTTTAGGTTTAGGTTTAGGTTTTAGTTTATGCTTTTATTTTATTTTATTTTTTCATTTTATTTTAGTTTAGGTTTTTCTATTTATTTTATTTTTATGTTTTATTTAGTTTAGCTTTAGGATTTAGGGTTAAGATTTTAGGTTTTTTTTTTAGGTTTTATTTTTTAGTTTAGGTTTAAGTTTATTTTTTTATTTTATTTTTATTTTAGGTTAAGTTTTTATATTTTTTTGTTTAGGGTTTAGATTTTATTTTTTATTTATTTTTAGGTTTTATTTTTAAGTTTATTTTTTAGGTTTAGGTTTTTATTTAATATCTATTTTAGGTTTATTTTATTTTATCTCTAGTTTTTTTTATTTTATTTAGGTTTTATTCCATGTTTATCTTATTTTAGTTTAGTTTAGGTTTTATTTATTTTATTTAGTTTATTTTATTATTTATTTATCTTTTGGTTTAGTTTAGATTTTATTTAGGTTTTATTTTATTTTATCTTTAGGTCAGGCTTGTTGGTTTAGGGTTTAGGGCCTAGGGTTTAGGTTTGAGAGCCTGGGTAGGGCCCAGTTTAGGCATGGCTCAGCCTCAGTGGTTTAGAGCCAGTGGTCACATGGCCTGGGGAGCCTAGTGGTTTAGTTTAGTTTCTGTGGAGTTTAGCTTTAGGCTTTTAGGGCCCAGGGCCCAGGCCTGGTGGAGTCATTAGTTTTAAGAGGTGTTTGGTTTGGGGTCAAAGATTTAGGGTTTAGGGAGTTTGGCCTAGAGTTTAGTTCATATGTTCATGGTTTAGTATGATTTAGGATCAGAGGATTTAGGGAGGGTTTAGGGTTTAGTGTTTAGGTTTTTTTAAATTAAGAAAACTGGTAAGTTTATGTTTATTTAGTTTATTTTTTATTTATTTTAGTTTTTTTATTTTTTATTTTATTTAGGTTTATTTTTTATTTTTATTTAGTTTAGTTTATTTATTTTAAGTTTATTATTTTAGCTTAGGTTTTTTTTAATTTAGTTTATTTTTTAGGTTTAGGTTTAGGTTTATGTTTAATTTTAGTTTAGTTTTATTTTTATTTTATTTTTTAGGTTTAGGTTTTATTTTTTATTTTTTGGTATATGTTTAGGTTTTTATTTTATTTTTGGTTTAGGTTTTAGGTTTTATTTTAGGTTTATTTTTTGGTTTTTTTTTAGTTTAGGTTTTGGTTTGTTTTAATTTAATTTAATTTTATTTAGTTTAAGGTTTAGGTTTAATTTATTTTAGGTTTTGGTTGAGGATTTATTTAATTTAGTTTAGTTTATTTTAGTTTAGCTTTATGTTTCCTTTATTTTATTTATTTTAGGTTTAGTTTTTTTAGTTTAGGGTTTAGGTTTTATTTTTTATTTATTTTTTGGTTTTATTTTTAGGTTTATTTTTTAGGTTTAGGTTTTTATTTAGTTTTTATTTTATTTAGGGTTTTGTGCCACCTTCCTCCAAGATCTTTGATGCCAGTGGGCATCCATGATAACACATTGCAGACTTTAGAGCCGGCTGTTGCGACACCGATGACAGCAACACACTTTTCTTTTTTCCTTTCCTTTAGCAATCTATCAGGTGTTGCATTTGATTGGTATGCCGAACTGCCCAACGGTTCGGTGAACACTTTTGCTGAGTTGGAGCACCTCTTCATCAAGAGGTTTGTTGGAGCTCAGCAGAGGGTGATTATAGGCAACCTCATTTTAGAGGTACAAAAACTCAACGAGTCCTTTGTTGATTACATTCTTATGTGGCACAACCTGAGCATGAAATGTAAACCACAGCTGTCCGAACAACATGCCATTGAGATTCTTCTCAAGAATATCCAAGGCCCGGTCACCTTCATGCTTAAGGGCTTTACCATCAAAATATTTGAGAAATTAATCAATAAGGAGGCTAGCCTAAAATAGGAAGCCAAACAGTTGCCCCTTCCGGACCAATCATCTAGGCCCAAGCCGTAGAAGGTGTTTGAGAAGAAGTCAGGCATAATTATGTTAGTGGATAGAGGGAAGCAGCCAGCCAAAGTTTAGTATGAGAGACTACTAGCTTAGCAGCCTTCTTTGCCACCTCCTATTCCACCACCTCGGCCATCATACCGGCCACCGTAGCCGCCACAATGACCATTTCCACCACCTTAGCTGCCTACCCAGTAGTTGTATTCATATCCATCGCTAGGAAGCTACTTTTCACCTACTCTTGTCGATAGATTGAATAAGCCACATAATTCAAGAGGGAGATAGTTAGGAAAATCTTTAAGAATTTCTTAAAGAAACCTGACTTTTAGATACGAGATCCTGAGAGGCTGGAGGAAATGGGCAAGAGCGATGATCCTAGCTATTTTCCCAGCCATCGCATGTTAGGCCATGTCTTAGAGGATTGTATCACTTTTAATGACTAGCTTGAGCGCAACTATAGGTTGAGAGCCATTGTTATCCCTAGGGAATACTTATTAGAATAACCATCCAGTTCTGTTAGAGTAATCCTTGGGGACACTTGCGATCCTCTTAAGACTAAAGAAGGTTAGTATATCTCCCTATGCCAAACCTCTAAGAAGATTATTTCTAAGATCAAGAAGCTTTCCTTATAGGTGACTGAAGTTGCTCAAACCTCCAACATAGCAAGGAAGGTTTGCTAATTGCAAAGGACAACTTATGGAAGGTGACAACCTAGCAGTAGCAATAGCTCATCATATTTGATTGGGATAGTCTAGTAGCATAGCCACTGTCCGAGTCCAGTACTCCCTCCACCATTATAGCAACTACCTTTTCTACTAGCTCTTCTTCTACTAGTAGGAGTGTTGTATTTGCGGATAAGGGCACTAAATCTCTTACTCTGCTTACATTACATGATTTTTATCATGTACCTCCACCCAAAAAGAAATTAATGAAGAAAACTGAAATACTTATATATTGTCTACTTCTGATACTCTTAATTTTATTCCTATTGAAAGCTCTTCGAGTCTAAATAAAAATAATAACTATAGTAGTTTTGATCCTTTCCTTTTTGATTCAGAGTTGAACTATCCTTCTCTAAATCAATTGAGTTCTCCTCTTAAGATTTACTTGGAGATAACAAACTCTGAGGATCCCATAGGATAAGCTGTAGGTATGCTTGATGAAAAGGAAAAACTTTCTATAAGCTCATCATTCCAAGAAATCACTGAAGTCAACCTAGCAGTGGCAATGTTCTACCTCCTAGGGTAGCACCTTAGGATAAGGGTAAGCAAGTCATTAGTTTCAGTGAGCAGATAGCCCCTCCACAGGATGTTCCACCCATGGATATGCTTGTGGAGGAGCAAGCCAGAGTTGATCACAATGTCCTAGCTCACTTTAGAAAGTTTCCATCTAAGCTAAGCATATACGATGCCCTTAACTTATCCAAAGAGATGAGAGAATCTCTAATCAAGGCCTTACTTGATCTAGAGATATGCTCAGCTCAGCTAATCGCTACTAAATAGGAGGCATTCCACTAGAAGGACATCTTAGGAGTTACATTCAGCAATGAAGACTTACTCCTAGGGACAACCAAGCATAACTAGCTCTTTACATTACAGTGGATGTTGGCAGATATAGGCTATCCAAAGTTTTTGTTGACCCATGTGTATCAGTCAATATTATGAGTATAAGAACCCTTGCCTACTTGAGGATTAACATCTCCAAACTCAAAAAAGAAAAGATGATGTTGAGAGGATTCAATGAACAAGGTGTGGAACACCACGCAGATCATAGGTGGGGTACTTTTTGAGGTGATCGAGTACAACATTGAGGTATGATGTACTTTTTGATCCATCACCCTACAATGGACTTAATCATGTAATAAGGACTCCTAAGGCATGATGGGTCTATGAATGTACTAGATATTATCCACCAACACAAGGTTGTGGGAATGCCTAAGAGGTGAGGATTTATGCTCGTAGCTTGAACGAAATAGCAACCTTGGATCCTAAATCTAGGGAGCTTTAGTATGAACTAAAGCACCACCTAAATCTAAGTGACATGTAGACATAAGGGTCTACTTCCACAAGAGAGAATAAATTGTCTGACTTCTAGACTAATAATAGCTTAGAGTGGTTGCTAGCTAACTCCTCCTATGATTTGGTTAAGGTTGTAATTTGGCTAGTTTGGGTTCATATGGGTAAAGGGGTTGACTTGGTCAAATGATTAAGTTGACCTAGTTTGAACCAATTTGTGATAATTGATCAACCTAGGGTGATCAACAATCATGATGGGAGGTTTTGGTGGGCTTGGTTCAATCTAATTTGGGTAGGATTAGAACTTGGCTCAAATAGATCAAATTAGCCATTTTAGATCAAGTGGAACAATTGGGTTTAATTGGCTTAATTTTGGGTTGGGTTTGATTTGGTTGAGTTAATATATGGATTTGGGATTAATATATAAATTTAATTGCAATTGGCTTGGGTTCAAATGGGTTATGGTTCATTTGAACATTTCAAGTCAAAAGGGCTAAGTTGGGTTAGACTTGGGTTGATTTTGGTTTAGCTTGATGATTGTAGATTTCATTTATATTTGTGAATATGATTGAAGGTATGATTGATTCATTATAAAATCAATTTAATTTGGGTTTTGGAATGAAGGAATTTATCTAAGTCCATGGAGTTGAGCTATGTGGCTTAGGTTTGGATTTTTATTTGGTTTGGTTTAGTTTTGATGATTGAAAATATGATTGATTTGTGAGAAAATCAATTGAGTTTGACTTGATTTTGATTAAGATTTGGCTATGTCCATGGGATAGGTCATATGGCTTAGGAAGGGTTTTGATTTAATTTGATTTAGTTTGATTTACTTTTGATCATTCGAATGTAAATTTGATTTATATTTAGGAAGATGATTGAAGATATAAATTGATTATGAGAAAATCAATTGATTTTGGATTAACTTGGATTAAGATTTGGCTAAGACCATAGGATAGGTCATATGGCTTAGGAAGGGTTTCAAGTTTGGATTTGATCATGGGCTTTAATCATTTAGTTTTGGAATTTGGTTTGGATTTAGATTTGAATTTGATGTTTGAATTGAACTTGAGGTTTGGTTTGAGAAGGTGAACATGGATTGGATTTGGGTTGTAGGGTAGGTGGATTATCTTAATCCCTAAGGCATAACCTAATCCAATGGTTAACCCATCTAAGTGTTTAGGCTTAGGTTAAGAGCTTACCTAATTGTTAGACATGTCTTATGACCAGGGAAGTCTGGATGTCTAGAAGACTCCTAAGTCTAAGATGGGAAGATCGAATCTGCACTCCAAAAGTGAGGTCAATAAGCCTTAGGCTCCATAGTATTGCCCTCAGAGATAGATGATTGGATGATCGAAGCCAAGCATCACATTATAGGCATGAATACATCTTTCAATGCTTTACTTGGGAGACCATGCATACCTAAGAACAACATAGTTCCATCCTCTCTACATTAGTGTATGAAGTTCATGAGAGGTGGGATCATCTATTGTGTCAAAAGAGATCTCAAGCCATTTACAGTTCATGAGGTCAGCATATAAGAGGATGCGGCTTACTACGTCCCGGTGGTTAAAAATTTCTAAAGGGGTCTCAGAGTCACGTTTCAAATCTGTTTGTGAGAAATGAAAGAGGACATGACCCTTATAGAAATTCATCTTTTTACGATGCCACACAGTTTTACAGATGTACTTATTAAAGTGATCGAGTATGTCATTAAGGTATAGTGTACTATCTTGAAAGACAGAAGTCACTACCCTTTAATGTACCTAATCACCTCAATAAGGACTCCTAAGGATGATGGGTCTGTATATGTACCATAGATTCTTCCCCTACTTCATATGGAAAAGTAAAGCAGGGTTTATTTTAAATTGGGTTCGTTAAGTTCTCTATAGGGGCAAGCCCCCATAGTTAATTACATCCTAAAGGATGGGATCCCTTAGGAAAACTCTTGATTAAGGTAAATGATCGTTGTCTCTGAAGATTTGAATAGGAAAGGACTATCAATCAATTGGTTTATGTTTGAAGATCAAAATGGGATTGATCAAAAGAGGGAGTTATTATCAAAGCCAAAATGAGAGATAAGTAAGATATTCCCACAATGCTAGGAAACCTAGCGAGCATCTCAAACTATCCTATAGTTGGGCTTTACATTTTTGAAATTGATTTAGTTTGTTTGAGTTATATTTTCCATTAGAATTTTAGGACTTAGGATTCCTTAACATAAGATTAAGGAAATTTATAAGAGGTATGGAATTATGCTTATGGCCCACAAAGGGGAGACCCAACCTCAGAACCTAAATCTAAGGAGCTTCGACGAGGGCTGGAAGCACAACCTAAATCTAAGGCAAAAAGTAAGGAAGAAATGGGTAGCCGCCACAAGAGAGGACAAACCACCCGATAGTTTGGACTTACAATCGCCTGGGGGTGGCTGCCATTTAACTCCTCCTATGATTTTAAATACATGTAGGCAAGTCATGATGTTTATGCAAGTTAGCTAGGCCAGTATTATTTAGAAAGAGACTAAGTCTTTAAACTCACTCCCTAAAGAGACAAGATCATGTAAAGGGACATGCATCAAATGACCTAAATCTAATGCAATTTCAAATTTCTTTATATTTTAATTTTTGGACAAATATTTTGACTCAGGCTAATAGGATTTTTTATGACTAATGCATGAGAAAGAAGATTATTGGCCAAAATTAGTGAGAAGGGAGGAGGTAAGTTTCCACCATGGCTCTCAAAGGTCAAGCCGAGTTTCTCTAACAAAGGTGGAAGCCCTCCAATCAAGGGTGAAATATGATGCAATTGTGCATGATATTACAAAAGAAATTCTCATCCACCTAAGGGGTTGATAATTTTTTTATCTTGATTCTAAACCTAAGCTTTAGGTGAGGTTATGAGTTGTTTAATTTTAATTTGAATTGTTAAGTTGGGTAAAAGATTTATTTTTCCCTATAGAGCCTAATCCACATCTAGGCCATACATAAAGCAATGAAGAAACTAGGAAAATCATGCCACTTAATGCAAAAGCTAAATAAATAATCCATGAATTTATAAAGCTAATCATAAAAAGAATAAATGACCGTTGTGCTCGGGCACCACCGCACAAACCCAAAAATATCAAACCGAGCTCTACCCTTATACAACCAGAATTAAAATGAATCAAATTACAATTTAAGCAAAGGAATTTATTATTATGGGGGTCTTCAAGCCTTATTCTTCTTTCTTCTTTCTTCTTCTTCTTTTCTTTCTTTGGTTCCTTCTTTTGGATGATTGGAAGGTGGATGCTCCAAAGCATCACATGGTGCATAAGATAGGATCTTATGACCAATGCTTATCCTAATCCCCATAAAAATCATTCCAAAATCCTAATTATAAAAATTTTTACATGAAAAGGAAAAGTGGAAATCTAACTAACACCTGCAAAACAAAGATTAGCTAAAACATACCACACAAATTTGAAGCATGTATATTGGACTTATCACCCCACAAATGGGTGACTAAGTCCACTTGACCTATGGATTATGCTTAGGGGTATAAAGCACTTGCAAGCAAAAGCATTTATATTTTTATTTATGATAGCGCCCCTTAAGCACAATCCCCTGCAGAAAAGAATAGTTAGACTAAGCACGTCCAACCATTCATTCTATGAGTATACACCCTAACATCCAATCTAAAACATATATCACAAAACAAAACATAACATCAAACCATGCACCGACCTACCTAAGGCTAGAAGTGGTGACTTAGGCTAATGTGTGTGCTTCAAATTTTATAAGTATGAAGAACATGTTCAACATAGAAGAGGGTTTCATTTAAGTTATTTAAGTGTATTGGGTTGATTTTATTTCATGTTTCAATTTGGTTTAAGTGGATCCTACAATTAATTACTAAGTTATGAAGAGAGGGAAAGAGAAGAGAACCTCTCTTTCCTTCCCTAACCTAAGTAATTTCTAAAGTAGATTCACATTTTAGTTTCATTTAGATTAATGTTTTGATTACATCTTTTGATTAATCCTAAGTTTAGATAATACTCTAGACAAACTTACTCAAAAAGAAAGGCATTTTAAGATTAAATAAAATGAATCAAAATTCACATAAAACATATTATTTCATTTCTTTCCCAACATATATAACATGCACATGGATGGAACCTAAGTATATCTATACATGAAAATGAAATTATTTAACACACTTTATGATGCATGTTAAGTAATCAATTTAAAGAAATTTAAGAGTTGAATATGCATGATTTTTTCTTAAGTAAAAGAAGGGTTTTCCTTATCCAAATTTTCACATACATACATGAAAGTAAGAAAGGCATAAGTGAGTACAGTGCCATTGTTAACCAGAGGTGTAATATGCAAGACCTACTTAGGGCTACTTAAAGGCTCGCAACCTCGGGGTTGTCCAGACTAATATACCACTTTCCTTAAATACAAATATGTATATAAAAGAAATAAAATAGATAAGAAAAATGCAAAAGTTGTTTAATGGATTCATTTTATCTTATGAAATTTATGCATGCAAGTATAGGCACCCTTCTTAGGTGATAGCAAAGGAATGAATAGGGTATAGAATTAAGTAAGTGTTAGCTTCTTTTCAAATGAACCCTACATCGTACCAACAACTATTCAAAACTATGCTAACATAAGAAAGAAAGAAAACCTGTACTAAGCATGACTTTATAATCTATCACATGCAAACTTATAATTAAGGCATAAGTAAAACACTCTTAAATTTGGTATTTGACTTATGTATTTTGAAAATAATTTGTATTTAGTAGTGAGCCACACATATTTCTGCTTTAGCCAACACATGCAAATTTGACATAAAGTAAAAAATTTCATTTTAAAATTTGAATTTCAAAATTATGAATACATGAAATCATATGGCATATAACTTAACATGTTGGGGAAAGATTCAAAGTAATGAAAGCATGTAAACAAACTCACTTCACTTAAATCATAAAGACATTCCTACATAATAAGAAAATTTAGAATAAATCAAAGTGAATTTCATAGTAATTTTTGTTTAGTTTGAAACTAGATTTAATTTTAAAAAGGTAAGATGAGTTTCCTGTTCATAAACTATTACCACATGTTTTTGAAATTTTGTTTAATTTTTAGGTAATTAGATCCATTTTTATGTGTTGATTAGGTTAAGGTATGAATTAAGTAACTTAATTAACCCTTATCTACACCACCTTAGAAGAATCAACTAGATAATTATGACCCAATAGGATGACATAAAACCCACAAGTAATTTAAATTTGTAATGCACCTAATAATGAAAAGGCCTAATCCAATTTGGCTCATAATTAAAGTTAATTAAGCTAAGAGGTTTAGCTTAAGTAATTTCAAAAAACCCTTTCACACATGTGGATTGGGTTTTGATTTCCTTAATTGAACTTAGGCTATTAAACACCTAAGCATCTACCCAAAGTAGATTAATTAAGTTCTAAAACTTTTTAGAATTTCTAGAAATTTATTAAGGGATAATTAATGAATTAACCCTTAATTAAGAGGAGATTAAGGAGAGAAGAGAGGGGTTCAGGGAATAGCTTAGGAAAAATGCCCCAAAAATATTCCATAAATCTCCTACTCATTGGATATGACCTTAATCAACCCTAATCATAGGATAAAATCACTAATCATATCCTAGTTTTGCTTAATTACATAAGAAGGGTAATTAAGGAAACCATATGAAATTACTCTAATCAAGCCCTCAATAAATCCCAAAAAAATTAGGGGAGTAGTAGTAGTCCCCTAAAACTTACCCAAGAAATTTGAGATTAATCATAAGCCTAATTAAAAAGTAATTAACAAAATACACTTTCTAATAAAACTCAAATTCACAAAAAAGCATAATTTAAAACTCATCAAAATTATTTTTAAAATGTTTTAAGTTTAATTATCTATCCATAGGATTTTATTTCATATTTTTCTAAATTTTCTAGCAAGAGTTATGAATTTTTAAAGTTCTCTAAGTGAATTAAGAATTAATTAATGCATTTTATTAATCCCTAACTAATCCCTGGTTCATGGCGCGACACATGGCGGTGGGGGTCAGCGCCCTTTACACACATCCCGCCGTGAGGGGGTCACTTAACTTGTCGCCTCATGGATGGCGGTGGTGGCATACGCGCTTTAATCCTCTACCGTCCGATCAAAGATCAAACGACTAAGGATCCCCCCATATTTTACAAAGGATAAATAAATATCTAAATCTGCTAAATAATCTTAGCCGTCCATCTAAAATGCATGGATGGATGGTTGAGATCATCCAAGTTCTTCCCCTTGATCAATAGAGATCGTCCATGATCAAGTGGAAGATCAAAGCTAGATCTAGCATGGAATCAAACCAAATTCAACCCACACCATCTAAAGATAGAGAGCAGCAAATCCAACGGTGAAAAATCGATGGGGTAAAAATTTCTTTCACAAAGCTCCACACCACATTAAGGTTAGTGATCGAACAATCCCATACCTTGTCGGAGGTGATCATCGACGCTCGATTCCCTTGGAGAAGCTTCGCTTGGTTAAGGCGAAGCCTTGCTGGGAGTATGAGCACTTGAGGTTGAGTAGATTAATGTATGGACCAACTCCTCCTTGCTTGAGCTTCGGTTTGGATCCAACTTGATCCTTCCGTGGGAACTCAATAGAAGCTTAGGTGCACTAATTGTGCAGCTCCTAGTTAGTTTTGGATGAAGTTTCAGATGATGATTTCTAAGAGTTCTCTTAGCTTCAATCGATAGAGGGCAAGTGAGAATTGAATTGTGGGGAGTATATCTCCCCCTTAAAGGATCAAATGATTGGCAATGCTCTTGCCATTTTGATCCAATTGATCATATTGGGAGGGTTGTTTGATCTATTTTGAGTGTGCACATGGTTGGTTTGATCCAATGAGTGGATTGCTAACCTCCCAGTGCTTGAATTTGAGCTTGAGAGGGAGTTTGAAAATTGAATTTTAAGCTAAGGAGTCAGGTTTGGTCTAGGGACCAAATGGGCTGATCCAAACCCATTGGGTTGGGTGCACCACTCATCACTATGTCCCCTTGAGCTTTTAGGAAAGCCTCAAGTGAATGTGAAGAGGGTATGACCAAATTACCTATGGGGCAAAAAAAATTTGTTCTATGGCCTAGGGTAGGATGGTCATTTTGCTATTTTTTTCCATTTGGATATGTTGGGTATGTGGAGAAACTAAGTTTGTCCAAGTTTCATTGAATTTGAAATCCATTTTGGTTTGGCTCATGTTGACCCATTTAGGTCAAAATGGGTCAACTTGGGTCAACTTGACCAATAGGTCAAATTTGGTCAAACCAAGGGTTGGGTCATGTTCATATGACCATTTGAAATATTTTGGTAGCTTTGATTTGATTGAATTTGGTATATATATTTGATTTTGGCTCATATGGCTGCATTTAGGTCAAATGGGTCATGTTGACCTATTTGACCCATTTGACCTATTTGAGGTAGGTCAAGGGTAGGTTAGGTTAGTCATACAGAGTGGATTGGTATCTTTATTTCCAATCAATTTGGGTTAAGTTCAATTTTTTCTCAACATGACCCCTTTAGGTCATGTTGGGTCTAAGGTCAATTGGGCTAGGTTGGGTCTAGTTGGCCAATTGAGGCTTTCAAGTTCCATAAGTGATTTGGAATGGACATGACCCATTGGTTCCAATTAATTTGGCTTAGATCAAGTTTGACACATTTTGACCCTTTAGGTCAAAATGGGTCAACAGTGAAGTGAGCCAATTGGGCTAGGTTAGGCTCAAATATTGGCTTAGTCAAGTTCAAACATAGGTCATGAGTGAACTTAGATCAATGGTTTCAATCAATTTGGCCTATGGTGGAATTTGGCTATGTAAGGTTTCATTTTGGGTTAAGTGTTGACTTGGTCAACCCTTAGGTTTGACCCAATTTGATTAATTGATCATTCCATGATGATTGTTGATCATGATGAGAGGCAAATATGAGTTTGGTTCAATCCAATTTGGTTAGGATCAAAATTTGCCTCATAAGGGTACTTTGGGTCACTTTGGGTCAAGTGAGCCTAAGTGGGTCAAATGGCTTGGTCAAAGCTTGTTTGAAGTTGGTTGATCTTGTACATGGACTCATGATTGAAATATAAATCCATTTACAAGTGGTTTGAAGTCAAATGGGTTTTGATCCATTTGAAAATTTCATACTCAAAGGAAGAATATGAAAGGGTTTTGGGTTTGATTTTGATTGAAAGATTGAAGTTTGGATTAATATATGAGCTCATGATTGTAGGATTGATTGAACCATGAGATAAATCAAGGGTTTGGCTTAATTTGAAAGTGATTTGGCTAAGTTCAAGATTTTGACTTGAAAGGCTTATATTGGATTTTGAATGGATTTGAGTTTGATTTTTGGAATTGGTTTTTATTGTTTTAATTTATATTTCATTTATATATGTGAATATAAATGAGAATATAAATGGATCATGAGAGAATTTCAAGGATTTGAAGTGATTTAATCATGATTTAGGTTAAATCCATTAAAGGGAATTTAAAGGTTTTAAGGAAATTTTTAAATTGAAATTTAATTTTTGAATTGGATTGGATTGATTTATATTTATATTTCATTTATATATGAGAATATAAATGTGAATACAAATAAGTTTTGAGAAAATCTCATGAGTTTGAATAGGTTTGATCATGATTTAGGTTAAATACATTAAAGGGAATTTAAAGGATTTAAGGGAGTTTTAAATTGGAATTTAATTTTTGGATTTGATTTCATTGATTGATATTTATATTTCATTTATATATATGAATATAAATGTGAATATAAATAAGTTTTGAGAAAATCCCATGAGTTTGAATAGGTTTTGATCAAGATTTAGGTTAAATCCATTAAAGGGAATTTAAAGGGTTTAAGAAAAATTTCATGAATTGATTTTGAATTTTGAATTTGATTTGATGGCATTGAATTTATATTTCATTTATATATGTGCATATAAATGAGAATATAAATAAGGTATGAGAAAATATCAAAGGTTTGAATACGTTTGAATCATGATTTTGGTTAAGTCCTTAAGGGAAAATTAAGGACTTAAGCAAAATTTGGACTTAAGAATTTTGATGGATTTTGATCATGGGTTTCAATCATAGATTTCAATTACGGAGTTCAATCATGGAATTGATTTGAGTTTGGAGAAAATCAATTAAGATTGATTTGGAGTTTGGCATGGAGGAAGGATGGTAAGGAAAGGTTTATGCTAAGGGTAGGGAAGTTTTACTAACACACCTAAGGCATGACCTATTCCTATGGCTAACTCTTCTAAGTCTCTAGGGCTAGGTTGGAGTAACTACCTAATCACTAGATGTGTCTTAAGATTAAGGAACTCTTAAAGTCTAAGAGGAGTCCTATGCCTAAGATGGAGGGGTTGAGAGCTCATTCTAAAAATGAGGTCAACACTCCCTCAAAATCAACAAGTCTATTCTCGCAAACTTTGCCAAAGTTTAAAAATAAAAGAAAAATAAAAAGAAAAAGAAAGAGAAAAAGAAAACAAAGAGAAGAGAATAAGAAAAAGAAATAAAAGATAGTAGAAATAGACTTAGAGGAGGAAGTGGAGCCTTACATTAGATTCCACCCACATTTTGTTACTCCATTCGAACATATGGGTAAGATGAACAGACCTTCACCAGGCAGATGAAGAGGGCGCTAGAGGCAATCAGGGGTGGAAAACCTCTTATTGGCCACCAATAAGATATGTCCCATATACCGTGAGTACACTTATCCATATATAAAATCTAGTTCATAGGATGAGTCTTATATAATTAACACAAACCTCTTAGTAGATTCCTTTGGAGGTGACACTTGAGCCTGATAGCAATGAAGATCAGGATCCAAAGCAAAGCATAAGTGTATCCAATTCTATATGTGAATCAATTGGCATCAGTTGAGAATCTTAGCTCTAACCCCACTTTCCTCTCAAAAATGTAAGTGGTTGGTAAGAAGAAGCCCCAAGTCATCCAGTGTGAAGACTTAGATGGGGAGCATCATCCTCAAGTCAAGAAGTTGATGTAGAACTTGAGGATGATTCATATAAGATTTAGTAAATTACTTTTTTTGGTAATTTCCTTATGTTCATAATTTCAAAGAAATGGTTAATCCCATATACTTGGTCAAAGCACAAGTCGATTACTTCAAAGAATATGGAAGAATAAATGCAAATTTCAATCAAGACCATCAGATAGATAGTGAGTCCAATGATGACAAGGATGATGATAAATACCGCCAATTATTTGGAATTGATGTTTTTCAAATCACAATAACTCATACTACTATCCTTATAAAATTCAAATGATCGTGATGATTTTGAAGTCAAAGATGATCAAGTGTTCAAAGAAGAGATCAAGAATACATACCAAGAAGGAAATCAACTTAAGAAGAAGATCCACACCAACATATGTTCTTTTAGTGAAATTAAAACAAAAATAAAGTTATGAGAAGCTTAATTTGCTATGTGGAGTTATAAGAGATACATTGGTATTTCATAAAGTGGTCCATAAACTAAAAAATTCAATACTAACCCTATCAAGCTCTTATGCATGTGATTAAATAAAGAGGTCATTATGAAGTCAAGAAATTGATTGAACTTCATCAAGAGAAAATACATTACCAAAGTCATCCAATTAAGGAATGACTTCACATACTTTTTAGATTTAAATAATATGTCAAAGATGAATTTCCACCACCAATCCAGAAAGATGGTGGACATCTTTGCCTTATGGATGGATCATCTATATAATCAATCAAAGATGGCTCAGGAAGAAAACATTGCTTTAAGAATGAATCATTACTATAAGTGTCATGCTTTATCTTAAAATGTCAAAACATACCAACTATGACAATCTTTCAACTCAATCATCAAGTGTTCAATGACTCTGATCAAAAGAAAGAAAGGAACATCTTTAATCAAGAAATTTTCAATGCAATTTAACTCAAAAAAGAACCATTAAGAAAAATACATCCTAGCTTCTAGAAATTCCTTTGGGTTTATTATCAGATGGTAGGAAACAAAATCAATCTGGAGAATATCAATGTGATATTAGAAATGCCACCCCCTAAAATTTATCTCAACTCAGATCATTCCAAGGGTGGTTGGCATATCTAAGATGCTTTATATCCAACCTATCATGAAGATGTCATCCATTCTTAACACTTATCAAAAAGGATGCCAAGTTTAAGTGAGATGACAAGTGTGAGCATGCCTTCAAAGACATCAAGCATTACCTGAAGACACTATCAATTCTATTAGCCCCTATCTCGAGTAAGCTGCTCATACTTTACATTGCTATGTTAGATGACTCCCTTTGTGCTTTGTTGGCCCAAGCTAATGACAAAGGGAAAGAAAATGCACTCTACTACCTTAGCCATCATCTAATCCCTACTGAGGCTAATTATCCACCCATTGAGAAGCATTGCCTAACTTTAAGCTTTGCATCCAAAAATCTACAACACTACATGCTTCCTCATATGGTGAACTTAATCTCTAGAATCAATCCACTATAGTATCTCATGAAATGATCGACGCTATCCAGATGGTTGGCACGATGGTCCATGATCCTCTCATAATTTGACATTACCTTTGTACCCATCCATACAATGAAAGGATAAGCGCTAGTGAATTTCTTAGTAGCACACCCACTTCTTGTTGACTCTCCAGTTAGTGATGATCTCCCCAATGAACAAATCATGAACATAGGGGATACTAGAATTCACTATTGGGAGATGTACTTTGATTATGCAGCTTTCTCTGAAAGAGGAGAAGAACCATAATCTAATATTCCAGGAAAGGCAGGGGTAAGAATAGTTATCTTAACTCCGGACCGCGATGTGATGAGATTCTCATATCATCTATCCAATCCTTGCACTAACAACAAAGTCAAATATGAGGCTCTAATTGTCGGTCTGGAGTTAGCCATTACTCTATGCATCTAGAACATCAACATCTTCGAGGATTCTCAGCCTATTATCAACCAAATCGTTGGGACCTATAAGGTTATAAAGCCCAAGCTCTATCACTACCATAAGTATGCCATGGAGTTGTTGGCCCAAATCCTAGAGGTTACCATTTATAAAATTCCTTAAGGAGAGAACGCTGCAGCATATGCTTTAGCCAAGCTTGCGAAGTAGTTGACATGTCCAAAGGATGAGTCTATCTCAATAAGGGTCCAAAATAGACAAGTCTTATCCCTTATTGATATTGAACTCATCAAAAATTACTCTCTTGAAGGGGTTGCCATTGCCAAGAAGGATGAGGAGTTAGATTGGAGGCAACCACTCATAGATTACCTAAATAAAGATAAACTACCTCAAGAGAAGTCTCAAACCCATCAGATGAAGCAAAGAGCACTTTTCTATGCTCTTATGGATGGTGTCTTATACCAACGATCTTTTGATCATATGTCGTTATGTTGTTTAGACAAGTATGAAGCCCATAAGATCGAGATTGAAGAACACTTAGGATTATGTGGAGCCAACCAATCTGGTCTGAAGATGAAACCTAAGATCAAGAGATTGGGATACTACTGTCCATCGATGATCAAAGATTGCATGGATACAACAAAGCAATGCCACCAAGTCAAATACACAGTGTGGTCCTATACCAACCACCCAATATTCTACATCTTACATTGGCATCATGGCCATTCAAGTATTTGGTACTAACATAGTGGGTCTAATTGATCCTCCTTCTTCCAAGGGTCATTGGTTCATCTTAGCTTGACTACTTTTCCAATGGGCAAATGTGATTTCGCTCAGAGAGGTCACAACTCAGCATGTGCTCCAATTTTTTTAGGAACCATATCGTATATAGGTTCAGAGTATCTCGATGAATTATATCTGGTAATGGTACTGCATTTAAGAGCACCGAGATCAACAACTTTGCCTGGGGACACAACATAGATTGGAGATATTCTACCATCAACTACCTGATGGCAAATGACTTAGCATAAACCTTCAACAAAACTCTCATCTTACTAAAGAAGACACTTAACAATAATAAGCGATAGTGGCATGAGCAGTTAGTGAAGCCTTGTTGGCCTACCGCACCACATATACAACTCCAACTCAATCTACTCCTTTCTCCTTAGTGTATGGGTTTGAAGCCATCATACCATTAAAAGTCTAACTCTCATCACTAAGGATAGCTATGGGTAACAAGATGACAATAGAGTAGAATGCCAAGTTACAGTTAGAAGAGCTCAAAGGTTTGGAGGAGAGACACTTATGAGCATGCCAAAACCTCATGTTGTACAAAGCTAAAATGATTCAAGCTAACAACAAGTTGGTCCGTCCAAGTGCTTTTCAAATAAGAGAGCTTATTTTAGTTCTAAGGAGACTGATTATTGCCCATCATAAGATGGGAGGCAAGTTTGAACCCACATAGGAAGGCCCTTTAGCCATAGAGGCTACTGTGAAGATCTTATCGTTTATTAATCATAAGGGAGAGCCTTGCTTCCAATCAATGAGCTCTACTTAAAAAAATATTATAAATCATGTTTGAAAATAATTATCATCAATGAAAAATTTCATTTTGAATTCAATCTCTTCTATGTCAAAAGTATTCTTGTTTGTGAATCCGCCATGATGTGTTTAGGGTAGGTGTAAGAAACTTCGAGAGGCATCCTATCCATCATTAACACAACACAAATATAAACTACACTCAAACATATAAAATAAACACATATCTTTTATCTTGAGCTACTCTAAGTTGAGATAATTCCCCATCGATCACTCAGTAACTCTAGGTGACGATACCTGTAGTGTATCACCCAGTGGTGTTCTTGCTTTGGAGGATGTAAGTTTGCTATGCTTTCCTTCCTTACTTGGCCACTGCACACCAATGAGCACCTTGTTAGTTTGGTAGGCCTTAATGTGTGGCCGGTAAGCTACCTCATGTTGGCTTCATTTAAGAGGATGTGAATCTACTACCCTTTCTTCTTGGATTAGCCTTCGTGCACTGACTGGGTCAATTATATTTAAGGTTTAAGATAAGTCCCCTAGTGGATCCTTCCCTCTTGACTGCTTCAAGTATAGGTCTAGTCCTTCCTCGGGGCTCCCTACTTAGTAGTCACTCTAGGTCAGATAATATCTATCCTGCCGATGACAGACTATCTTGATGATCAGTTCCACTTGGAAAGTTATTGACCTACATTCTTTCTTTCTAGATTGATCGTTGCATACTGACGGGCACCTTAGGTTGGTTGATTCTAACTATGCTAACTGATAAACCACTCATGCTAATGGATACACCTTAGGTTGGTTGGTTCTCGCACCTTAGGATACACCACTCATGGAAGATGTAAGTCTGCCATGCTTTCTCATTGAGTTGGCCACCGTACACCTATAGGCTTTCTTTTCTAGGGCTAAGGATAATGCACCTAGCAACACCATCCTTGTGGGAACTATATTTGGATCACATCCTTTATGACCCCATTTAGACACTACCTGGGTTACTATCGGATTAAATAGTTCCCCTTTCATAGTAACCAGCCCCGTGGTTGGAGAACCCATCATGTGGATGCACAGATTCTCCCTTGGTCTAGTAAATCTAAGATAGGTCAAGGCCTACATAGCCCCTTCTCAGTGTGGTCCCTCGCACACCAATAGGGTCCTTACAAACATATAAACAAAATATATATTCACTTGTGGATTAGGAGAACACCCCTAGTGGTACCTTTTCCTAAGCAGGTATCCTATCTTTAGGGTAGTGTTAGCAAAACTCCCTATAAGAATCACTTGGCTACTCTTGAGTCAATATAAGTCCCCAACAGTATTCACTTAGTAGTTGCTCCAAAGTCAGATCAATTTGTTTTGCTACCAACAGGTCACCCCAGTGGTTATTTCCTACTTTAAAAGATGTAAGTCGACTATGCTTTTTTTCAAGCACAGTAGTTCCACACCGAAAGGCAGCCCCTTAGGTTTGCTAGCTCTACCCCACAGCTAGTAGATTATTCCTTTGGATTTATAAATCTGAGATAGGACAAGTTCGATATAGCCCCTTCTCAGTGGGTCCATCGTACACTAACAACATCCATAAATTAAATCTATCAAATTTGATTGAGCTTACATCCCCAGGAGATATGACTTTAATTCAAAAGCAAACTAAACCAAACAAACTATATCAAATAACATAAAATTAAGGTAAAATTAATGTTGACTATTTTTGAGTTGACATAAGTTCCCAGTGGCATTCACTTTCGGTAGTCCTAGGTCGTTTGCATTGTGCAAATTGTGCCTCACTTTGGAAGATGTAAGTCTACTACGCCTTCTTCCTAGCATAGCCGTTGCACACCGAAAGGCAAAATTAAACCAACACCTCTAGTTGAGTCTAAATCAAAGAACTCCAACCAAACTATTATTCCCGATACATCCCCAAACAAATCTATGAAATCAAACTTAAATCCCAATCCCTAGCGGATAGCTCGAACCTACTTCCCTTGTGGAAACTTCATATACCCGATCCCCAGCTGACTCGAGCCCATATCTCTAGCAAATATGCCTCCACATCAATTAAAATAAAATAAATTAAAGTCGATTCGATCTTAATCATCGGTGGATTATAGATTCTTATCCCAAACAGATCTTCTTTCCACAAATCATATAATCAAATCAAATTCAAACCATATCCCCAATAGATTTTCTTCTTTTATGACCTTGACATAGACTCCTCACATGTCATGTCCAATGCATGTGTGATCCCCTAGCAGTCTCCCTCCATTTCCTTGACATGGAATTCTCATCAAATCTTATTTCTTCTCTTATGCACACCTTTAATACTTCAACCAAAAGCCTAACAATGTATACATTCAAATTACATAATCTTAACATTGTAATCAACATTTTATGATTTGTGATGGTGCAAGCTCAAACTAATTGTACAATATGATGCTAAACATATTATTGTGTGAATTAACACACTATATTATATTATGATTTATGATGTTATATTATAATTTGCTATAATATAATATATTGTCTAACATTACACATCATTAGAATCACTTAAAATGAACAAATAAAATTTTTTTCTCAAAATATGAATAAAGTTCATTTTGGATGTAAAATTGTAATTTTTCTATTTGAAATGGTTGCAAAATAGCATAATTTTGGTGTTGCTTCTTGGTGTGTGCCATGAATTTGAGCAAATTCTTCCATCTCAACATTCAAAACATTTTTGTGAGTTTTGACCCAATGTATTATAACAAAACTAAAACACACTAAAATGTACAATAACATTTAGTAACATGCCACCACTTTCATATATATGTGAAGTTATATTGTTATGTACATTAAATTTTAATATGCTTTCATATAATATATTATATTACATTACACCTTAAAATGAATCACTTTAAGCAAAAAGTTCATAAAATTTGGTTGAAAAATGAACATTTATTTTGCATGCAAAATTTCATTCTTTTGATTAAATGACACCATAAAACCCCAATGATGTTCCCTAAAGCTTACCTTAAATTTGGCCAAATCCCATCATCTCAGCCTATAAATCAATATTTTTATCAATTATACCAGTAAAAACTCTACTACATAATGCTGTAACAAACTAAAATATGCTAAACAACAACTACTAATACACAATAGTATGCTATAATCCATGATGCTACACTATGTTATGAAATCCTATATTATAATATAGTATAACATATTATATTATATTATATTGCATATCACATAACAAGGGATTGCTTAAGATAAAAAATCATAAAATTAGTCTAAAAAAATAAAAATCAAAATATTTTAGTCATATCACTTACATATTTTAAATTGAAATAATATATTATGATGCCATGCTCTACCTATTATGAATTTGGCCAAATTCCACCATTTTAATGTTTAAATCTACATTTTTATAAATAATTCAAGTGTAGGCTCGATTGCATGATTATAAAATACTAAAAGAATTTAAAATGCGTAGAACAATATATTATGATATATGATGCTATACTATTCTACAACATATAATATTTATTTTGAACCTAAAATCTTACTTTTTAGACTATAAGTGGCATAGCACGCCTTTGGTACTACAACCAAATTCTAATTCAAATTTAACAAATTTAATCATTTGATTTATTAAATCAATATTTTTATGATTTATATTAATATAGACTATAGGGCACAATACCATAATATATTAAAACATTTCAAAACATCTTATAACATCCAAAAATACATCACTAAATACTCAAATATATGATTATACATTATACTATAATATATGGTAATATAATATGATTTAGGGTAAGGGTTTAGGGTATTCAAATCTCTAATAGTCAAAAGAAAGTCTCTTGAAGACATTTTCTTTAGCTACCATAACTATGTTAGGATTAGGTCATTCTATAGATCTACTCCTAATGATATCTTTATTCAAGGTTTAGGGTTTAGGGTTTAAGGTTTTGGTTTAGGGTTAGTTTAGGGTTTTGGTTTTGGTTAGTTTAGGGTTTAGGATTTAGTGTTAGTTTAAGGTTTATGGTTTAGGGTTTAGGATTTCGAGTGTAGGGTTTAGGGTTGTAGGTTTTATGGTTTAGGGTTTATGGTTTTAGGTGTTTAGGGTTTAGGGTTTAGGATTTATAAACTAGTAAGTTTAGGATTTTTTAGTTTATTTAGTATATTTTTTATTTATTTAGGTTTATTTTATTTTTACTTTTATTTAGGTTTATTTTTTATTTTTATTTAGTTTAGTTTATTTATTTTAGTTTAGGTTTTTTATTTTAGTTTATTTGTTAGGTAGGTTCAGGTGTAGGTTTATTTTTTAGTTGAGTTTCATTTTTATTTTATTTTTTTGGTTTAGGTTTTATTTTTTATTTTTAAGTTTTGGTTTAGGTTTTTATTTTTATATTTTTAGGTTTAGGTTTTAGGTTTTAATTTTAGGTTTATTTTTAGGTTCTATTTTTTAGTTTAGGTTTTGGTTTCTTTTTAGTTAATTTATTATATTTAGTTTAGGTTTAGGTTTAGGTTTAGTTTATTTTTGGTTTAGGTCAAATTTTAATGTATTTTAGTTTAGTTTATTTTAGTTTTAGGTTTAGATTTATTTTATTTCATTTATTTTATTTTCTTCTTAGGTTTATATTTTTTTTAGTTTAGGTATTAAGTTTTATTTTTATTTATTTCTAGGTTTATTATTTTAGGTTTAGGTATTTATTTATTTTTATTTAATTTTATTTTTTGTTTTTTTATTTTTATTTTATGTTTAGTTTTTATTTTATTTAAGTTTTTATTCTCAGGTTTATTTTTTTTAGTTTTGTTTAGGTTTTTATTTATTTTATTTTAATTTATTGTTATTTATTATTTAATTTTTTTTTTAGGTTTAAGTTTAGGTTTTAGTTAAGTTTTTATTTTATTTTATTTATTTTATTTTCTTAGTTTAGGTTATTTATTTATTTTATTATTAAGTTTTATTTAGTTTAGGTTTAGGTTTTTTTAGGTTTTTAGGTTTTTAGTGATTAGGGATAACGGTTTAGGGTTTAAGTTTAGTGTTTTGGCTTTAGGGTTTAGGGTTTTGAGGGTTTCGAGATTAGGATTTAGGGTTTAAGGTTAGCTTAGGGTTTAGGGTTAGTTTAGGGTTTAGGGTTTTTATGGTTTAGGGTTAGTGTTAGAGTTTAGGGTTTAGGGTTTAGGGTTTAGGTTAGTTTAGGGTTTAAGGTTTAGGGTATAGGCTTTAGGGTTTAGGGTTTAGGGTTGTAGGTTTAAGGTATAGGGTTTAGGGGTGGTTTTAAGGTTTAGGATTTAGGGCTTAGGATTTAGGGTTTAGGGTTTAGGGTTTGGGGTTTAGGATTTTTTAAAAAAAATTAAGTAAACTGATAGGTTTAGGTTTATTTAGTTTATTTATTATTATTATTTTGGTTTATTTTTTTATTTTTGTTTCATTTAGTTTATTTATTTTAGGTTTATTAATTTTAGTTTAGATTTTTATTTTAGTTTATTTTTTAGGTTTAGGTTTAGGTTTATACATATTCTTAGTTTAGTTTTATTTTTATTTTATTTTTTAGCTTTAAGTTTTATTTTTTATGTTTTTAGGTGTAGGTTTAGGTTTTTATTTTATTTATTTAGGTTTAGGTTTTAGCTTTTTATTTAAGATTTATTTTTATATTTTACTTTTTTAGTTTAGGTTTAGGGTTATTTTTAGTTTAGTTTATTTTATTTAGTTTAGGATTTAGGTTTAGTTTATTTTAGATTTAGATTTAGGTTTTATTTATTTTAGTTTAGTTTATTTAGGTTTAGGTTTAGGATTATTTTATTTTATATATTTTAATTTTAAGTTTTTTTTAATTTAGGGTTTAGGTTTTATTTTTTTTATTTATTTTTAGGTTTTATTTTTAGGTTTAATTTTAGGTTAAGTTTTTTAATTAGTTTTTAATTTATTTTATTTTATTTTAGGTTTATTTTATTTTTATTAAACATTTAGTTTTTATTTTATTTAGGTTTTTTATTTTTAGGATTATTTTAATTTTTATTATAGTTTAGGTTTTTGTTTAATTTATTTTAGTTTAGTTTTTTTTTACATTTAGGTTAGGTTTAGGTTTTAATTTAGGTTTTTTATTTTATTTTATTTTATTTTATTTAGGTATAGGATGTTTTATTTATCTTATTTTTAAGTTTTATTTAGTTTAGGTTTTAGTTTTTAGGTTTTTATGGTTTGGGGTTTTGGGTTTAGGGTTTATGGTTGTAAGTTTTAGGGCTTAGGGTTTAAGATTTAAGGTTTAGGGTTGTAGGCTTATGGTTTAGGGTTTAGGGTTATGGTTTAGGATTTTTATTTTTTATTTTATTTATTTTATCTTTTTTAAATTAAATAAACTAATAAGTTTATGTTTATTTTATTTATTTTTTTTATTTTTTTATTTTAGTTTATTTTATTTCTTATTTTTGTTTAGTTTAGTTTATTTATTTTAATTAGGTTTTTATTTTAGTATATTTTTTAGATTTAGGTTTAGGTTTAGGTTTATTTTTTAGTTTAGTTTTCTTTTTATTTTATTTTTTAGGTTTAGTTTTTTTTTAGGTTTAAGTTGAGGATTTTATTTTATTTTCTTAGGTTTAGATTTTAGGTTTTATTTTAGATTTATTTTTAGGTTTATTTTTAGTTTACTTTTTTTAGTTAGGATTTAGATTTAGGTTTAGGTTTATTTTATTTTAGGTTTAGATTTAGGTTTTATTTATTTTAGTTTAATTTATTTTATGTTTATTTTAGGTTTAAGGTTTAGGTTTTATTTTTTATTTAATTTTAGGTTTTATTTTTAAGTTTATTTTCTTAGGTTTTAGTTTTTTTTAGTTTTTATTTTAGGTTTATTTTATTTTTATTTTAGGTTTAGTTTTTATCATGTTTAGGTTTCTTAATTTTTAGCATAGTTTAGGTTTTTATTTATAATATTTTAGTTTAATTTTTATTTTTTATTTTATTTTCTTTTTAGGTTTAGGTTTAGGTTTTTGTTTAGGTTTTTGTTTTATTTTATTTTGGCTTAGATTTTTTTTAAGTTTAATGTAGTTTAGGTTTAGGTTTTTAGATTTTTAGAGTTTAGAGTTTAGGGTTAGTTGAGGGTTTCTAGTTTAGGGTTTAGGGTTTGGGGTTTAGGGTTTAGAGTTTAGGGTTTAGGGTTTACGATTTAGGTTTTAGGTTTTAGAGTTTACGATTTAGGGTTTAGGGTTTTAGGGTTTTGGGTTCAGGGTTTTTAGGGTTTATGGTTTTTAGGGTTTAGGGTTTAAGGTTTAGAGTTTAGGTATTAGGTCTAGGGTTCATGTTTTAATTTAGGGTTTATGGTTTTTGGTTATTTTCTTTTAAAAAAGAAAAAAAGTCAGATTCAATATTTCTTCTTATCGATTTCATCAAATAAGTAACACACCAAGTTTTCTAAGACACAAGCGATGATAGATAAAAAAAGAGCACAGATAAAGTAAATAAAAAAATCATAGATAACTAGAACCATCTCTATAATAAAGACATAATTCTATAAGTAGTAGATCGGATCGGCCGTTCTTCAATTTCTTCTATTCCCATTAAAATCAGCCCAGCCTCTCGAGTAGCGAGATCCACAATCATATCCCCATTCTCTCCCTCTGCCACCACCATGGCTATAACTCCGTCACTCCTCCCACCTCCATAACCACCACTACTTCCACCAACCTCCATATCCACCAGCATCTCCAGATCCCCACCACCCGTGATGCGTTACATCGCTTTCACCTCCACCGTAACTAGGCAGCACGGTTGGCAGTGATGTTCACCATCATGGTTTATTCCCATTCTTATGATTTATGTCTATTAGGTTTTAGTGTTTAAGTTTAATTTTTAATTTATTTAGTTACTTTAGGTTAAGGCTTAGGGTTTGGGGTTTAGGGCTAGGATTTAAGGTTTAGGGTTTAGGGTTTAGGGTTTTGGGTTTTAGGGTTTATTATTCTATGGTTTAAGGTTTTGGGTTTAGGGTTAGGTTTTAGGGTTTAAGGCTTTAGTAATTAGGGCTTTAGGGTTTAAGGTTTAGGGTTAGGGTTTAGGGTTTAGGATTTAGGGTTTAGTGTTTAGGCTTTAGGGTTTAGGGTTTTAAGGGTTTAGGGTTTAGGGTTTAGGGTTTAGGGTTTAGGGTTTAGTTAGTTTAGGGTTTAGGCTTTAGGCTTTAGGGTTTAAGGTTTTTAATGTTTAGGGTTTTAGGTTTAAGGTTTAAAATTTATGTTAGGTTTATGTTTATTTAGTTTAATTTTTATTTATTTTAGTTTATTTTGTTTATTTATTTTTATATAGGTTTATTTTTTATTTTTATTTAGTTTAGTTTATTTATTTTAATTCTGATTTCTTATTTTAGTTTATTTTTTAGATTTAGGTTTAAGTATATGCTTATTTTTTAGTTTAGTTTTATTTTTATTTTATTTTTTAGGTTTAAGTGTTATTTTTTATTTTTAGTTTTTGATTTAGGTTTTTCTTTTATTTTTTTAGGTTTAGGTTTTAGGTTTATTTTTAGATTTTATTTTTAGTTTATTTTAGTTTAGGTTTAGGTTTTATTTTTTTTAGTTTAGTTTATTTTAGTTTAGGGTTAGGTTTATTTTATTTTGCTTATTTTATTTTTATTTTAGGTTTATGTTTTTTTTTTTAGTTTAGGCATTAGGTTTTATTTTGTATTTATTTTTAGGTTTTTTTAGGTGTTTTTTAAGTTTAAGTTTTTATTTAGTTTTTATTTTATTTAGGTTTATTTTATTTTTATTTTATGTGTAGTTTTTATTTTTTTAGGTTTTCATACTTCGGTTTATTTTATTTTTTAGTTTAATTTAGGTTTTTATTTATTTTATTTTAGTTTATTTTTATTTTTTATTTTATTTTATTTGTAAGTTTAGGTTTTTGTTTTATTTTATTTTATTATTTTATTTAGGTTTAGATTTTATATTTAATTTTTTATTAGGTTTTACTTAATTTAGGTTTAGGTTTTTAGGTTTTAGGTTTTTAGGGTTTAGGGCATAGGCATTAGGGTTTAGGGTTTAAGGTTGTAGGTTTATGGTTAATTTTAGGTTTCAGGGTTTAGGGTTTAAGGTTTAGGGGTTTTTTTTAAAATTAAGTAAACCAAAAGGTTTATGTTTTTTTAGTTTAATTTTTATTTATTTTGGTTTATTTTTTTATTTTTTTATTTAGTTTGGTTTATTTATTTTATGTTTATTTATTTTGTTTAGGTTTTTTTGTTTATTTTTTAGATTTACCTTTAGTTTTATGCATATTTTTTAGTTTAGTTTTATTTTTATTTTATTTTTTAGGTTTAGGTTTAATTTATTTTTTTAGGCTTAGATTTAAGTTTTTATTTTTTTTGTTTATGTTTAAGGTTTTTATTTTAGTTTTATTTTTAGGTTTATGTTTTAGGTTTTTTAATTTAGGTTTAGGTTTATTTTTATTTTTTTTTAATTTTATTTAGTTTAAGGTTGAGGTTTAGTTGATTTTAGGTTTAGGTTTAGGTTTTATTTATTGTAGTTTAGTTTATTTTTGTTTAGGTTTAGGTTTATTTTATATTGTTTATTTTAGGTTTAGATTTTTTTTAAAGTTTAGGGTTTAAGTTTTTTTAGGTTTTATTTTTAGGTCTATTTTTTAGGTTTAGTCTTTTTTTAGTTTTTATTTAGTTTATATTTTCTTTTATCTTAGATTTATTTTATTTTATTTAGGTTTTATTTTTTTTATTTTATTTTGGTTTTTATTTTTTTTATTTTAGTTTATTTTTTATTTTATTTTATTTTTAGGTTTAGGGTTAGGTTTTAGTTTAGGTTTTTATTTTATTTTATTTTATTTTATTTAGGTTTAATTTTATTTATTTATTTGATTATTAGGTTTGGGTTTTTAGGTTTTTAGGGTTTAGGGTTTAGGGATTAGGGTTTCGGGTTTAGGGTTTTAGGGTTTAGGGTTTTAAGGAATAGGGTTTAGGGTTAGGGTTTAGGGTTTAGGATTTAGAGTTTAGGATTTTTTTTAAAATTAAGTAAATGGGTAGGTTTAGATTTATTTAGTTTATTTAGTTTATTTTTATTTATTTTAGTTTATTTTAATTTTTTGTTTAGGTTTATTTTTTATTTTTATTAAGTTTAGTTTATTTATTTTAGGTTTATTTATTTTATTTTATGTTTTTTAGGTTTAGGTTTAAGTTTATACTTATTTTTTAGTTTAGTTTCATTTTTATTTTATTTTATTTTGGTTTAGGTTTTATTTTTTATTTTTACATTTAGCTATAAGCGTTTATTTTATTGTTTTAGGTTTAAGTTTTAGGTATTTATTCTAAGTTTATTTTTAAGTTTTATTTTTTAGTTTAGGTTTAGGTTTATTTTTAGTTTATTCATTTTATTTAGTTTAGGGTTTAGGTTTAGTTTAATTTAGGTTTAGGTTTAGGTTTTATTTATTTTAGTTTAGTTTGTTTTAGTTTAGGTTTATATTTAATTTATTTAATTTAATTTAGGTTTAGGTTTTTTTTGGTTTAGGGGTTTAGTTTTATTTTTTATTTATTTTTAGGTTTAGGTTTTGATTTAGTTTCTTTATATTATTTTATTTTAAGTTTATTTTATTTTTATTTTACATCTAATTTTTATTTTATTTAGGTTTTCTATTTTTAGGTTTATTTTATTTTATAGTTTAGTTTATATTTTTATTTATTTTATTTTATTTTTATTTTTATGTTTATGTTTAAGTTTAGGTTTAGGTTTTAGTTTAGGTTTTTATTTTACTATATTTTTTATTTTATTTAGGTTTAGATTTTTTATTTATTTTATTTTAAGGTTTTATTTAATTTAGGTTTAGGGTTTTAGGTTTTTAAGTTTTTAGGGTTTAGGGTATAGACTTTAGGGTTTAGGGTTTATTTAGGTTTATTTATTTTATTTAGGTTTTTTTTGTTTATTTTTTAGATTTAACTTTAGTTTTATGCATATTTTTTGGTTTAGTTTTATTTTTATTTTATTTTAGGTTTAGGTTTAATTTATTTTTTTTAGGTTTAGATTTAAGTTTTTATTTTATGTTTTTTTGTTTATGTTTTAGGTTTTTATTTTAGGTTTATTTTTAGGTTTATGTTTTAGGTTTTTTTATTTAGGTTTAGGTTTATTTTTAGTTTTTTAATTTTATTTAGTTTAAGGTTTAGGTTAAGTTTATTTTAGGTTTAGGTTTAGGTTTTATTTATTGTAGTTTAGTTTTTTTTGTTTAGATTTATTTTATATTGTCTATTTTAGGTTTAGATTTTTTTTAAGTTTAGGGTTTAAGTTTTTTTTAGGTTTTATTTTTAGGTCTATTTTTTAGGTTAAGGTTTTTTTGGTTTTTATTTAGTTTATATTTTGTATTATTTTAGATTTATTTTATTTTATTTAGGTTTTGTATTCTTAGGTTTATTTTTTTTAATTTCATTTTGGTTTTATTTTTTTATTTTAGTTTATTTTTTATTTTATTTTATTTCTAAGTTTAAGGTTAGGTTTTAGTTTAGGTTTTTATTTTATTTTATTTTATTTAGGTTTAGTTTTATTTATTTATTTGATTATTAGGTTTTATTTAGTTTAGGTTTGGCTTTTTAGGTTTTTAGTGTTTAGGGTTTAGGGATTAGGGTTTTGGGTTTAGGTTTTAAGGTTTAGGGTTTAGGGTAAGGGTTTAGGGTTTAGGGTTTAGAGTTTAGGATTTTTTTAAAAAATTAAGTAAACTAGTAGGTTTATATTTTTTTAGTTTATAAAGTTTATTTTTATTTATTTTAGTTTATTTTAATTTTTTTTGGTTTATTTTTTATTTTTATTAAGTTTAGTTTATTTATTTTAGGTTTATTTATTTTAGTTTATGTTTTTTTTTTGGTTTATGTTTAGGTTTATACTTATTTTTTAGTTTAGTTTCATTTTTATTTTATTTTTTTGGTTTAGGTTTTATTTTTTATTTTTAGGTTTAGCTATAAGTGTTTATTTTATTTTTTTAGATTTAAGTTTTAGGTATTTATTCTAGGTTTATTTTTAAGTTTTATTTTTTAGTTTAGGTTTAGGTTTATTTTTAGTTTATTTATTTTATTTAGTTTAGGGTTTAGGTTTAGTTTAATTTAGGTTTAGGTTTAGGTTTTATTTATTTTAGTTTAGTTTGTTTTAGTTTAGGTTTATGTTTAATTTATTTAATTTATTTTAAGTTTAGGTTTTTTTGGTTTAGGGTTTTAGTTTTATTTTTTATTTATTTTTAGGTTTAGGTTTTTATTTAGTTTTTTTATATTATTTTATTTTAAGTTTATTTTATTTTTATTTACATGTAATTTTTATTTTATTTAGGTTTATTTTAGGTTTATAGTTTAGTTTATATTTTTATTTATTTATTTTATTTTATTTTTTTCTGTTTATGTTTAAGTTTAGGTTTAGGTTTTAGTTTAGGTTTTTATTTTACTATATTTTTTATTTTATTTAGGTTTAGATTTTTTATTTATTTTATTTTAAGGTTTTATTTAATTTAGGTTTAGGTTTTAAGGTTTTTAGGTTTTTAGGTTTTAGAGTTTAGGGTTTTGGGTTTAGGGTTTATGGTTTAAGGTTTAGGATTATAGGGTATAGGGTTTAAGGTTTAAGGTTTAGGGGTTTAAGTTTTAGGGTTTTAAGATTTAGAGTAAAGGGTTTAGGGTTTTATGTTTGGGGTTCAAGGTTTAAGGTTTAGGGTTTAGCGTTTAGGGTTTACTATTAGTTTAGAGTTTAGGGTTTAAGGTTTTTTTAGGGTATAGGGTATAGGGTATAGGGTTTAGGGTTTAGGGTTAGTTTTTGGTTTTAGGGTTTAGGGTTTTTTTTTAAGTAAACCAATAAGTTTAGGTTTATTTAGTTTATTTTTTATTTATTTTAGGTTATTTTAATTTTTATTTATTTTAGTTTAATTTATTTTCTATTTTAGTTTAGGTTTTTTATTTAAGTTTATTTTTAGGTTTATGTTTAGGTTTATGCATATTTTTTAGTTTAGTTTTATTTTTATTATATTTTTTAAGTTTAGGTTTTTATTTTATTTTTTCAGGTTTATGTTTTAGGTTTTTATTTTAGGTTTACTCTTAGGTTTTATTTTTTAGTTTATTTTACTTTATTTAGTTCAAGGTTTAGGTATAGTTTATTTTAGGTTTAGGTTTTGGTTTCATTTATTTTAGTTTAGGTTTAGCTTTATTTTATTTTGTTTATTTTAGGTTTAGGTTTTATTTTTCATTTATTTTTAGGTTTTTATTTTGGTTTATTTTTTAGGCTTTGGTTTTTATTTAGTTTTTATTTTATTTTATTTTAGGTATTTTTATTTTACAATGAGTTTTTATTTTATTTATGTTTTTTATTCATAAGTTTATTTGATTTTTTTAGTTTAGTTTAAATTTATTTATTTTATTTTAGATTATTTTTATTTTATTTTATTTTCAGGTTTAGGTTTAGGTTTTGGTTTAGGTTTTATTTTATTTTATTTTATTTAGGTTTATGTTTTTTAATTTATTTGATTATTAGGTTTTATTTAGTTTAGGTTTAGAATCTTAGGTTTTTAGGTTTTTAAGGTTTAGGGTTTAGGGTTTACGGTTTAGGGTTTAGGGTTTTAGGGTTTATGGTTTTAGGGTTTAGGGTTTAGGGTTTAGTTTTTATGCTTTAGGGTTTTGGGTTTTTAGGGTTTAAGGTTTAGGTTTTTTTTAATTAAGTAAACTAATAGGTTTAGGTTTATTTAGTTCCTTTAGTTTATTTTTATTTATTTTAGTTTATTTTATTATTTTATTGATATTTAAGTTTATTTTTTATTTTTTTTATTTTAGGTTTATTTATTTTAGTTTATTTTTTAGGTTTAGGTTTAGGTTTATGCTTATTCTTTAGTTTAGTTTTATTTTGCTTTTATTTTTTAGGTTTAGGTTTTATCTTTTATTTTAAGGTTTAGGTATAGGTGTTTATTTTGTTTTTTTAGGTTTAGGTTTTAGGTGTTTATTTTTTAATCTAGATTTAAGTTTACTTTTGGGTTTATTTTATTTATTTAGTTTAGGATTTAGGTTTAGCTTATTTTAGGATTATGTTTAGCTTTTATTTATTTTAGTTTAGGTTTAGTTTATTTTATTTTATTTTATTAGTTTTAAGTTTTTTTTAGTATAGGATTTAGGTTTTTTTATTTATTTTTAGATTTATTTTTTAGGTTTAAGTTTTAATTTAGTTTTTATATTATTTCATTTTAGGTTTATTTTATTATTATTTTACATCTCATTTTTATTTTATTTATGTTTTTATTTATTTTAATTTAGTTTAGTTTTTTCTTTATTTTATTTTATTTTTACATTTAAATTTTGGTTTAGGTTTAGGTTTAGGTTTAGGTTTCAATTTAGGTTTTTATTTTATTATATTATTTATTCTATTTAGGTTTAGGTTTATTTATTTATTTTATTTTCCAATTTTATTTAGTTATGTTTAGGGTTTAAGGTTTTTAGGGTTTAGGGTTTAGGGTTTAGAGTTTAGGGTTTGGGGTTTAGGGTTTAGGATTTAGTGTTGCAGGTTTTAGGATTTAGGGTTTAGAGTTTAGGGTTTAAGGTTTAAGGTTTAGGGTTTAGGGTTTAAGGGTTAGGTTTTTATGGTTTAGGGTTTAGGGTTTAGGGTTCATGGTTTAGGGTTTAGGGTTAGTTTTAGGGTTTAGGGTTAGGGTTTTTTTTATAATATTTTAAATTTATATCTTTTAAATTAGCAAACTCATAGGCTTAGGTTTATTTAATTAATTTAGTTTATTCTTTATTTATTTTTGTTTATTTTATTTAGGTTTATTTTTATTTATATTTAGTTTAGTTTATTTATTTCAGGTTTATTTATTTTAGCTTAGGTTTTTTATTTTAGTTTATTTTTAAATCTAGGTTTAAGTTTAGGTTTATTTTTTAGTTTAGTTTTATTTTTATTTTATTTTATTTTTTATGTTTAGGTTTTATATTTTATTTTTAGGTTTAGGTTTAGGTTTTTATTTTATTTTTTTTAGGTTTAGGTTTTAGGTTTTTAGATTAGGTTTGTTTTTAGGTTTTATTTTTTAGTTTAGGTTTAAGGTTATTTTTAGCTTATTTTATTTTATTTAGGGTTTACGTTTAGCTTTAGGATAAGATTATTTTAAGTTTAGGTTTAGGTTTATTTATTTTAGTTTAGTTTATTTAAGTTTATGTTTAGGTTTAATTTTAGGTTTTATTTTTATGTTTATTTTTTAGGTTTAGGTTTTTATTTTATTTTATTGTAGGTTTATTTTATTTTTATTTTAGGTTTCATTTTTTTATTTAGGTTTTTTATTTTTTTAGTTTATTTTAGGTTTTTATTTTATTTAGTTTAGTTTTATTTTATTTTCTTTTTTTGGTTTAGGTTTAGGTTTTATTTTATTTTATTTATTTATTTATTTTATTTTGGTTTAGGTTTTTATATTTTTTATTTTTTAGGTCTTATTTAGTTTAGGTTTAGGTTTTTAGCTTATTCAGTTTTGGGGTTTAGGGTTAGTTGAGGGTTTAGGGTTTAGGGTTTATGATTTGGGGTTTAGGGTTTAGTGTTTAGGATTTTGGGTTTAAGGTTTAGGGATTATGGTTTTAGGGTTTAGGTTTAAGGTTTAGGGTTTAGTGCTTAGGGTTTAAGGTTTTGAGGGTTTAGGTTTAGGGTTTAGGGTTTAGGTCATAGGTCTAGGGTTCAGGTTTTAGTTTTGGGTTAAGGGTTTTTATTTTTATTTTTTTGTAACAGAGAACAAATTTAGATCACCACCTCCATATCCACCACTGCTCCGACCACCACCTCCATATCCACTAGCACCTATAGATCCCCAACCACCACTGCGATAACTGCCACCTCTGCCATCGCCTCCATAAGCTTGCTTGACGGTGATGTTCCTGTTGTCAAGGTTCTACCCATTCTTTTGGTTTAGGTTTATTAGGTTTTAAGGTTTAGGTTTAGTTTTTTAATTTATTTTGTTACTTTTGGTTTAGGTTTAAGGTTTGGGTTCTAGGATTAGGGTTAATGGTTTAGGGTTTAAGTTTATGGTTTTAGGGTTTATGCTTTTAGGGTTTAGGGTTTTAGGTCTTAGGGTTTTAGGGTTTAGTGTTTAGGGTTAGGGTTTAGGATTTAGAGTTTAGTGTTTAGGCTTTAGGGTTTTAAATATGTTAAGTGGGGTTCAGTGGAGAGATTTTAAAATGGGGGGAGAGCTTTGCCATTTGATTTTAATTTTAGGACCCATACTCAACCAATTTAGGTAGGTTAGGTGGGGTTCAAAATTTTGAGGAGAGATTTTCTTAGAGATATTTGCATTTTGTATATCTTGTTTGAAAGTATTGATGATTTGAAAGAACATCTACTTAGCAAATTTGAGTATGCTAAGAAGACGTTGTGATTGTGTGTTTCAATTTTTTTTTTTTTTGTAGAATGCCTTTGCTTGTGATGTGTTCATTAAAAAAATAGGGCTTCTTACTTAAGAAATTTGATATATCAAGTAGAAGCCATATGTGTTTGATTTGTGTTTGAAAATGGGACTTTCACTTAACAAATTTGGTATGTTATATTAAAGTCAAATGTGATTTATGTATGTTTTGCTTTTCTTTGAAAATGAGACTCTCACTTACCAAATTTGGTATGTTAGGTGAAAGCCCAAATGTGATTGATTTGTGTTTTGTTTTTCTTTGAAATCGGGACTCTCACTTAACAAACTTGTTATGTTAGGTGAAAGCCCAAATGTGATTGATTTGTGTTTTTATTTATTTATTTATTTATTGAAAATGGGACTCTCACTTAACAAATTTGATATGTTAAGTGAAAGCCCAAATGTGATTGATATATATTTTTAAAATGGGACTTTCACTTAACGAATTTGGTATGTTAAGTGAAAGTCCAAATGTGATTGATATATATTTTGGAAATGGGACTCCCACTTAACAAATTTGATATGTTAAGTGTAGGTCAAATGTGACATAAAAATGAGGCCCTCACTTAACAAATTTTGTGTGTTAAGTGGGGAGTCAAATATGTCATGAAAATGAGATTCTCATTTAACAAATTTGATACGTTAAGTCAAATGAAATATGATTTATAAAAATAAGACTCTCACTTAGCAAGTTTGACATGTTAAGTGAAAGTCAAATGTGTCATGGAAATGAGATTCTCACTTAACAATTTTAATGTGTTAAGTGGGAATCAAATGTACATGAAAGTGATTCACTTGACTTTGATATGTTAAGTGTAATCAAATATGACATGAAAATACGATTCTCACTTAACAATTCTGATATCTTAAATGGGAATCAAATGTGACATAAAAATAAGATTCTCACTTAACAACCTTAACATGTTAAGTGTAATCAAATATGACATGAAAATAAGATTCTCACTTAACAACCTTGACATGTTAAGTGGGAATCAAATGCATATTAAAATGAGATTCTCACTTATCAACTTTTACATGTTAAGAGGGGATCAAATATATTTGATGTGCTCTCTTTCTTTTTGGAAGAGAGGGGAATTTTTTTTGTTTGACAAATGTGGCATGTCAAATAAGATTTCAAAATAGAGGTGAAATTTATTTAACAATTCTTAAGTATGTTAAATAGATTTCATTCATATGTTTTGATGCCATGTATGTGATTTCTTGACTTTGAAAAGAAAGAAACTTCTGCTCTAGCATATGTGAAATATGTTGAGTGAAGTTTTAATTTTATGTTATGATTTGAAAATAGGATCTTCATTCAACAAATTTTTGTATGTTGAATGAAGGTGGCTATTTTCAAAAAGGGTGATTTTAAAAAATGTCATTTTGTGAAAGAATTTATTTTTTAAAATTTTAGATGAATCTTGCCTCACCAAGCTAGTGGTAAAGAGGTTCTAGATTTTTATTATTTGTGCCTTCATTGATTTTTTTTCACCTATTGGGGAACCCAACAAGGGTTTCAAGACCTACCTGGAGTGAGGTCCTAAAACTTAAAAGATGTTGGCTAACTTTACTTAAGAATGAAATAAGTTAAGTACCAATGGAAGGAAAGATAGTCTTAGACTCACATAAAATGCAAGTCCACTATTGATGCTTGGAGACAATAATTGTCTACTAGAGATGGAGAGAGGAACCATCCCCATTGGAGTCACTAGAAAAATTTGTGGTCTTTATTTTTGGATTCATTTTGTTGAGGGGGAGGGGGGACACCACACAGATCTGAGGGTGTACTTATTGAGGTGATCGGGTACAACATTGAAGAATAGTGTACTATCTCGAAAGATAGAAGTCACTACACTACAATAGACCTAATCACCTAATAAGGACTCCTAAGGCATGATGGGTCTTTGAATATACCAGAATAAAGTAGGGTTTATTTAAATCGGGTAATAAAGTTTCCTATGGGGGAAAGCCTCATAGTTAATTACATCTTAAGAAAAATAAATCCCTTAAGAATACTCTCGATTAAAGTAGGTGATTATTGTCTCTAAAGAATTCAATGATAGGACCATCAATAGATTGGTTGTGTTTTAAAAAATTAAGTCGGATAGATCAAAAGGAAAGACTTATTATCAAAGTCAAAAGGAGATGAGTAGGGGATGTTCATGATACTAGGAAGCCTAGTAAGCATCGCAATCTATTCTATGATTGGACTTTATATTTTTGAAATTAAGGAGAATTATGTATTTGAGTTAAATTTTTTAGAAAGCTAGGACTCATAATCCCACAATACAAGGTTATGGAAATGTCTAAGATGTGAGAATTTGTGCTTGTAGCCCTAAAGGAAAATGACAACCTTGAATCCTAAATCTAGGGAGCTTTGGCAAGTGCCAAAGCGTGACCTAAATCTAAGGCGAAAATGGGTATATGGTTTACCTCCACAAGAGAGGATAAACCACCCAACTTCTAGACTTATAACCACCTAGAGTGCACCCATCCTCCTCCTTTAAATCCATGTAGGCAAGTCTTATGCTTTTGCAAGATGGCTAGGTTATTATTCTTTAGAAAAGAAACTAAGTCCTTAAACCCAGTCCCTAAGAGACTAGAAAATGAGGGGTATCAATAATGACTTAAATCTAATACAAATTTTTATCAAGTTTTATTTCATTTTGGATATTTTATTTTGACACAAGCTATGGGATTTTGTATGCCTAAATGCATGAGAAGGTAATTATGGGCCAAATCAAGAGGGAAAGAGGTGTTTTTCCATCATAGGCTCTCAAAGGTTAAGCTCATTCTATCTAGCATAGATGGAAGCCCTCTCTTAACACGAGTGAAATAACTTGATATGTGTGATGTTAAACATACAACATCCAGCTAAGGGGTTGTTAATTTTATTATCTTGATTTAATACCTAAGTTTTATGTGAGGTTGTTGGTTATTTTAAAAGTTTAGTTATGAATTTATTCCTGGGATAAAAAAATTATTTTTTTATCCTAAGAGCCTAATCACATCCAGGCCATACAACAATCACCAATCATAAAATTATGAAAAAGCATGCTTTTTCTAATGCACAAGCTAAGCAAAACATCAAACAATTTTATAAAGCTATTACAAAAGAATAAAAGGTCGATACGGTCGGGTACCACTGTACAACCCAAAAAGAAATATGGGTAGTCGAGCCCTACCCTTATTAAACCTGGATTACAAAATAATAATTACAATTGATGAATGCTATGGGGGTCTTCATTCTTTATTCTTCAACTCTTTATTTCTCCATCTTCCATTTCTTCATTTGATTTACTCCATTTCTTTCTTCCTTTTGGCCTGATTAGCATGTGATTGCTCCAAAGGCATCACATGGTACATAAAACTTGGTATTATAACCAATGCTCACCCTAATCCCCCATAACAATCATCTTAATCCTAATGCAAAATTACATTAAAAGAAGGAAAGTAAATCTAGCTACACTTGCAAAACAAATGTTAGCTAAAAACACCAAACAACCCAAGTAGTTATATGAATAATTTAGACTTATCATCCCACACATGGGTAACCAAGTCCACCTATCCTAACTTGGGTTATGCTTAGGGGCTAAGCAACATGCACAGCAAAAAGCATTTATATTCTTATTTAACGTCCCCTTAAGCACAACCCCCTATAGAGAGCATGATTAGGATAATATCGGCCTAACATTTAGACTACGCACATACACCCTAACATCCAGTCTATAATAATACATCACAAAATAAGCATATATCAAACCATGCATTGCCCTAACATAAAGCTAGAAATGGTAACTTAGTTTAATATATGTGCATTAAAGCTTTTGTGGTAAATCCTAACTAGGATTTAGAGTTATAATTTGTCTAAGTATGAAGGATTTAATTTATAAGGGGTTGATTTCTCTTTAAGTGATTTAAGTGGTTTGAAGATTTTACTTCATATTTTCTTTTATTTCATGTGGCCTACACTTAACAACTAAGTGTTAAAAGAGAGAATAAAGAGAAGGAATCTCTTTTTCATCCCTACCTTAAGTCATTTCTAAAGCAAGTGAATTAATCAATTTCCTTCATTGAATGACTTATTATATGTTTTAATCAATCTTAAGTTTAGGTTCATTCTAAATGGCTTTATTCAATAAGAAAGACATCTTAGGATTAATTAAGATAAATTACTATCACATAACACATATTCATCCATTTATTTCCATTATGTATGTCATGCATCTGAATAAATCCTAAGCATACCTATGCCTATAATTTATATTTTTTTAGCATACTTAGATGATGAATCACGAAGAAGAAGTGTATTCGAATTCAAATATTTCATTTTTGATTGGATTATGAATGCATGCCTTTTTGATAGAAAAGAGGGGTTTTTTATCCATTAGCTAAACACACATTTGCATGTATAAAAGTTTTAAGTGAGTATGTCCCCATTATTTTCTACACCATGGGCTTAAGGTATAAGACCTACTTAGGGCTACTTAAAGCCTCGCAGTGCCGGGGGGTGTCCAGACTAATATACCACTTTTCTTAGACACATGTAGATGTATGAGCAACAATAAGGATAGGAAAACCCATGCAAAAGCTGTGCTTGATTTATTTGCTTTGTGATTCTTATTCATTGGCCACATCTTACATGCATATGTATAAGAGTTTTAAGTGTGTATGACACCATTATTTTCTGCATCAGAGGCGTAAGGTATAAGACCTACTTAGAGCTACTTAAAGCCTCGCAGCCTCGGGGTGTCCAGACTAATATACCACTTTTTTCATATACATATGAATGTACAAAAAGAACTGCAAGAATAAGAAATCATGAAAGAAGTCATATTTGATTTGGTTATGTGATTTACATATGTGATATGAAATTCTTCCTAAGTCTTAACATGGAAATGCATAGGATTAGGTTTAGGCAAATGTTGTGTTCTTTTCAAATGAACTATACATTTATGAGTCTATGTGAATCCATGTATGGTACGAAGAGAACTTCATATTAAATATCTTATATTATCAACACATGCAAACTTATAGATATTTGTAATTCACATCACTTCATTTATAATAATTGATTTATAGGCTTTTGAAAGTAATTATTGAATTAATAGTCATAATAGCCACACCTATTTAATTAAAATCAACATGCAATTTGACATAAAAGAAGCCATTTCATTTAGTTAATTTTAAAAGAAATGAATGCATGATTACACATGGCAAGCAATATTTAACATGGATGGAAAGAAATAAAGGAAAATAAGCATATGATCTCATTCATTCCAATTAATTCCTAAGGGCTATCATACTAAATAAAGCCACTTAAAATAAATCAAAGTTCTTTAATGTTATTTCATCTTTATGTTTGTTTTGAGTTAAGGGAAGTGGAAGAAGTTTGTTGGTCCTAATCTCATTCCCCATGTGTGAGTTAATTTTGGTTCAAGGAAGAAATAATTAAAATGATTTTATGATTTAATCAGGTTAGTGTATGAATTAAATGGATTAATTAACCTTACCTACATCACCTTAAGTTAATAATTAATTAATAATGGGCCAACCTGATATGCAACCACATGGAAAGTAAATTTGTAATGCTCTTAAGAAATGAAAGGGGCCTAATGCAATTGGCTCATGATTAATAGTTAATTAAGTTTAAGGGATCTCACTTAATTAGTTTTATGGTTTTCTCACACAAGTGAGCTAACCATAATTTCATTATCTCCCCCTTTATGTTATTGAACACCAAAAGAGTTAATCAAGATTAAATTAGAGAAATAGATTCAATTGAATTAATTAAGTTCATTAATTAGTTAATTAAACTTTAATTAACCTTAACCAACTAAAGTGAGATGGGTTTAGAGAAAGAGACAAAGAAGGGAGCCTAAGTCTCAATCCCTAAACCCTTTCAATTAATTGATTAAGGTTCAAGTATGATTTGGATTTTGATTAATCTTGTTGATTAATTAATCAAGGGGTGTTAATTAATTAATTATTTAAGAGAGATTAGAGAAGACTTAAAGAAAAGATTGGAAGAGGGAGTCTTAATCCACTTCCCTGTACTTCATCATCATTAATAGAGGTTAATAAGCTTAATTGATTGATTAGTTTACCATTTATTTGCTTAATTATCACTAATTATATTAATAAAGTGATTAATGCTTAATCCATTGATTCCCCTTGAAAATAGGGGGAGGTAGAGATCATCCCCCTAAACATGCATAAAAAGTTTGAGATTAATTAGATGGTTAATCAGAGAGTAATTAAGTTAATTACATTTTTAATTAAACTTTAATTAAACTAAATTCTCTATTCAAAATCAATTAATAATAATTTTTCTAGATTCTAATCTAAAATATCTTTAAAATGAACCTAAGTTTGCATTTTTTTGGTTTTTTCTAGAATTAGTTATGATTTTAAGAAGTTTTAAGGTTAAAAATTAATTAATTAGCCCTAATTAAAACTTAATCCCATTAGGCCACATGGCACGACGGGATTCACTATTTAAGTTTTCGCATCCAAGTGTTGACTCGGATGGATGCCGCGATCTCCATGGGTATCTAAGATAGGATGACCACGATTAAACCTACAGCTTTGAGGGATTAATCGGGGTTCTAAGCATGATCTGATCAAGACCGTCCATTCTGATCATGCGGGATGGACGGTCCATGATCTATCTCCTCCCGAGCATCGAAGAATGGCTACCGTCCATTGATCGTTGCTTGATCCAAGCTCACTCGAGCTCAGATAGAGATGAAAATGATCCACACCTTGGAAGCACAACAATCAAATCCAATGGTGAAAAAAGCATGACATGGAAATTTCTTTCATAAAAGATCAAGTTATTTTCATTCAAGGATCGGTTTTAAAGGCATACCTCATCAGAGCTTATGACCAGTGGTTCCAACAATTGAGGAAGCTTCATTTGGTAGAAATGAAGCTCTATTGAGCCACACGAGCTTTGATTTGGTGTAGTTTGCTCGGAAGACCAATCCACAAGGCGTAGGTGATCGGGCTTGATCTACCCTATAGCCATCAAAAAACTTGGAAAAGGATTTTTTCTCACTTGTTTGGCTTCGAGGAAGGTGTGTGTGTAAAGTTAATAACACTTTGGTGGAGATTTGAGCAAATAGGAATCAAAAGTGGCCTCCCCTATTTTGATTTTTAAAGCGAGAATAATGATTTTGGGGCTTGGGAAAGCTTGGAAATGGCTCTGGGATTCCTCTCACTAGCTGCTAGGGTTCAATCAAGTGTGAGTGTGTTTGTTTGAGTGAGAATGAGGGGTGTATACCCCCTCATTCCTTGGATCAAATGGTCACGGCTTGTTTGGCTTTTCCTTAATCAATTGGCCACATCAGAGGCTAATGGAGATCCTTTGGTGCATGATGTGGCTCAATTTGGTTGGGTGAGGGTGTGGAGGTGGATGCCAAGGGAGGAAGTGCTTGTCCTTGGTAGTTTGGAAAGCTCTAATGGCGATGGGGAGGTGATTTCACCTCCCCATGGATCATGGCCAACCCAGCCATTGTTGGGTCAGGTCAGCCATGGTCCAAGATGCCTAGGTGGACCAATGGTTGGGTGCCAAGTGGCTAGGAGGAGAAAATGACATAATGAGCATGTGTTTTATCTCATGGGATGCCCTAAACCCAAGGGAAAAATGGTCATTTGGCTATCAGTTTGATTTGGGCAGATTTGGGATGGGTCAAAAGTGGGTTAGCCCAAATTTCAAGTGGTTTGAGTTTATTTGATTTGATTTGGCTTGATTTGACCTATTTAGGTCAAATTGGGTTAGATTAGCTCAAGTTGACCAATGGGTCAAATTGGGTCAAAGCAAGGGTTGGGTCAAGTTCACATGACCAATTAGAGTGTATTGATGTCATTGGTTTGGTTTAATTTGCTTTGGATTTGATTATGGTTCATTTGGGTTCATATAGGTCAAATGGGTCAAGTTGGCCAATTTGACCAATTTGACCAAATTGGTTGGGTAGGTGTTGAGCCAAGTTCAATTAGCTAATTAAAAATGATTGTAGGCTTTAGTTTGGTTTCATTTGGATTCAATTTAGAATTTGCCTAATTTGACCCGTTAGGTCAAATTGGGCTAGGTTGGGTCAAGTTGACCAATTGGTTAACTTGAGCTCAATTATGGCTTTTGTCAAGTTCAGTAATCAATTTAGAATAAACTAGGGCCACTGGTTGCAATCAATTTGGATCAAATCATGATTTGAACCATTTTAGCTTTTTAGACTAATTTGGGTCAACTTGGGTCAAATTGGCCAATTAGGCTTGGTTTGGCTTAAGTGAAGGTTTGTTCATGTTCAATCATTAACTATGAGTTGGTTTGAATCAATGGTTTTAATCAATTTGGCTTATGGTAGATTTTGGCTAGTATGGGTTTCATTTGGGCTAAGTGTTGACTTAGTCAAAAGCTAGGTTTGACTTGGTTTGACCTAATTCAAGACAATTGATTAACCTAGGATGATTGTTGATTATGTTGTGAGGTTTGGATGGGCTTAGTTTAATCCATTTTGGGTTGAATTAGAACTTAGCTCAAAAATATTTCTTTAGGCCACTTTGGGTCAAGTGAGCTTAATTGGGTTGATCATAGCTTGATTCAAGTTTAGTTGAACTCACATATGAGCCTATGATTGAAATATAAATCTAATTACAAGTGGTTTGAAGTCAAATGGATTTTGGTTCATATGATAATTTCAAGCCAAAAGGGTCAACATGGGCTTAACTTGGGTTAGCTTGGATTTGGTTTGGGAATTTTGGTTTATGATTATTTTCAGGTCAATGATTGTAGGAAATAATTGAATCATGAAGGAATCCATGAGTTTTGAATTGATTTGGGTATCATTTCAAGAATTTGGCTAAAAAGGTTAAAATTGGGAATTTGAATTGGTTTGGGTTTCAATCATTTGGAGTTTGGAATTGATTTATGACTTGGAATTTATGAGTGATAATTGAAAATCAATTGGATTGGGGTTGATCTGGTTAAGACTAAGCCTATAAGATAAAATCAAAGGGCTTAGGAAGGGATTTGGAATTTGCATTCAATCATGGGTTTCAATCATGTGATAGTTGGATTTGATGATTCTGGAATTTTAGTTCAAATTTGAGGCTTGGTTTGAAATGAGGAAGCAAGGATTGAGTTTAGGCTATAGGGTAGGCAAGTTATCCTAAATCCCTATGGCTAACTCTTCTAAGTCTCTAGGGTTAGGTTAAGTGTTCACCTAATCATTAGAAGTGTCTTAAGACTAAGGACCTCTTGGTGTCTATAAGAGTCCCAGATCTATGGTGAGGAAGTTGAGAGCTCACTCCAAAAGTGAGGTCAACAGGTGTATGCTTTGTAAACTTGATGTTAGGCTACTCTTAGCCTAACGATATTTTCTACAAAGGAATGTGCTTAAGGGGATGCTTAAAACTAAATATAAATGCTCTCTTCACAGGTTGCTTAAACCCCTAAGTATAATCCAAGTTATGACAGGTGAGCTTGGTTACTCATGTGTAGAGAACTAAGTCCAAAAAGTATATATATAACTACTTGGGATTGTATGTTTGTTTAGCTAACCTATATTTTGTAAGTGTAATTAAATTTACATTTTCCTAAATGAACATAATTTCATGTAATATGAATTAAGATTAGTGCTATGGGGGATTAAGATGAGCTATGGCTAGAAGGCTTTATCCTGGGGTGCCCTATGATGCCTTTGAAGCAAGCACATCCAAATCAAAGAAGGAACCAATCAAATCAAGGAAATAAAGATATAAGGAGATATGAAGAATGAAGACTCCCATGGTGATTCTAATTGTAATTATTCTTTTATATTCCAGGTTGTATAAGGGTAGAGCTCGACTACCCATCTTTTCTCTTTTGGGTTGTACAGTGGAACCCGACTGCACCGGCCTGTTATTCTTTTTGTGTAAGTTTATAAAATTGTTTGATGATTTGTTTAACTTGCCCATTAGAAATGGCATGCTTTTCATAGTTTCTTCATGATTGATGTTTTAATGTGTGGCTTGGATGTGATAGGCACTTAGGATAAAATAAATTTTTCTACCCAACTAATCACTCATAACTAAATTTTAAGCAACTCATAACCTCACCATAAAGCCTAGGCTGTAATCAAGATAATTAAAAGAATTAAAAACCCTTTAGCTGAATGTTGTATATCTCACATCTTGCATGCTTCTTCTGCCACTCTTGCAAAAATGAAGGCCTCCATCCTTACACAATAGAGACTACTTGACTTATGAGAGCATCCGCTGACGACGGAGCTTTACCCTCTCTCTTTTAATTTAGCTAATAATCTATATCATCATGCATTTAGGCATATAAAAATCCCAAAGCCTTTGTAAAAATGATGTGTCAAAAATGAAATAAAATTTGAAAAGATTTTATTTTTAAAGATTAAGTCATATGTTCATATCACTCATACTCTAGTCTCTTAGAGAGTGGGTTTAGGACTTTAGTCTCTTTCAAATTAAATAACTACCCTAGCTATCTTGAAATTCATGAGACCGGACTACATGACTTTAAAATCATATGAGGAGTTAGCTGGCGGCCACTCCAAGTAGTTGTAAGTCTAGAAGTCAGACGGTTTGTCTTCTCTTATGGAGATAAACCATTATGTCCACCTGTTGCTTAGATTTAGGTCGTGCTTTAGCTCGTACTAAAGCTCCTTAGAATTATGGTATGAGGTTGTTGTTTTCCATGGGCTACAACCATAAATCCTCACCTCTTAAGCATTTTCACAACCTTGTGTTTTTGGATTATAAGCCCTAACAATCTAATAAAATTCCAACTCAAATGAATAAAATCTCCTCAATATGGAATATATAAAGCCTCACCATATGATATATTGGAATGCTCACTAGGCCTCCTAGTAAGATGAGCATTTCTTATTTACTCTCTTTGGATTCCAAAAATAAGTCTTCTCCTTGAATTTTCATAGTTGATTTTGCAAACATAACTAATCCTTTGATAGTCTAACTTTGAAATCTTTGGAGATGATAATTGTTTACTTTAATCGAGAGTATTCTTAAAGAATTTCATTCCTTAAGATCTAATTAGCTATGGAGGCTTGCCTCCATAAGGAACTTAAGAACCCAGCTTAATACAAACCCTGCTTAATTCATCCACGTAAAGCAGGAGAAAAATATATGGTATATTCGAAGACCCATCATTCCTTAGGAATCCTTATTGGGTGATTAGGTGAATTATAGGGTGATGTTCCTATCTTTTTATAGTACATCATACCTCAATGTCGTACCTGGTCACTTCAATAAGTACCCTCCATCCTCCCATATCAAAAAATAAATACCACACACTCCAACCATTCAATAGATTATTTCAAACTCTTCTAATACTTGCAATCAAACCAAATTGAACCAAATAAATCCAATCAATCCAAGTTAGCCCATTTGACCCAAAAGGTCCAAATGAGCCAAAATTCAATCAAACCCAAATCAATTGCAATCAAGGATACAAATCAACTCTAAATCCATCATCAACACCCAATTCAATCTAATTCCAATCAACCCACATGGTCCACATGACCCAAAGTGGCCTAAATGACCAAATTGACTCAAACTTCAATCTATATTGGAATGAATCAACCAATCCAATCCATTCCATAATGATTGTTGATCATCTTGGATACATTGTAATCAATTGAATCAAATCAAACAAATTTGACCAATTAACCTAAGTTGACCAAATTTGACTAAAAGGGACAAATTGGGCCAAACCTCATTCCAACTCCAATTGATTAAAACTAATACCTCTAATCAATCATTGATTGAACATGATCCAAGCTTCAATTTTGGTCAACTTAACCCAATTGACCCCTTTAGCCCAAATTGACCTAAAGGGTCCAATTGAACCAAATCCTTCTTAAATCCAAATTGATTCAAACCAACACCTACAATCATTCTCAGATGATCAATTGAACCTAAACCAACCCTCCACCCAAGCCATTTGGTCAATTTGACCAAATTGGTCAACTTAGCCCATTTGGCATAAATGAACCCATATAAGCTAAAATCAAATCCACTTCAAATTAAACTAAATAAATTGAAGTAATACATTCCAAATGATCAATTTAACATATCCAAACCCTTGGTTTGACCCAATTGGTCAACCTAACCCAATTGAAACATGGGTCAAATTGAGCTAAACCCATCCAAACCAAGTTGAAACCAAACTTGGCATGACTCATCCTTAGGTCTCCGTGGGCCTACCAAGTGGACACAACCCATGGAGAACCTAATTTGGGTCAAAACCTTTAAACCAACTGACCCAAATGGAATAAAATCCCCATTTGGATGGGTTTACCCACTCCCTAAGTCTTAGTAGCCCCTTCTTGGACATGGACATGTGGACCAAACCTAAGGTTGGGCAGCCTTTGACCATGAGAAGGAGAGTTCACCCATGGCATATCACTTTCACTTGAAAGAAGGAGGATGCCATGCCCATGTCACTACCTTGGCCACTCAAGCACCTCTACCTCAACCGTCCCCTACCACCTCACCCTAGCCGAACGGCTGCCAAAGGCTGAGCCAATCTCAGCACTTGGTTCACTTAGGGAGGAGAGTATACTCCTTCCCATCCATTCAAACTTCAGAGTTTCCTCATGGTCGAGCAATCCAAGACCCTTCGACTCCCTCTCCATCAGGTTAGACTAACCACTAAGAAAGAGCCTCATCCGTCCAACCTCACCAAATCAAAATTAACTCTCCCCACACCTTCCCCTCACTCCGGTGAGTTGAAATGAATCTATCCCTAATCAATTTGATCACCGAAAGGCACCCCAAAATTAACTCCAGTGAGCTTTGCAGTGGCATTTGGTCCACAGAAGAATCAACGAGGAGATAGCTCAAGATCTTCTCAATAGGGCTTCAACTCTTCAAGACGAAGCTACCTCTTCATACTGCCGGACTTTAGCTCAAGAGGTATATAGTAATAAATAAGTATTGGTCTTCTTTTGAAATGAATTATGATTTTATGTGACTTTCATTGTAGGATCTTCTTAGATCTCTCTCCCATTTTAGAGTTGATCTATCCCACAACCTCCAATGAGCTTGAATCAAGTGAGAAAGGTGGGATGTGTCTTGTTTCGGGTGATGATGGATCATCTCAGTCCATTCCGTATGATTAGAATGGATGGCCTTGATTTAATCCACTAGATTTCTCAATTTATTCCTTTAGAAACCATGTAATTAATCTTGGTCATCCAATCTGAGATCAGATGGCGGGGATGAAACCGCATCCATCGCCACTAAGTCTATTGTCGTGCTAGAAGTTTTCAATAATCTAACTCATGGTGCCACGTGGAAAGTGCTGCCATGTCAACTTTAAATGGCGGTTTAGGAGGCTAATAAAGCATTAAAAATAGTTAGTTGAGAGAATTCATAACTAATTACGAAAAATATAAAAAAAACCCATTTTGGAAATGTTTAATAGAGGATAATTTAATAAAAATAAAATCTCTAATGTTTGATCAATGAATAGTGCTTAATTAGAGTTTGAATTTTAGGCTAATTATCTAAATTAAGGCTTAATTACTTGGTTAATTAATCTCAAATTAGATAGGTTGATTCTATGGGATGTCCTCTGCCTCCCATAATTTTCTTAAAATTTATTGACCAAATAATTTAAAGAATTTGAAACTTCAATCCTGATTACCCTCCTTAATCAATTTTATATTTATTAAAATTGCTAAATAGAAAAAATTAAATGGTTAATGATGATTAATCACTGATTAATAGTGGGAATGGGAGGGGAAATAATTTGGACCCCTTTTCTAATTATTTTCCTAAATATATTTCCATAAGAGGGTTAATTAACATAGGATAATTAGGCACTAATTAAGGAAACTTAATGATCAAATCAGAAATCAAATTAAATTTAATTAATCTTCTTTTATGTGTTTAATTGAATAAAGTCCTTAAGGGAATTATGGTCAACCCATAGGTGTGGGAAAACCATAAGAGTACTTAGCATAGTTTCTTCCTTTACTCTAACTAACTTTTAAGTATGAGCTTAATTGCATTATGCTCCTTAGCAGCATTGTAAATTTTAATTTCTCATAAGCATATCATTGGAGGCTCATGGTTAGATGATTAATTAAATTAAAGAAGCTTAGGGAAGGGTAATTAAATTCATTGCTTAATGATTTGAACCTAACCGATACATAAAATTTACTTAATCATTTTTTTTAAACACATCAAGTCACCAATGTGAGATGGGGTAAATACCAAGTGTCTTTTCTCCTCTTTAAGTTTCAATAATTCAAACACCAAAATCAAACTTCATAAAACAACTTGAGTTAATCTTAAGGAATATTTATTTGACTTGATTGTCCTTAGGAATTAATGTGGTTGAATGTATTATGTGACAATGTTTAGTTATTCCTTTTGATCATTATAAATTTGCATTCCACTTGCATCATGTATTCATATTTTTAAATAAAAGAATTAAATGAATATGGTTATGTATATGTAAGTTATGTGTGTTGAACTAATCTTATTATATGGTGTGGCTATTATCACTAATAAATCTCAAATTATTTTCAAAATTATAAATCAATAATGAAAGTATAAGTAAATGTTGGTTATAAATACCTTATGAGATCTACACTTAGTTATAGTTTAAACATGTCAAAAAATTATTATATTTTTCATAATTTATGTTTATGTTTACAAGTGTTTGAATGTTAGCAAGTATATAGTCTAGATATCCCGAGAATACAAGGCTTTAAGTAGCCCCAAGGAGGTCTTAGATTACCTCACTTCTCTGGTTTAACAATGCTACATACTTGCTTAATTTTATTCATATGTGTACATGTATTACAATTTAGATAGAACTTTACTTTACATAAATAAATAATTGGTTATAATATAATCTTTTCATGATTTTCATTCTTATACTTGTGTATAGATTCATATGTATTGAAGATATTAAGTATATAGTCTAAACATCCAGAGAACACGAGGCTTTAAGTAACCCCAAGGATGTCTTAGATTTCCTCTAAACCCTAAACCCCAAACCCTAAACCATTAACCCTAAACCCTAAAACCTAAACCTTAAACCCTAAAAAAAAACCTAAACCAAGTCTAAATAAAACCTACAAATTAAATAAATAAAAAAATCTAAACCTAAATAAAATAATAAAATATAATAAAATAAAAACTAAAATTATACCTATACCTATACTTAAACCTAAAAATAAAATAAAATAAAATAAAAAAAAACTAAAATAAAAAATAATTAAAACTTATACTAAACTAAAAAAAATAAATAAACCAAAATAAAAACTTAACTTAAAATAAATTTAAAACAAACATAAATAAAAAATAAAATAAACTTAAAAGATAAAACTAAAACTAAATAAAAATATAAAACTAATCACAAACATAAAATAAAAAATAAAAACCAAACACTAAAATAAAATAAAATAAAACTAAACTAAAAAATATATATAAACCTAAACCTAAACCTAAAATAAACTAAAATAAAAAACCTAAAATAAAGTAAATAAAGCAAAATAAATAAATTAAACTAAATAAAAATAAAAAATACACCTAAACCCTAAATCCTGAATCCTAAACTATAAACCATAAACCCCAAAACTAACCATAAATCTACAACCCTAAACCCTAAACCTTAAAAACCTTAACATAAACTAAATAAAACCTAAAAATAAAATAAATAAAAAAACCTAAACCTAAATAAAATAAAAACATAAACATAAAAATAAACCCAAAAATAAATAAAAAATAAAACCTAAACCTTAAACTAAAAAAAAACCTAAATCTAAAAAAAAAATAAAATAAACCTAAAGTAAAATAAATAAAACCTAAACCTAAACCTAAAATAAGATAAACCTAAACCTCAACCTAAACTATATAAAATAAAATAAACTAAAATTAAACCTAAACCTAAACTAAAACATAAGACCTAAAAATAAACCTAAAACCTAAACCTAAAAAATAAAATAAAAACCTAAACCTAAACCTAAAAAATAAAGGAAAATAAAAAACCTAAACTAAAATAAATAAACTTAAAATAAATAATCTAAACTAAATAAAAATAAAATAAACCTAAACAAAAACATGGAATAAAATAAATAAAAAATAAACTAAATAAACCTAAACCTAAAATCCAAAACCCTACTCCCTAAAACTTTAAACCCTAAACCCTAAACACAAAATTGAAAACCCTAAACCCAAAGCCATAAAACCCAAAACCCTAAACCTTAAACCTTAAACCCTAAAATCTACAACCTTGAACCCTAAACCCTAAACTCCAAACCCTAAACCCTAAACCTTAAAACCTAAAAACCTAAACCTAAACTATATAAAACCTAGAAATAAAATAAATACAAAAAATCTAAACCTGAATAAAATAATAAAATAAAATAAAATAAAAACCTAAACTAAAAGCTAAACATAAACCAAAATGTAAACCTAAATATAACATAAATTAAATTAAATAAAAACTAAACTAAAATAAAATAAATAGGAACCTAAACTAAAGTAAAAAATAAAATAAACCTAAAAATATAAAACCTTAAAAAAACTAAACGTAAAATAAAAATAAAATAAACCTAAAATAAAATCCTAAAACCTAAACCTAAAAACATAAAATAAAAACCTAATCCAAAACCTAAAAATAAAAAATAAACCCAAAACCTTAAATGCTAAACCTCAAAACTAACCCTAAACCCTAGACCCTAAACCTACAAAACTTAATCCTAAACCCTAAACCCTAAACCCTAAATCATAAATCCTAAAAACCTTAACCTCAATTAAATCAAAACCTTAAAATAAAATAAATCAATTAAAACCTAAATCTAAATGAAAAAATAATAATAAAATAAAAACCTAAACTAAAACCTATACCTAAACCTAAAATAAACTAAACCTAAACCCTAAATTAAATAAAATAGAATAAGCTAAAAATAAACCAAAACTAAACTAAAAAATAAAACTAAAATTAAACCTAAATTAAAAACTTACAACCTAAACCTAAAAATATAAAAAATAAAAACCTAAACTAAAATAAAACTAAAGCTAAAACTCCAAACCTAAAATCCTAAACCTTAAATCCTAAACCATAAAAGCCCAAAATGAAATCCTAAACCCTAAACCCTAAATCACTCCTAATCCCTAAACTATCCACTATAACCTCCCAACCACCCACCTAAACCCTAAACTCTTCCCTAAATCCTAAATCCTCCCACCCTAAACCTAAACTCTAAACCCTAAAACTAAACTACACTCTAAACTCCCTAAACCTAAACACTAAACCCTAAACCTAAACACTAAACCCAAACCCTTAACCCTTAAACCCCAAAACCATAAACCTTAAAAGACTAAAGAAAACTAAATAAACTAATAATAAAATAAAGAAATGAACTTAAACTAAAATAAAATAAAATGAAAAATAAAATATAAACTAAAACTACCTAAAAACCTAAAATAAAATAAAATAAAATAACCTGATCCTAAACCTCAAACCTACAACCGTAAAACCCAAACCCTAAATCCTAAACACTAAACCATAAAAAATCCTAAACCCTAAATAAAAAATCTAAACTAAACTAAATAAACCTAAACTAAACCCTAAACCTAAATCCTAAACCCTAAATCACCATAAACCTAAACCCTAAACTAAACCCCTCTAAACCAAAATCCCTAAACCTAAACCTAAATCCCACCTAAACCCTAAACCAAAACCCTCCCACCCTCCAAACAAATCCTAAACCACTACTCTAATCTACCTCAAAACCCACTTAAACCTCTAAAAAAACCCACCTCCAAACCCTCTAAACCAAATAAACCTAAACCCTAAACCCTAAACCCTAACCCTAAACCCCTTTTAACCCCTAAACTAAACCCTAAACCCAAAACATTAAACCCTAAACCATAAACCCTAAACCCTAAATGCTAAAAACCTAACAACCTAAACCTAAACTAAATAAAACCTTAAAACAAACCTAAACCTAAATAAAATAAAAAAACAAAATAAAATAAAAACCTAAACCAATACCAAACCTAAATCTAAACTTAAACCTAAACCTAAACCTAAAATAAAATAAAATAAAAAATAAAAACTAAACTAAAATAAATAAATAGAAACCTAAACTAAACTAAAATATATATTAAACCAAAAAAATAAAAACCTAAAAAAAATAAGAAATAAATGTATATTAAAAATAAAATAAACCTAAAATCAAAACATAAAACCTAAGCATAAAAAAATAAAACAAAATCCTAAACCTAAACCTAAAAATAAAAAATCAAACGTAAATAAAATAAAAAATAATCCCCAAACCCTAAATCTTAAAAAACACTAAACCCTACACCCTAAACCCTAAAAACCTTAACCTAAACTAAATAAATCCTAAAAATAAAATAAATAAATAAACTTAAACCTAAATAAATAAAATAAATAAAATAAAATAAAAACATAAATTAAAACCTAAACCTAAAAATTAAATGAAATAAAAACTAAACCAAAATAAAATAAATAAAAACCTAAACTAAATTAAAAATTAAAATAAGCCTAAAAATAAAAATTCCTAATTAAAATAAAAACTAAATGTAAAATAAAAAAGATAAACCTAAAGTAAAATAAAACTTAAATAAAAACCTAAACCAAAAAAATAAACCTAAAAATTAAACCTAAAAAATAAAAAGAAAATTGAAACCCTAAACAAAAAAAACCCTAAACCTAAAATAAACAAAATAAACTAAACTTAATCCCAAACTAAAATAAACTTAACTAAAATAAATAAAACTAAAACCTAAACCTCTAAACTAAATAAAATAAAATAAACTAAAATAAACCTAAACCTTGTGTATAGCTACTAATATTTTATTATTTAGACTAATTTTATGAACTTTTATCTTAAGCAATACCTTGTGATGTGATATACAATATAATGTAATATAATATGTTATAATGCATTATAATATAGGATAATAACATAGTGTAACATCATGCATTATAACATACTATTGTGTATAACTAGTTTATTATAGTATGAAGTAGTAGAGTTTGTACTGGTATAACTGATTTATAGGATGATGGGATTTGGCCAAATTGAAGGAAGCTTTAGGGAATATCATTGGGGGTGTGTTATGGTGTGTCATTTAATAAAAAGAATATAATTTTGCATTCAAAATAAATGTTTAGTTTACACCAAAATTTTATAAAGTTTTTTCTTAAAGTGATTCATTTTAAGGTGTACTATAAGATAATATATTATATGAAAGTATATTAAAATATAATGTACATAACAATATAAGCTTCACATATATGTAATGTGGTGGTGTGTTACTAAATGTTATTGTACATTTTAGTATGTTACTTTTGTTATAATATATTACGTCAAAACTCACAAATTGTTAATTTGAAGGTTGAGATGGAAGAATTTGGCCAAATTCACGGCACCAAGAAGCAACACCAAAATTATGCTATTTTATACAATTTCTAATATAAAAATAGCAATTTTACATCCAAAATGAACATTATTCATATTTTGAAAAAAAAATTGTTATGTGTTCCTTTTAAGTGATTCTAATGAGGTGTAATGTTAGACAATATATTATATTATAGCAAATTATAACATAACATCATATATTATAATATAATAGACTGTGTTAATTCACACTATAATATATTTATCATGATATTGTATAGTTAGTTTGAGCTTGGACCATCATAAATCATAAAATGTTGATTATAATGTTAAGATGGTGTAATTTGAATGAATACATTGTTATGCATTTGGTTGAAGTATTAAAGGTGTGCATAAGAGAAGAAATAAGGTTTGATGAGAATTCCATGTCAAGGACATGGAGGGAGATCCTCTAAAGGATCACACATGCATTGGACATGACATGTGAGGGGTCTATGTTGAGGGAATAGAAGAAGAAAATCTTGTGGCAATAAGGCTTGATTTTGATTTAATTATATAATTTATGGAAAAATGATCTAAGGATAAGAATCTATAATCCAGGACTAAGATTAAATCAACTTTAATTTGTTTTGTTTTAATTGATGTGGAGGCATATCTGCTAGAGATATGGGCTCGAGTTTGTTGGGTATTGGGTATATGAACCTTCCACTAGGGAAGTAGATTTTGGTTATTCACTTGGGATTTGGGTTTGAGTTTGATTTCATAGATTTGTTTGGGGATGTTTCCATTGGGGATATGAGTTTGGTTGGATTTTGCATTATACTCTCGGGGAGTTGGTTTAATTTTGCTCCAATGGGGAGGTTGGTTTTGAATTTAATTTTTTTTGCTTGACTTATATATGATTTGGGGCTCCTAGGGAGAAGGGTGTGATTTAACTCCACTAGGAAAATGATTGGGTTTAATTTTATCTAAGTTAATGTATGGACCTTGTCGTGTGCGATGGACCCAATGAGAAGGGGCTATATCAACGAACCTAAGGTTTACAAATCCAAAGGGATAGTCTATTGGATATGGGTTAGAGCTTGCCTTTTGAACGGTTGTGTTAGGAAGAAGGCATAGCAGACTTACATCTTTTAAAGTGAGGAACAACCACTAGGGAGAGCTGTTGGATGCACAACAAATCGAACTTGACCAAGGGTGACTACTAAGTGAATGTCATTGGGGACTTATGTCAACTCAAAAGTAGTTAGGATTAATTTTATCTTAAATTCATGTGATTTGATATGGTTTGTTTGGTTTATTTTAATTTTGAATTGAGGGCATATTCATCGGGGATGTGAGCTCGGTCAAATTTGATAGGTTTAATTTATGGACAATGTCAGTGTGCGATGGACCCATTCAGAATGGGCTATATCAGACTTGTCTAATCTTAGATTTACAAATCCAAAGGAATAGTCTACTGGTTGTGGGGTAGAGCTAGCCAACCTAAGGGGTTGCTTTTAGTGTGCAATGGCTATGCTAAGAAGAAGGTGCAACACAATTACATCTTCTAAAGAAAAGAACAACCACTAGGGTGACCTGTTGGTAGAACAACAAGTCAAACCTGAGTTAGGGGAGACTATTGAGTGAATACCTCTAGGGACTTATATCAACTCAAGAGTAATCAAATGATTCCTATAGGGAATTTTGTTGACACTGCCCTAAAGATATGATGCCTACTGGAAAAAATCTCATGGGTGTCTTCCTAATCCATTAGTGAATATATATTTTGTTTATATGTTTACGTGGACCCTATTAGTGTGCGAGGGACCACACTAAGAAGGTGCTATGTCAGCCTTAACTTATCTCAAGTTTACTGGACTATGGCAAAATCTTCACATCCACAGCATGGATTCTCCAACCACAGGGGTGGTTACTAGGAAAGGGGAACTATCCAATCCGATAGTAACCCAGGTAGTGTCTAAATGGGGTGCAAAGGATGTTATCCAAATATAGTGCCCATAGTGGAGGTGCTACTAGGGGCGTTATCCTGAGCCCTAGAAAAGAAAGCCTATAAGTGTACGGTGGCCAACTCAATAAGAAAGCATAGCAAATTTACATTTGCCATGAGTGGTGTATCCTAAGGGGCAAGAACTAACCAACCTAAAGTGTATCCGTTAACATGAGTGATGGATCTGTTAGTATAGTGAGAATCAACCAACCTAAGGTGCCCATCAGTGAGTAACAATCAATCTGGAAAGAAAGAGTGTAGGTTTACAACTTTCCAAGCAAAAATGATCATCGGGATAGTCTGTCGTCAATGGGACAGATATTATTTGAGCTAGAATGACTACTAAGCAAGGAGCCCTGAGGAAGGACTTGACCCAAACTTGAAGTAATAAGGAGAGAAGGAGCCACTTGGGGACTTATCCTAAACCTCAAATATACTCGACCCAGTCAGTGCACAAAGGCTAATCCAAGAAGAAAGTGTAGCAGACTCACATCCTCTTAAACTAACCAACTTGAGGTAGCCTACCATCGACGTAGTAAGGCCTACCAAACTAGCAAGGCTTTCATCAGTGAGCAATGGCCAAGTAAACAAGGAAAGCATAACAAACTTACATCCAAAGCAAGAAGACCACTAGGGTGACACACTAGCAGGGTAGCACATTAGCCCGACCTAGAGCAGCTACTAAGTGAGTACCAATGGGGACGTTATCTCAACTCAGAGTAGCTTGAGATAAAAATATGTGTTTATTTTATATGTTTGTGTGTAGTTTGTGTTTGTGTTGAGTCGATGAAGGATAGGACACTGCTCAAGTTCCTTACACCTACCCGAAACACATCATGGCAGATTCATAAACAAGAATACTTTCAAGATGGAAGAGATTGAATTTGAAATGGAATTGTCATTGATGATAATTATTTTTAAACATAATTTATAATATTTCTTTATGTAGAGCCCATTGATTGGAAATATTTGGCACTTTCCCTTATGACTAATAAGATGATAAGATCTTATTTATTAGGCCTTCTCTATGGAAAAAGGGCCTTCCCAAGTGGGTTCAAACTTGTCTCCCATCTTACGATGGACAACAATTGATCTCCTTAGAGTTAAAATATGCTCTCCTACATGAAAATATCTAAAAAGGACCAACTTATTATGAGCTTGAATCATTTTAGCTTTGTACAACTCGAGGTTTTAGCATGCCCACAAGCGTCTATCCTCCAAATCTTCAAGCTTTTCTAACCGTAACTTAGCATTATGCTCTATTGTGATCTTACTATCCATAGCTATCCTTAGTTATGGGAGTTGGACATCTAATGGTAGAACAACTTATGACTCATACACTAAGGAGAAAAGAGTAGACTGAGTTGGATTTCTATATATGTGTGGGCACAAGGCTTCAACTAGCGCACATGCCACTATCACTTATTATTGAGTATCTTCTTCAATATTTGGATGAGAGTTTTGTTGAAGGCTTCTGCTAAGCCATTTGCCTTCAAGTAGTTAATGGTAGAATATCTCTAATCTATATTGTGTCCCCGAGTAAGTTATTAATCTCAGTGCTCTTGAATGCAATACTATTATCAGTTATAATTCATCGAGGAACTCCAAACCTATATATGATATGGTTCTTAAAAAATTGAAGCACATGTTGAGTTGTGATCTCTTTGAGATAAATCGCCTTTGCCCATTTGGAAAAGTAGTTAGTAACATCTAAGATGAATCGATGACCCTTAGAAGAAGGAGGTACAATCAGACCCACTATGTTGTACTACTCAGCCATGAGGCCAATGTAGATGTAGAATGTTGGGTGGTTGGTGTCGGACCACACCATGTATTAGACATTGGTGGCATCGCCTAGCCGTATCCATGCAATCTTTGATCATTGATGACCAGTAGTATTCTATTTTCTTGATCTTGGTTTTCATCTTCGGATCAAATTGGTTAGCTCCACATAATCCTGAGTGTACCTTGGTCACAATGTTACGGGCTTCATGCTTGTCTAAACATTATAACCACATATGATCAAAAAATAGTCGGTACAAGAACCATCCACAAGAGCATAGGAAAGTGCTCTCTACTTCATTTAATGGGCTTGGGACTTTTTTTGAGGTAGTTTTTCTTTATTTAGGTAATCCATGAATGGTTTCCTCCAGTCTAACTCCTCGTCCTTCTTGCTAATGGCAACCTCTCCTTCAAGAGAGTACTTTTTATGAGTTCAATATCAATAAGGGATAAGACTTATCTATTTTGGACCTTTATTGATATGGACTCACCCTCCAGATATGTCAACTCCTTTGCAAGGTTGGCTAAAGCATACACTACAACGTTCTCTCCGTGAAGAATCTTATAAATGGTAACCTCTAGGATTTGGGCCAAGAACTCCATGGTGTACTTATGGTGATGATGGATCTTGGTCTTTATAACCTTATAGGAACTAGTGATTTGATTGATAACTAGCTGAGAATCCTCGAAGATGTTGATGTTTTAGATGCTTAGAGTAATGGCTAACTTGGGACTGGCAATCGAGCCTCATATTTGGCTTTATTGTTGGTATAATAATTGAAGAGATGATAGACTCTCATCAAATCATGGTTTGGAGTTAAGAGAACTATTTCTTCCCCCACCTTTTTTGGAATAGTAGATTATGCTTCTTCTCCTCTTTGAGAGGAAGACGCACCATCAAAGTACATCTCCAGTAGTGAATTCTAGTATCCCCTAAGTTCATGATTTGTTCATCGAGGTGATCATCACTAAGCAGAGTGTCTGTAGTAAGTGGGTGTGAAACTAAAAAATTCACTAGCACTTGTCCTTTCACCACACTGAGGGGTAAGAAGGTAATTTCAAACTACGAGAGGATCATGGACCATCATGCCAACCGTCCGGATAACGTCGGCCATGTCATGAGATATTATAGTGGATTGATCCTAGAGATCAAGTTCACCTTACGAGAAAGCATGTAGTGTTATAGCTTTTAGGATGCAAAGATTAAAGCTAGAAATGCTTCTCAATGGGTGGATAATTAGCCTCATTAGGGATTAGATGATGGCTAAGGTAGTATAGTGTGTTTTCCTTCCCTTCATCATTGGCTTGGGCCAACAAAATACCAAAGGAGTCATCTAACACAATAGTGTAAAGTATGAGTGACTTACTTGAGATAGGGGCTGCTAGAATCGATGGCGTCATCAGGAATGCTTGATGTCTTCGAAGAAAAGCTCACACTTGTCATCCCACTTGAACTTGACATCCTTTTTGACAAGTACTGAGAATGGAAGACATCTTCTTGATAGGTTGGATATAAAGCATCTTAGATATTCCAACCCTTGGAATGATCTAAGTTGAGTTAAACTTTAAGGGGGTGTCATTTCTAATATCACCTTGATCTTCTCCAGATCAATTTTATTTCTCGGTGTTAGACAACAAACAAATTTCCATATAGCTACTCCGAATGCACACTTCAAGGGGTTTATTTTGAGGCTAAATTATCTTAACTAATTAAAAACTACTCTCAAGTCAAAGAGATGGTCTTCCTTTTCTCTACTTTTAACCATGAGATCATCGACATAGCACTCAACTTAATGATGAATGAGTTCATTGACGATTTGAGTCATTGCCCGCTGATATGTAGCACTGACATTTTTAAGGCTAAAAGGCATGACCTTATAGTAATAAATTCTAATTAGGGTTCTAAAAGAAATGTTTCTATCATCTTCATGGTCCATCTTTATTTAGTTATATCCAGATGAGTCATCCATGAAAGAGAAGACTACATGAGTTGAGAAAATGTCGACCATTAGCTTCAGGATTGGTAATAGAAATTCATCTTTTGGACATGCTTTATTTAAATTCCTAACATCGATGTAATTAAGAATTTGGCCAATCTTTTTCTTCACTAGGATGATGCTGACTAGCCAAGTAGCATATTTTTTTTCAGATGAAGTTAGCATCGATCAGTTTCTTGACTTCATAAATGAACTATTGTTCTATGTTTAATCGCCTACATCTAGGAGCTTGCTGGATAGGGTTAGTAGAAGGCTCTATTGCTAGTTTATGGGCCACTATGTTAGGAACCAATGCAGGCATCTCTTCATAACTCCATGCAAAGCAGTCTTTAAACTTAGTCAATATGCTAAGTAAGTCATTCATTTCAATTTCATTCAATAAAGCACTGATGTATGTCAGGCGTAGATCTTCTTCAGTTCCTAAGTTGATTTCCTTGAGCTTGTTTATGGTAGACTTGATCTCTTCTTCAAACTCTGGTGGTGCATCTTTGACTTCAAAAATAGTTGGATCATCTGAAGTTTCTAAGCACAGCTCCTCATATGAGTTAATGTGATTTTAAAAGGACCTATCGAATTCCAAATGATCGGTGATGACTTTGCAATAATCGTAATCATTGATTGGACCCACTGTACCAAATCCTAGCCTTGGTCTTGATTGAGAGCTTTTGCATTTGTTCTTCCATATTATTTGAGAGTAGTCTGACTTATGCTTTGATGAAGTATGTGGGATTAACCCTTTCTTTGCTAAATTATGAAAACAAGGCAAGTACCAATCAAAAGGTAATTCTATTAAATTTTTATGAATCATCCTCAAGTTCTACATCAACTTCTTAACTTTAGGATGATACTCCCAGAAAGAACCTCTGAGTCTTCACACCTATGGATTACTTAGGGGCTTCCTTAACTACCAAACCCTTAGCTTTTTGAGAGGAAAGTGGGGCTAGAGCTAAGGTTCCCAACTGATGCCTAACTATTTTATATATTGACTTGGATACACTTATGCTTTGCTTTAGAGCCAGATCTTCATCGTTATCTGGCTCAAGTGTCACCTCCAAGGGAATCTACTACTGAGAAGAGCTGGCTGGCATGCTAACCATATAAGACTCATCCTATGAAATAGATTCTAAGTCTATATGGATAGTAGGTGTACTCTTTGTAGCTGGGACATATTTTCTATTAGGTGGCCAATAAGGAAATTTTACACCCCTGGGACTGCCTTTGAACTAGCCACTTCCTCTTCCTAGTGGAGGTCAAGCCGTCTTACCCATATGTTTGAATGGAGTAACAAACTGTGGGTGGAATCTATTGTCAGGCTCTACTTCCTCCTCCAAGTGCATTTTTGCTCTCTTTTTTTTTTATTTTCTCTTTTCTTTTCTTTTTCTTTTTTCCTTTTTCTTTTTCTTTTATTTTAAACTTTGACCAAGTTCACAAGAATAGACTTGTTGATTTTGACTAAGGTAGTAACCCGCATCCTCCTATATGCTGACCTCGTGAACTGTAAATGGCTAGATATCTCCTTTGACATAGTAGACAATCCCATCTCTCATGAACTTCATACACTGATGTAGAGAAGATGGAACTATGTTGCTCTAATGTATCCATGGTCTCCCAAGCAAAGCATTGAAAGATGTATCCGAATCTATAATGTGAAAGTTGGCTTCGGTTTACCAATCACTTATCTCCAAGGGCAACACTATGGAGCCTGAGTCTTGTTGACCTCACTTTGCAGATTCAATCTTCCCATCTTAGACTTAGGAGTCTTCTAGACACGAAGACTTCCCTAGTCATAAGACACTTCTAACAATTAGGTAAACAGTTAACCTAAGACTAAAGACTTAGAATGGTTAACCATAGGATTAGGTTATGCCTTAAGGATTAGGATAATCCACCTACCCTACAACCCAAATCCAATCCATGTTCACATTCTCAATCAAACCTCAACTTCAATACAAACATCAAATTCAAATCCAAATCCAAACCCAAATTCCAAAACCAAATGATTGAAGCCCATGATCAAATCCAAACTTGAAACCTTTCCTAAGCCATATGACCTATCTCATGGACTTAGCCAAATCTTAATCCAAATAAATCCAAAATCAATTGATTTTCTCATAATCAATTTATATCTTCAATCATCTTCCTAAATATAAATCAAATCTACATTCAAATCATCAAAACTAAATCAAACTAAATCAAATTAAATCAAAACTCTTCCTAAGCCATATGTCCTATCCCATGAACTTAGCCAAATCTTAATCCAAATCAAGTCAAACTTCATTGATTTTCTCCCAAATCAATCATCTTTTCAATCATCTTCACAAATCTAAACGAAATATACATTTAAATCATCAAAACTAAATTAAACCAAATTAAAACCTAAGCCACATGACCCAACTTCATGGACTTAGTCAAATTCGTTTATTCCAAAATTGAAATTCAATTGATTTTCTCATGAATCAATGATACATTCAATCATATTCACAAATATAAATGAAATCTACAATCGTCAAGCAAAACAAAAATTAACCCAAGTCAAACCCAACTTAACCCTTTTTACTTGAAATGTTCAAATGAACAAAAACCCATTTGAACCCAAGCTAATTACAATTGAATTTCAAGTAAATCAAACTCAACTAAATAAAACTCAACTAAATCAAACTCAACTAAGTCAAACTCAACCCAAAATCAAGCCAACTAAACCCAATTGGTCCACTTGACCCAAAGAGGCCAATTTGACCTATTTGAGCAAAGTTCAGATCCTACCCAAATTGGATTGAACCAAGCCCATAAAAACCTCCCATCATGATTGTTGATCACACTAAGTTGATCAATTGTCATTAATTGGGCTAGGTCAACTTGGTCATTTGATTAAGTCAACCCCTTAACCCATATGAATGCAAACTAGCCAAATTGGAACCTATGCCAAATCCCTTGAAACCATTGATTCATACCAAATCAAAATCAATATTTGAATATGACTTGGCCTTCAACTGAGTCAAACCAAACCCAATTGGCCCTCTTGGCTCAATTTGACCCAAATTGACCTAATAGATCAAATTATGCCAAATCAAAATGTAAATCAACTTGATTGCAACTAATGGCTCAAGTTCATTCCAAATTGATTGTTTAACTTGACCAAAGCCATGATTGGACCCAATTAAACCCACTTGACCTACTTAGCCCAAATTTACCTAAAAGGTTAAGTTGCCTAAATCATAACCAAATCTAAATTAATTGAAACCAAAGCCTAAATCATCTTCAATTGGTCAACTAAACCCAAACCAACACCCAACCCAAGCCAATTTGGCCAATGTGATCAAATTGTTCAACTTAACCCATTTGACCCAAATGAATTCAAATGAGCCAAAATCAAATTTAAGCCAAACTAAACCAAACCAATTGAACCAAAACATCTCAAATGATCATATGAACTTGACCCAACTCTTAGTTTGACACTATTTGACCAATTGGTCAACTTGACCCAACCTAACCCAATTTGACCTAAATGAGTCAAATTGAGAGAAACCTAACTAAATCAACTCAAATTGAGTTGAAATTTGGGCTAACTTACTTTTAGCTAATTTCAAATCTGCCCAAATCAAATCTAATGCTAAATGATCATTATACCCTTGGGTCAAGGGTATCACATGAGATAAATCACCCATGTAAGTGGTCATTTCCATTCATTGACTAGTTGGTACTCTCCCAATGGTCCACCTTGGCATCTAGGAGATTGCCCAATCGACCCAAGGGGTGGTTTGGTCATGACCCATGGAAGGTGAAATCACCTCACCCTCCCCATCAGAGCATTTGAAACCCATAGGACACTCATGATTCCTCCTTGGCGCCCACCTCCACACCTTCCAACCAACCATGCTAAGCTCTCACATCCTCCTTGTCACCCATAACTCCCTGAGATGGTCGTACTGCCACTAGAAGCTAAAGCCGATACCACCATTCGATCAAGAGGAAGGGGAGTATACACCCCCTTATTTCCACTCAAACACACACATAAAAATCATTACTCAGAACCCTAGCAACCCAAGATGAGCTGCTTGAGCCATTCCCTAAGCTCCTAAGTTTATTCCTCGATTGAAAAATGCCATTCCCATCTGTCCTGAAATATGACACTCCCATTTCTGACATAACTTCCCCATTTCTCCATCAAGCTCAAATTAACTGGTATACCGTTTCAAGGCCTTGTCAAGCAAGAATGAATTATCTCCCAAGCTTCCTAAGCACTAAAGGTGGGACTTTGATCAAAGTTGAGCTCCAAATCATTGGTTCATGGCCTCTGAGAAAATGGCAAAAGAATTGATCCAATTGGTCAATAGGGCTTCATCTCCACTACATAAATCTTCCTCAATCATTCGAGCCATCGCCCCTTAAGCTCTAGCAAGGTATGCTCGATCCTTAGTCAAAAATGGGTTAGAGCTTTTTGAAGAAACCTTGCATCTCATGTGATCTTGACCATTGGATCTCTTCTGATTGATTTCATGAAAGTGTGGGATCCTTTTGGAGTTGATCCAAGCTCGGGTAAGCTCGGATCAAGTGAGCAATGGCAGACAGACTCCATTCTCTCTCACTAGCATGATGTTAATTCACGCACCATCTATTCCACGTGATCGTAATAGACGGTCATGATTAGATCCACTAGACCAATCTGATTTAATCCTATTAAATTGTAGGATTAATCATATTCATCTAATTTTAGATTGTGTGGTGGACAAGAATGCACATCCCGCCACCAGGCACTGAGTTGGATAAATTCTAGGTAGCCAAACCCACGGAGCTGTGGAAAGCGTACCACATCAATGCGGCACATGGCGCCAACAGGATTAGGCTTAATTAATCATTTTTAATGGCTAAAACTTCTAAAAATCATAAAAATAAAGAGAAATATAAAAATGCAAATAAATACTCATTTTAAAGGTATTTTAGAGAATAATTAATTAAAAATGACCTTAATTAATTTTAAATAATAATTAAAGTTTAATTAGAAATTTAATTAGCCTAATTATTCCTTACTTACTTGAGCAATTAATCCAAAGTTTTGTGGGTTAATTTAATGGGATGACCTCTATCTCCCATGATTTTCTTGGGATTTATTATTCACTTAATTACAAAATTTGACTAATTAAACATTAATTACTCTTTTAAGTTAATTAATTAGTAATTAATTCCATGAACACTAATCAATTATTTAATTAAATTTATTAATAAATTTTCATTAGTAAGTGAACTAAGGAATAGGGTTGGGACCCCTTTCCCTAAGATCACTTCACCTATTTTTTAAATAAAATTAGTTAAGATTTAATTAATTAATTAAATCACTTAATCAAATTGAAATCATAATCACATCATACCTTAATTAATTAAATCATGGGGTAGATCTATAGGTGTTTAATAACCTGAAAGAGTTTAATGAAATTATGGTTAGTCCACATGGGTGGGAAATCCATAAGAATAATTAATTAAGTCCCTTAATCTAATTAACTATTAATCATGAGCCAATTGCATTAGGCCCCTTTTATTTTCTAAGATCATTACAAGTTTATTTTCCATGCATATCATGTTGGCTCATAATTAGTTAGTTAATTACTTTAAGGTGACATAAATAAGGGTACTTAATTCATCTAATTAAGGGTTCACCTAATTAACCCATAAAATCAACTTAATTACATTTCCTTAAATTAAATCAAATCAATAATGTGGGAATGTGTTTAAAATAATAAGTGATGATTTCTCTTCTCCTCTTTAAATCAAATCAAATTCAAAACTTAATTAATAAAGAAGCTTTGGTTTGCTTTAAAAAATCTTATTTATTTTGATTATCCTTAAAACTAGTTTGGTTGATTGAGTCTCATGCTTATATTTGATGGTCCTCTTTCCAATCATGTTAAATTTGTTATGTCATTTGAATTCATGCATCCATATTTTCATAATCAAGTAAAATAAAATGGATTTCCTTTATGTAAGCTTGCATGTGTTGATTTAATTTAATATATGCATTACTATTATCACTATTAAATCCAAATGTATTTTTAATAGCTTATAAATGAATAATAATATGTGTTATGATGATAGTTATAAATACATAAGAAATGCATGTGCTTATAGCTTAAGTGTATGAATGTTGAGTTCTCTTTCCTCTATTCAAGTGTTGATTTATATAAGATTGAATGATAATGTGTATATAGTCTGGACATCTTAGGAACACGAGGCTTTAGCTAGCCCTAAGGAGGTCATTTGATTACTTCACTTCACTGGTTTAATAATGGCACGTACCCATTTGATTTCATTCTTATGTATTTCAACATCAGAATTTGGATAGAGCTTTAATTCATATATATAAATGGTTCAATCAAAAAATATATATAAACAATCTTTACATTATTTTATTTCCCTCATTTATGTATACATCCATGTGTATCCAAGAAAAGCAAGTATATAGTCTGGACATCCCGGGAATACGAGGCTTTAGTTAGCCCCAAGGAGGTCATTTGATTACCTCAATTCCCTAGTTTAATAATGACACGTACTTGCCTATGTATTTGTATATGTATATGTATATATGATTAGTGAATGAAAATCCCATTTTATATTAAAATTGCATTCATTCATAATTGACTAAGTGGTTGAATTAATTAGTCATATGATTTGGATCTTACTTCCTATGTTCATGTATACAAATTTACATATGTTTGAATGCAAATGGGTATATAGTTTGGACATCCTGGGAATATGAGGCTTTAGCTAGCTCCAAGGAGGTCATTTAATTACCTTACTTCCCTGGTTTAATAATGGCACATGCCTATTTAATATCATTCTTATGTCCTTTTTGTATAAGAATTTGGATAAAGTTTTAAATTAATATGTTTAAATAATTCAATCAAATAAAATATAAATTACAAAACATGCATTCATTCATCATTTAGGTGAGCTAAAATATGTTGCATGTATAACTACACTTCAGATTAAGTCATATGCATATTGCATGTGATGGAAAGGAATGATTTAATATATGTCTTGTGGTAGTAATTTAATTAAATTAATCTTAAGATGCATTTAATTTTGAATATGATTATTTAAAGTGAACCTAAACTTAGGATTAATTAAATCATTTAATAAGCCATTCACTAAAGAAGAACTAAATCAAATTAATATACTTTAAAAAGTGACTTAAGGTAGAGATGAAAGAGGGAAATCATCTTTTCCTCTCGTTATAACACTTAGTTGCTAAGTGTAATAAAATGAAACAAAAGAAAACAAAAATTAAAATTCTCAAATCAATTAAACAACTTCAAGTGAAATCAACCTTTCAAGTTAAATTGAATCCTTCTACACTTGGAAAATACAGCACTAATGCCTAACAAGACTTACCACACAAGTCTTAATACACACATTAGAATTAAGTCCCCACTTATAGATCTAAGTTAGGACGGTGTATGATGTGATGTATAATTTGTTTTATGATGTATTGTTTTAGATTAGATGTTAGAGTGTATGCTTCATAGACTGGATGATAGGCCAATCTTGGCCTAAACTTTAGGGATGTTAAAAAATAAATGTAAATGCTCTTTTTGCAGGTTACAACTACTTGGGATTATATGTATATTTAGCTAACCTCTATTTTGTAGGTGTAGTTAGATTTACTTTTCCCATAAAAATATAATTTTTGCAATAGGAATTAGGATTAGTGCTATGGGGGATTAGGATGAGCAGTGGTTAGAAGGCTTTGTCCTAGGGTGCCCTGTGATGCCTTTGAAGAAAACACCATCCAAATCAAAGAAGGAAACAAATCAAAAATGGAGATATGAAGAAAGAAGACCCCCATAGAATTTAATACAATTATAATTATTCTTTCATATTCCAGATTGTATAACGGTAGGGCTCGGCTACCTAGCTTCTCTGTTCAGGTTGTACGGCGGTACCCGACTGCACTAGCCTTTTATTCTTTTATGACAGTTTATATAGTTATTTGATGTTATATTTAAATTGTGCATTAGGTTGGAATGCTTCTCATAGTTTCTAATATGCTTGATGCTTTAATGTGTTGCTTGGATTTGATTAGTCTCTTAAGATAAAAATAACTTTTCTACCCAACTAATCACTCATAACAAAATTTAAACAACTCATAACTTGATCATAAAGCCTAAACATAAATAAGATAATTAAAAGATTTAGCAACCCCTTAGCTATATGGTTATATGTATCATATCATGCATGCATATTATTTCTCTCTAAAACATGAAGGATCTCCATCCTTGCATGATAAATGAATGTTTAACCTATGAGGGCATCTTTGGTGGTGGAGAACACCTTCTTCTAGTTGATTTGACCCATAACCTATTTTATCAAGCATTTAGGCATAAGAAATCCCAAAGCCTCTTACAAAATGATGTCTCTAAAATGAAATAAAATTTGAAAAGATTTTGCATTTATAGATTAAGTCATATGCTCATACCACTCCTGTTGTAGTATATTAGGGAGTCTATTTAGGACTTTCGTGTCTTTCTAATTAAATAACTTTCTAGCTATCTTGCAAATCATAAAACCAGACTACATGGTTTTCAAATTGTAAAAGGAGTTAGCTGGCTACCCCTCCAAGTAGTTATAAGTCTAGTAGTCAGGCAACTTATAAAATAAAATAAACTAAAATAAACTAAAATAAATAAAAAATAAACTAAATAAACCTAAACGTGACAGTTTACTTAATTTAAGAAAATAAAAAAATAAAAATACTAAAATAAATATAAAATAAAATAAATAAACTAAATAAACCTAAACCTACTAGTTTACTTAATTTAAAAAAATAAAAAAAAACAAAAAAAACACTAACCCTAAGCCCTAAAACTAACCCTAAACCTTAAACCCTAATCCCAAAACCCTAAACCTACAACTCTAAACCCTAAATAATAACTTTAAACCCTAAGCCCCAAACCCTAAACCCTAAACCCTAAAATCTAAACTCAAATCCTACACCATAAAACCTACAAGCCTAAACCCTAAACCCTAAACCCCAAACCTAAACCCTAAAAACCTAAAAACATAAACCTAAACTAAATAAAGCCTAAAAATAAAATAAATAAAAAAACCTAAACATAGATAAAATGAAAAATAATAAAATAAGATAAAAAACAAAACTTAAACTTAAACCTAAACTTAAACCCAAACTTAATATTAAAATAAAATAAAAAAATAAAAACTAAACTAAAATAAAATAAATAAAAACATAAACTAAACTAAAAAATAAAATAAACCTAAAAAATCCAAATAAAATAAAAACTAAACTTAAAATAAAATAAAATAAAATATAAACTAAATAAATACCTAAACCTAAAAATAAATAAAAAATAAAACCTAAACCCTAAACTAAAAATAAAAAAACATAAACCTAAAATAAATAAAATAAAATAAACCTAAACCTAAACTAAAATAAACCAAATAAAATATATAAAACCTAAACCTAAACCTAAAATAAACTAAAGCTAAACTCGAAACTAAATATAATAAAATAAACTAAAAATAAACCTGAACCTAAACTAAAAAAAACCTTAAAATAAACATAAAATAAAAACCTAAAACCTAAACCTAAAAGCTAAACCTAAAATAAAAAATAAAACCTAAACCTAAAAAATAAAATAAAAATGAAACTAAACTAAAAACTAAACCTAAACCTAAACCTAAACTTAAAAAATAAACTAAAATTAAAAACTTAAACTAAAATAAATAAACCTAAAATAAATAAGCTAAACTAAATAAAAATATAAAATAAACTTAAATAAAAATAAAATTTAAAATAAACTAAAATAAATAAAAAATAAGCTAAATAAACCTAAACCTACAAGTTTACTTAATTTTAAAAGAAAACCCTAAACCATAAACCTAAAATCTTAAACCTAAAACCCTAAAACCTAAACCTAGAACCCTAAACCAAAAACCCTGAACCCTAGAAAATACTAAACCTTAAACCTTAAACCCTAAACTAACCCTAAACCCTAAACCCCTATTCCCAACCCTAAACCATAAACCATAAACCCTTTACCTAAAACCATAAACTAACTGTAAACCATAAACCATAAACCCTAAACCCTAAGAATTGATCGCTTGCTTAATAAATATTTTTGGGTATCCAATAATTCTAGTAAAAGAATGCATTGGACTTCCTAGCATAAATGTTGTGATCCCATGGGTGAAGATGGTCTCAGTTGCAAAGCATTTCGTGAAGCTATTATTGCCTTCTCTCATAAGCTCTGGTGGAATTTTCAAAAGAATTTAGCCTTTGGGCTAATCTTATGATAAAAAAATATTGCCAAGGTAAACACCCTCTTATCTGTGCTTATAAAGTTGGTGACTCTATGGTTTGGAAAAGTCTTTACTCCATTAAATGGGTTGCTGAACCTTAAATATCTTGGGATATTCATTCGAGTTCTTCTTTCATTTAGCAAGATAATTGGATTGACAATGGCTTTATTGACTCCCTTTTATCTACCCACTCTACTACAGCTATCAAAGTTAACTCTTTCTCGCATAATAACACTTGGAACGAAAACAAACTTGAGAATTATATCCCTATTTCTCATTTAGATAACTTTAGATATCCTTATTTTCTCTAACAAACCTAGCCAAATTCTCTTTAAGCTTTCTTACAATGATGATTTTGTTTATAAAGAGGTTTGAAATTTTATTAGAGATAATCAAAACTCCTTTAATGTTTTCATTTAACTTTGGAACAATATCATTCCCATTTCTTATTTGGTTTTAACTTGGAGCATTTTGAATAACCTTATTCCTGTGAACTCTTTGCTCCAGAATAAAGGATTTTATTTTCCTTCAAAGTGCTATTGTTGGTTCCATATTTTAAATGTTACTCATGTTTTTGTCAATGGTGCTATTTCTTTTAAATTATGGTTATGGTATGGTGATTAATTTAATACCAACTTCTTTCATGGCTCTCTTTCCATATGTCAACTTCTTGAAGTCTGTTACCAAAAAACTATGAAAGGTCATATCAAAGTTCTAGTTGCTATTACCCTTATCTAGTTCATATGGATGTATAGAAATGATGCTAAATATCATGGTATTCCTATGAGCCATAAAAGGATCTTAACCCAAAGAAAAAATTCATGCTTTGTTTAATGCTAATCTTATTAGTAACATTCATTTTAAAGGCTATAAATTAGTGGATAAAAAATTGGATATCATTCTGCCTGATGTTGACTCTTATAAAAGAGTTAGGATTATCCATTGGATCAAACCCAAAGAAAATTTGATTAAAGTGAAAACTGATGATTCTATTGCGTCCAATAAATATGGTTGTGGTGGTTCTATTAGGTATTCTAAAGGTACTATTGTTTATGTTTTTCCATATCCTCCCAAAGCCCATTCCATTATTTATGTTGAGCTTATGGATGTAAATAAAGCTATTGAAATTTGTTTGAATAAAGGTTTCCTCAACATCTTGATTGAAGTTGATGCACATGTGCTTCTTGACATGCTAAACTCTAATAGAATAGGAAATGTTGATTTATTTTATCATCTCAATCATACTAAAAATCTTCTTGCTCAAGTTCATTATTGAATTTCCCATATCCTTCATGGTAATGCCTGCTAATTTCTTGGCTACTTTAGGTGCCAACTTAAATGATTTCACTTTATTCGATAATCAAAATTTGCCTAAACTTTTAAGGGCTTTGGTCAATCTGGATAACACTGGATTACTTTATCTCAGATTATAATTTTCATGGCTTGGTTTTTTTTGTTAGTTTTTGATGAGCCACTGATTTTGGTTCCCCTTTGTTAAACCCTCTTTAGGTTATGGCCATTTGCTTATTTTAACTCTTGGGGATATGCTAGGTTTTGTTTATGAGATCTTGCTTTTGTGTTGGCCTGGTGGTTGCTACGTGGTTGTTCCTGGTTTTTCTTCTTGGGCCATTTTTGGTTTTTTTAGCCTGGTGGCTGCTGTTTTCCTAGCTAGGTGCTTATTATTGGTTGGTTGTTTTTTGTGACCTTCATTTGGGTGGTGGCTTTTCCTACTATTTTCTATATGGGGTTTTCCATATCCGTGGGCTAGTTGCTTTCTTAACTAAGTTGGATTTTCTACTACTGTGGTGGTTGGCTGGGTGGCCTTGTTGGCCGGCTGGGTGGGCTGGTTGTGTTGGCTGGTTGGTTGGCTTCCTATGTTGGCTGGTTTATCCGCTTCTATTGGTGGCAGACCGGAGGGGCTATTGGTGGTCTAATTTTGGATTATATTTGGCAAGGTGGAGGTTATTTTTTTACTATTATTTATTCTTTTTTGTGGATTAGGTTTTGGTGGTCGATTTGGCTAGTTTGGGTTTGTTTCTTTTGGTTGTGTTTTCAGCCTCTTCTTGTAATGGTCTTCCTCTCTTGGGTATAGCTGCTTTATTTTTGTTGTTATTTTGGGTTGGATGGTTGATGGATATTTAGTGGCTGTTGTTTTGCTTTAATATATGATGACTTGTTGTAGTGTATTGGTGCCTAACTTGGTTGTGTTATGATTATTGCACTCATTGATATTTTTCTTCCTTTTTGTAGTTGGCTTTGGTGGTGTTCCTGTTGTATTGCTGCTGCTCCTGATGGATGGCTTTTAGTTTGTCTTACTGGTCTTTGCTCCATTTTGTTTTTGGCTGGCTATTCACCTCACATAGATAATAATTTTACTTCTTTGGTTATGTTGTTTGCTTCTACCCTTTTCCTAGTTGTTTGGGTGGTTTTGGCATGATGGATGTTTTTGGTCTTTTCGCTGATTTGGATTTTCTGATGCTGTGGTGGTTGGCTGGCAGGCTATGTTGGTCGGTTGGTTATATTATTTTGGATGGCTGGGTTGGTTGGACTATTTTGGCCTTTCTTTCTGCTCATTGGTATCTCTTGGCCTTCTTTCTTTGGTTCTCTTCTCTTTTCTCGCATCCCTTTTTGTCCAGGTGACTTTGCTACCTGCTTTGTTTGTGGAAGACATGAACTCTTGTGTTTTTTTCTTTTTGCTCTTATTTTTTCTAGTTTATGTTGTTAAGGCCATGATGCTTGCTCCTTTGATGTTGTTATTCCTCTTTGGTGGATGGTCATGTTCCCTTTGTTGTCCTAATGGTTGGTTGATTTTGCCTTATTGGGCTTATTTGTTTTGGTAGCTTTGTGGTTGGTTATTATGTCTACGCTTGGAGCAGGTTTGTAGTCTCAGGGATGATGGACTTGGGATGATGTGCTACAAGAGGTATGGTGATGATGGCTTTGATGTTTCCCTCTAAATCACTAAATAAAAATAAAATAAAATAAAACCTAAACTAAAACCTAAACCTAAACCTAAACCTAAACCAATATCTAAACTTTAAGAAACAAATTTAAAAAATAAAAACTAAACTAAAATAAAATAAATAAAAACCTAAACTAAACTAAAAAAATAAAAAAACCTAAATAAAATAAAATCTAAACCTAAAAAAAAAATAAACCTCAAATAAAATAAAATAAAAACTAAAGAAAAACCTAAACCTAAAAAATAAACCTAAAAATAAAACCTAAAAATAAATAAAATAAATAAAACCTAAACCCTAAACTAAAAAAAAAACCTAAACCTAAAATAAGAAAAAAATAAACCTAAACCAAAACTAAAATAAACTAAACTAAAATAAATAAAATGTAAACCTAAACCTAAAATAAACTAAACCTAAACCTAAACCTAAACCACAAATAAAATACAATAACTACAAATAAACCTAAACCTAAACTAAAAAATATAACCTAAAAATAAACCTAAAATAAAAACCTAAAAAAATAAAATAGAAACCTAAACCTAAACCTAAAAATAAAAAAATTAAACCTAAACCTATAAAATAAAATAAAAATAAAAATAAACTACAAAATAAACCTAAACCTAAACTTGAACCTAAAAAATAAACTAAAAGAAAAAACCTAAACCAAAATAAATAAACTAAACTAAATAAAAAGAAAAATAAAAATAAACCTAAATAAAAATAAAAAATAAAATAAACTAAAATAAATAAAAAATAAACTAAATAAGCTAAATAAACCTAAACCTATTAGTTTACTTAATTTAAAAAAGATAAAACATTAAAAAATTTTAAAACAAAACCCTAACACTAAACGCTGAACCCTAAACCCTAAACTCTAAACATTAAAACCTTAAACCCTAAACCCTAAACCCCAAACCATAAACCCTAAATCATAAACCCTAAAAACCTAAAAACCAAAACCTAAACTAAATAAAACCTGAAAATGAAATAAATAAAGAAACCTAAACTGAAATAAAATAGTAAAATAAAATAAAGTAAAAACCAAAACTAAAACCTAAACCTAAATCTAAAAATAAAATAAAATAAAAAATAAATAAAATAAAATACAAATAAGAACCTAAACTAAACTAAAAAAAAAATAAAATAAATAAGAATAAAAAGCCTAAATAAAATAAAATCTAAACGTAAAATAAAAATAAAATTAACCTAAAATAAAATAAAATAAAAACTAATTAAAAACCTAAACCTAAAAAATAAACCTAAAAATAAATAATAAATAAAACTTAAACCCTAAACTAAAAAATAACCTAAACCTAAAATAAAAATAAAATAAACAAAATAAAATAAACATAAACCTAAACTAAAATAAACTAAATAAAAATAAATAAAACATAAACCTAAAACCTAAACCCTAAACTAAATAAAATAAAATAAACTCAAATCAACATAAACCTGAACTAAGAAATAAAACCTAAAAATAAACCTAAAATAAAAAAAAACTAAAACCTAAACCTAAAAAATAAAATAAAACCTAAACCTAAACCTAAAAGTAAAAATAAAACCTAAACATAAAACTAAAATAAAAATAAAACTAAACTAAGAAATAAACATAAACCTAAACCTAAACCTATAAAATAAACTAAAATAAAAAACCAAAATGAAAAAGAAAAACCTAAAATAAATAAACTAAACTAAATAAAATAAAAATAAACCTAAATAAAATATAGAAAAAAATTAACTAAAATAATAAATAAAAACTAAATAAACTAAATAAACCTAAACCTACCGGTTTACTAAATTTTTAAAAAACCTTAAACCCTAATCCCTAAAATTAACCCAAAACCTTAAACACTAAACATACAAACCTAAGCCTACAATCCTAAACACTAAACCCTAAAAAACCTAAATCCTAAACTAGCCCTAAACTCTAAACCCTAAACCCAAACCCTAACCGTAACCTCTAAACCCTAAACTAACCCTACACTCTAAACCCTAAACCCTAAAAAACCTTAAACCCTAAAGCTAAAACCCTAAACCATAAACTAACCTTAAATCCTAACCAAACCCTAAACCGTAAACCCTAAATCCTAGACCCTAAACCATAAAACCTAAGAACTAAACTCTAAACCTTAAACCTTAAAACCTAACCCTAAATCCTGAACCCTAAAACCCTAAACTTAAACCCTAAACCCTATAGGAATAAACCTTGAAACCCTAAACATTAAACCTAAAGCTAAAGCAATCCTTAACCCTAAACCTACACCTAAAGTAACTAAATAAATTAAAAAATAAACCTAAACTGTAAAACCTAATAAACATAAACCCTAAGAATGGGCAGAACCTTGATGGCAGGAGCATCACCGTCAACCAGGCTCATTCTAGATCTAGCGGTGGAGGCGAAGGCAGAGGTGATGGTTATCACAGTGGTGGTGGAGGATATGGAGGTGCTGGTGGATATGGTCATGGTGGTCAGAGTAGTGGTGGTTAACGAGGTGGGAGGAGTGATGGTGGTTGTAGTTATGGTGGTGGCGGTGGGAGAGATCTGGGATATATTGGTGGATCCCGCTACTCGAGAGGCTGGGGTGGTTCTGATGGCAACTAGAGAAACTAAAGAACAATTGATCTGATCTGCCACTTATGGAACTGTGCCTTTACAATAAAGACGGTTCTAGTTATCTAGGGTTTTTGATTTGCTCTATGCGAGCTCATTTTTTATCTCTATCATTGCTTGTCTTAGAAAAGTTGGTTTGTTAATAGGTTGATGAAATCGAAAAGAAGAAATGTTGAATCTGAATTTGTTCTCTATTTAAAAAAAAACCAAAAACCCTAAAACATAGACTACAACCTGAACACTAGACCAAACACTTAAACCCTAAACCCTAAACCATAAACCTTAAACCCTAAGCCCTAAAACCCTAAACCCTAAATTCTACAACCCTAAACCCTAAATCCAAAACCCCAAACCCTAAACCCTAAACCCTAAACCCTAAAAACCTAAAACCTAAACTAAATAAAACCTAATAATAAAATAAATAAATAAAACCTAAACCTAAATGAAATAAATAAAATAAAATAGAATAAAAAACTAAATAAAAATTAAAAAAAATAAAAATTAAACTAAATAAAAATAAAAAAATAAACTAAATAAACCTAAACCTATTAGTTTACATAATTTTTATTTTTTTTAAAAACCCAAAACCTAACAAAACTAACCCTAAACCCTAAACCCTATAAAACCCTAAACCCTAAACGTAGATACTAAACCTTAAACCCTAAACCATAAACCCTAAATAAACCCTTAAATTTTTTTTTAAAAAACACTAAAACCAAAACCCTAAACCCTAAACCCTAAAACTAACCCTAAATCCTAAACCCTAAACCTCAAATCCTAAACCTTAAACCCTAAACCATAAACCCTAAACAAACCCTAAACCCTAAACCCTAACTCTAACCCTAAACCCTAAACCATAAACCCTAAAACCTTAAACCATAAACCCTAATCTAACCTAAAACCCCAAACACTAAATCGTGTAAACCCTAAACCCTAAAGCATAAACCCAAAACCGTAAATCCTAGGCTAACCTTAAACCCTAAGCTAACCTTAAACCCTAAACCCTAAACCTTAATCCCTAAACCCTAAAAACCCTAAGCCCTAAAGCCTAAACACTAAATCATAAACCCTAAACACTAACACTAAACATTAAACCTTAATACCATAAACCCTAAACCCTAAACCTTAAATCGTAAACCAAAACCCAAAAAACCTAAACCTAAACTAAATAAACATAAAAAATAAAATAAAGAAAAACTAAATGAAATAAAATAACAAAATAAAATAAAAACCAAATCTAAAACCTAAACCTAATCCTAAAATAAAATACAATAAAAATAATAAAATAAACTAAAAAATAAATAAAAATAAATTAAACTAAAAAAATAAAAAAAACTAAGTATAAAAAATCTAAATAAAATAAAAACTAAACGTAAAATAAAAATAAAATAAACCTAAAATAAAATAAAATAAAACTAAATAAAACTTAATCCTAAAAAATATACCTTAAAATAAAACATAAAAATAATAAAATTAAAACCTAAACCCTAAACTAAGAAAAAAACCTAAACCTTAAATAAAATTAAAATAAACAAACTAAAATAAACCTAAACCTAAACTAAAATAAACTAAACTAAAATAAATAAAACCTAAACCTAATCCTAAAATAAACTAAACCTTAACCTAAACCTAAACCTAAACTAAATAAAGTAAAATAAACTAAAAATAATTCTAAACTGAAATAAAAAATAAAATGTAAAAATAAACCTAAAATAAAACCTAAAAGTTAAACCAAATAAAATAAAATAAAAACCTAAACCTGCACCTAAAAATAAAAAATAAAACCTAAACCTAAAAAATAAAAGAAAAATAAAACTCAACAAAAACATAAAACTAAACCTAAACCTAGACGTAAAAAGTAAACTTAAATAAAAAACCTTAACTAAAATGAATAAACATAAAATGTAAAAAAATAAACTAAATTAAAAAAAGAATAAAATAAACTAAAATAAATAAAAATAAACTAAATAAAGCTAAACCTACTGGTTTACTTAAATTTTAAAAAAAATCATAAACCCTAAATCCTAAACCTTAAACCCTAAACCCTCAAAACCCTAAACGCTAAAGCCTAAACACTAAACACTAAACCCTAAACCCTAACCCTAAAACCTAAACCTAAAACCTAAACTCTAAACCCCTAAACACAAAACCCAAAATCCTAAAATCCTAAAAACCTAAACCAAAACTAAATAAAACCTAATAATAAAATAAATAAATAAACCTATACCTAAATAAAATAAAATAATAAAATAAAATATAAACCTAAACTATAACCTAAACCTAAACCTAAAAATAAAATAAAATAAAAAGTAAAAATAAACTAAAATAAAATAAAATAAAACTTAAACTAAAGTAAAAAACAAATAAACCTAAGAAAGAAAAACCTAAATGAAATAAGAACTAACCATAAAATAAGAATAAAATAAACCTAAAATAAAAACTAAATAAAAATCTAAACCTAAAAAATAATCCTAAAAATAAATAATAAATAAAACCTAAACTGAAAATGAAAAAAACCTAAACCTAAAATAAAAATAAAATAAAATAAATAAAAAAAGCCTAAACCTAAACTAAAATAAACTAAACTAAAATAAATAAAACCTAAAACTAAACCTAAAATAAGCTAAATAAAATATAATAAAAGAAAAATAAATCTAAACCTAAATTAAAAAATAAAACCTAAAAATAAACCTTAAATAAAAACATAAAACCTAAACCCAAAAAAAAAAAAAAAAAAAAGCTAAACCTAAACCTAAAAATAAAAAAGAAAACCTAAACCTAAATAATAAAATAAAAATAAAACTTAAGTAAAAAATTAAACTTAAACCTAAAAAATAAACTAAAATAAAAAACCTAAACTAAAATAAATAAAGCTACAATAAATAAACTAAACTAACTAAAAATTAATATAAACCTAAATAAAATTAAAACATAAAATAAACTCAAATAAATAAAATAAACAAACAAAATAAACCTAAACCAAATGGTTTAACTAATTTTTTTAAAATATACTCTAAATCCTAAACCCTAAAACCTAAACCCTAAACTCTAAACCATAAAACTAACACTAAACTTAATTTTAAACCCTAAACCCTAACACCTAAAAATCTTAAACCCTAAATTAATCCTAAACACTAAACCCTAAACCCTAAAACTCTAAACTAAACCCTAAACCCTAAACCCTAAACCCTAAAACCCTAAACCTTATACCCTAAACCCTAAAAACCCTAAGCCCTAAAGCCTAAACACTAAATCCTAATCCCTAAACACTAACACTAAACACTAAACCTTAATACCATAAACCCTAAACCTTAAACCTTAAACCCTAAACCAAAAACCCTAAAAACCTAAACCTAAACTAAATAAAACATAAAAATTAAATAAATAGAAAAATCTAAACCTAAATGAAATAAAATAACAAAATAAAATAAAAACCAAATCTAAAACCTAAACCTAAACCCTAAAAATAAAATCTAATAAAATAATAAAATTAAACTAAAATAAAATAAATAAAAACCTAAACTAAACTAAAAAAATAAAATAAACCTAAATATAAAAAATTGAACTAAAATAAAAACTAAACATAAAATAAGAATAAAATAAACATAAAATAAAATAAAATAAAACTAAATAAAAACTTAAACCTAAAAAATAAACCTTAAAATAAAACCTAAAAATAATAAAAATTAAAGCCTAAACCCTAAGCAAAGAAAAAAACCTAAACCTAAAATAAAATTAAAATAAAACTAATAAACCTAAACCTAGACTAAAATAAACTAAACTAAAATAAATAAAACCTAAACCTAATCCTAAAATAAACTAAACCTTAACCTAAACCTAAATCTAAACAAAATAAAATAAAATAAACTAAAAATAATCCAAAACTGAAACAAAAAAGAAAACATAAAAATAAACCTAAAATAAAACCTAAAAGTTAAATCAAATAAAATAAAATAAAAACCTAAACTTGCACCTAAAAATAAAAAATAAAACCTAAACCTAAAAAATAAAAGAAAAATAAAACTCAACAAAAACATATACCTAAACCTAAAAAGTAAACTTAAATAAAAAACCTAAACTAAAATGAATAAACATAAAATGAAAAAATAAACTAAATAAAAATAAAGAATAAAATAAACTAAAATAAATAAAAAATAAACTAAATAAACTAAATAAAGCTAAACCTACTGATTTACTTAAATTTTAAAAAAACATAAACCCTAAATCCTAAACCTTAAACCTTAAACCCTAAACCCTCAAAACCCTAAACCCTAAAGCCTAAACACTAAAAACTAAACACTAAACCCTAAGCCCTAACCCTAAAACCTAAACCCTAAAACCCTAAACCCTAAAACCCTAAAACCCTAAACTCTAAACCCCTAAACACAAAACCCAAAACCCTAAAATTCTAAAAATCTAAACCAAAACTAAATAAAACTTAATAATAAAATAAATAAATAAACCTAAACCTAAATAAAATAAAATAATAAAATAAAATATAAACCTAAACTATAACCTAAACCTAAACCTAAAAATAAAATAAAATAAAAAAGTAAAAGAAACTAAAATAAAATAAAATAAAACCTAAACTAAACTAAAAGATAAAATAAACCTAAGAATAAAAAACATAAATGAAATTAAAACTAACCATAAAATAAGAAGGAAATAAACCTAAAATAAAAACTAAATAAAAACCTAAACCTAAAAAATAATCCTAAAAATAAATAATAAATAAAACCTAAACTGAAAACTAAAAAATCCTAAACCTAAAATAAAAATAAAATAAAATAAATAAAAAAAGCCTAAACCTAAAGTAAAATAAACTAAACTAAAATAAATAAAACCTAAAACTAAACCTAAAATAAGCTACATAAAATATAATAGATGAAAAATAAATCTAAACCTAAATAAAAAAAATAAAACCTAAAAATAAACCTTAAATAAAAACATAAAACCTAAACCTAAAAAATAAAATAAAAAGCTAAACCTAAACCTAAACCTAAATAATAAAATAAAAATGAAACTTAAGTAAAAAACTAAACATAAACCTTAAAAAAAAAACTAAAATAAAAAACCTAAACTAAAATAAATAAAGCTAAAATAAATAAACTAAACTAAATAAAAATAAAATATAAACCTAAATAAAATTAAAACATAAATAAACTCAAATAAATAAAATAGACAAACAAAATAAACCTAAACCAAATGGTTTACTTAAGTTTTTAAAAAACACTCTAAATCAGAAACCCTAAATCCTAAACCCTAAACCCTAAACCATAAAGCTAACACTAAACTTACAATTTTAAACCCTAAACCCTAACCCCTAAAAAACCTTAAACCTGAAAACTTAAACCCTAAATTAATCCTAGACACTAAATCCTAAACCCTAAAACTCTAAACCCTAAACCCTAAACCCTAAACCCTAAACCCTAAAACCCTAATCCTTGAACCTGAAACCCTAAACCCTAAAACCTAGAGCCTACAACCCTAGACCTTAAACACTAAATCCCAAACCCTAAACTCTAAACCCTAAACCTTAAACCCTAAAAACTTAAAAACTTGAACCAATACTAAATAAAACAAAAAAATAAAATAAATAAATAAACATAAACCTAAAAAGAATAAAATAATAAAATGAAATAATAACCTAAATTGAAACCTAAATATAAAATAAAATAAACTAATAAAAATAAATTAAAATAAAATTAATAAAAACTTAAACTAAACTAAAAAATAAAATAAATCTGAGAATAAAAAATATAAATAAAATAAAAACTATACATAAAATAAAAATAAAATAAACCTAAATAATATAACATAAAAACTAAATAAGAATAGAAACTTGAAAAAGAAACCTTAAAATAAAAAATCAAAATAAATAAAAACTAAAAGCTAAACCTTAAACTGAAAAAAGCTAAACCTAAAAAAAATAATAACTAAACCTAAACTAAAATAAATTAAACTAAAATAAATAAAACCTAAACCTTATCATAAAATAAATTAAATGTAAACATAAACCTAAATTAAATAAAATAAAATGAACTATAAATAAACCTAAACTAAAAAATAAAACCAAAAAATAATTCTAAAATGAATTCCAATAACCTAAACCTAAATAAATAAAATAAAGACCTAACCGTGAACTTAAAAATAAAAAAATAAAACATAAACCTAAAAAATAAAATAAATATAAAACTTTACTAAAAATAAACCTAAGCCTAAACCTAAACCTAAAAAATAAACTAAAATAAAAAATCTAAACTAAAATAAATAAACTAAACTAAATAAAAATATATATAATAAACTTAAAAAAAATAAAAATATAATATAAACTAAAATAAATTATAAATAAACTAAATAAACCTAAACCAACAGGTTTACTTAATTTAAAAAAACCATAAACCCTAAATATTCAACCCTAAACTCTAAACCTAAACCATAAACCCTAAACACTAAACCCTAAACCCTAAATAATAAAAAACCTTAAATCCTAAACCCTAAACCCTAACCCCCAACTAGACCCAAAACCCTAAACCCTAACCTTAAATCCTAGACCTTGAAACCTAATAAACCTAAACCTACACCTAAACCCTAAGAATGGGTGGAACATTGATGGCAAGAACATTACTGTCAACGAGCCTCAGTCTAGATCTGGTGGTGGAGGCACAGGCGGAGGCGACGATTATCGCAGTGGTGGTGGGGATCTGGAGCTGCTGGTGGGTATGGAGGTGGTGGTAAGAGCACGGGTGGTTATGGAGGTGGGAGGAGTGATGGAGGTTACATCCGTGGTGGTGGTATAGGGAGAGAACATGGATATGATGGTGGATCCTGCTACTTGAGAGGCTGGAGTGGTTCTGATGGGAACTCGAGAAACTGAAGAATGGTCGATCATATCATCTACTTATGGAATTATGTCTTTACAGTAAAGATGGTTCTAGTTATCTACACATAACTAGAAACCCCCCTTCGCCTAACACTCTACGATTTCAGGATTCCTCATGTGTCGTTGTCCCTACTATGGCTTCTTGGTGAGTGTTCGAACATTTTCTCTCTTGGATTCCCTTTATATTATTGGCCTTGGGCCAATCATGACCTATTTTGGTCATAGCGACATGACTCATGGCGTCGGCTTCTCCCAATCCATGGGGTAAATCCCATGTGCCAACAAATCCGCTAGGGCATCAGAGTTTTTGGGTAATCCTACCTCTAGATTATCTTTTGTTACTAAATCTTTCAAAGATGCTTTATCAAGTAAGAACTCCTCTATCGAGCCTCTTTGAATTTAGTTCATATGATGTTTAAAGGTACTCGGACGATTATGATTTCGGATGTTGCTATTGAAAGATTATTTGAGTATTTTATTTTTTCTTTGATTGGAAAGTTTTCCTCCAAATAGCCTAAGATGGAGATATTCATTCTTTTTTTCACAGATTAAATTTATCTGCTTCTTCTTCTATTAGGCTGATTGATACGAGGCACATTTTGATTAAATTTTCTAATGATCCTGATTAGAAAAGTATTTTTTCTAGGCGTTCTTACTATATTTTTAAATTTTAAATGAATATTCTGAAGTGGATGCCTAAATTTGATGTTAATGAAGAGTCTCTTATTATTCCCATTTGGAATTCTATTCCTAACACGTGGATTCATCTATTTAATCATTTGATTCTTTATGTTATTAGGTCAAATTTTGGTCAGCCTTTGCAAGTTGATCAAGCAACAACTACTTCTTCTAAACTGTATGGTGCTCGAATTATTGTAAAGATTGATATTACTAAAAAATATTCGAAAGAAATTTGGTTGGGTTCAGAGAATTGCGATTATTTTTAGAAAGTTATTTGGGCACGACATTTCTGAATGCTTTATTGCTTATCCCTCTCTTAGGAAGAAAATCATGAATAAGAATTCAATTGTTAAAAGAACTAGTGAGTCTCTCAAGTTGGATAAAGGGAAATTTACTTTTCAAAATTCTAATATTTTGCAAAACAAGATTTCTAAATCTTCTAAAAAAGTTTTACCTATTAATGATTTGTCTAATGCACAAGGTTATTTTGATGTTTTGAAAAAGTTTTAACTAATAATCATGCTCTAAATGTTTCTTGATGATTCTTTTAAGGGAAGCCTTTAGAGGGTGTGGTTAATGATTTTATTGGTTTGGATGTTGTGCATAAGTCATTTCATGATGATGGTTTGAATATTATTGATGCTAACACCATTTCTTCCAATCAATTCGATGTTGCTTCTCTTTCCTCTATGTTTGCTTTAGATCATGGGAAAGAGATTATTTCTTTGCTTTATTTGATTAAGAATGGCGGTGAAAAGAATGTTCTTATTTCTAATATTTTAACTTTTGGTCCTGATAATCTTGTTAATATTAGCGATCCTTTTTTTAAAAACAAGCTTTAGATACGTGACAATTCTCTCATTGTGAATAGTTCTATTTCAGTTCAAAATGATGGTTTTTCTATGGCTGGTAATTTTGTTCAAAATTTTGGAAATATGCTATGTGTTTCTAAGGGATTTGAATCTTATTTTAATCCCTTACATGAAGTTTGTTTTAAAAATCTAGATTTTTCTTCTCTTGATTTTTTTATGAATGAAGACATGGAGGGTACTCTTTCGATTTTGTTGGAAGGTGAAAATATTGATAATTGCCTTCTTAATAAAGCTCTTTCTGCTCCTTCTTTCACTTGATTCTGAAATGCATACTATTTTTTATTCTCCTTTGTCTAATGTTGTGGATGTTTTTGAATGCTCTTCTTTGAATTTGATAGCATCCATTGATCTCCATGCCTTTATAACAACATGATTTTTTTGCATGGAGATTTTTTGAAGAAAGGGCATGGTTATAAAACTGTTTACAAGAAGAAAAGGAAAAAAAGTGTTCAGATTTATACCCCTCCTCACTTGCCGAGGGTTACTAATTATGAAGCTTTTTGAAAATAATCTCTTGTCCTTGTGCGTTGTTTGCTCTTGGCCAATTTTATCTATGTTGGTTGAGCTTTAGCTATGTGATTTCTTGCTAGCTGAAGTATTGGATGATTGGATAATTTTTCTTCTTATGGCTTGGTATTTTGGCTACCTGTTCACTGGTTTTTTTTTGTGTCCTTTGACTGGTTGGTTCTTCTTTTCTCTATTTTTTGTGTTGGTGGATTTGTTTCTCTTGGCTTGCCTCTCTTTGGTTGGTTCTTTTGCTCTCTTTCTTGGTGGTAGGTTGGGCTTTTTGTCCTTGGCTTGTGGTTTCTTCATTGGTTGGTTGTTTCTCTAGCTTTTTATTTTAGCTATTGCCGCCCTTTTTTCTATTGGTGGGTCTGCTTTCTTGCTCTTTCCTGGGCTATTTTTCTTGGGTACTTTATTTTGTTGCTTCTATATTGGTTGTTTCCATTCCTTTGGTTGGTGCTTTGGTGGATTTGGATTGGTGTTGTTGTGGGCTCTATTGGCTTTGTCTTTGAGCGCTCTTTTCTTTTTTTTAGGCCGTGAGTATCTTTTCTCCCACTTTTTAAGTGTTGTTCATATTTGGTTTTGTTGGGAATGCCTTATGTTAATTTTTTCTATAGCTTTCCTCTCTCTTTGTATTTCCTTAGCTTCGCTTTTTCTTTGGTTGGGTGGCTACTATGATAGGTTTGTATTCTTCTTTGGCTGGGATGGCTATGATGATATGATGGGTTTTTTTCCTTTAATAATTTTATGGTTGGTGACTTTTCCTATTTGTAACCCATCGTTGAAGCTGGATACACTTGGGATTTGATGCCTCTCATTATTGTGAATATCCTTCTTTCCTCCTATCTTAGCCTGAGCTTTTTGTCTTTAAGTTTTTTGATCTCCTTCTGGCTGAGATTTATTGCAAGTTGTAGATTCTCATTTTCAGTTGGTCTCTTCTTCTTCTTGGAGGGAGCTAAAGTCTTACTGATGGTCTCCTCTTTCTTAGATGGCTAGGGTTGTCTCCAGTTGTAGGTTTCATTTTCCTTTGGTTATTCGTCTCTTTGGAGGTTCTTTTGGAGCTCCGTGGATTCTTCCACTTTGGTGCCTTTTGCTTGGCTTTTTTTTCCTTTTTTTCTCTTTATTGCACTTTAATGTAATAGTTTAGGAACTAAACTCTTTAGGATTCTCTTGCAACTCATTTCTGCAGTAATTTTTTCTTTTTGAGTTTAGTCTCTAATAAGGACTCTTATTTCTTTTTTCCCCCTTATGAGCAATAAATTCTTTTTAGTTTAAAAAAAACCTTAAACCCTAAATCCTAAAAACCTCAAAACTTAAACCTAAACAAAATAAAACCTAAAAAATATAAATAAATAAAACCAAAAGCTAAATAAAATAAAATAAAATAAAATAAAAACCTAAACTAAAACCTAAACTTAAAAATAAAGAAATAGAAAAAATAAATACTAAAATAAAATAAAATAAAATAAAAACTAAATAAAAACCTAAACCTAAAAAATAAACCTAAAAATACATATAAAAAACCTAAACCATAAACTAAAAAAAAACCTAAACTTAAAATAAACAAAATAAATAAACCTAAACCTAAATTAAAATAAACTAAACTAAAATAAATAAAACCTAAACCGATAATAAACTAAACCTAAACCCTTAACTAAATAAAATAAAATAAACCAAAAATAAACCTAAACTAAAAAATAAAACCTAAAAATAAACCTAAAATAAAATCCTAAAACCTAAACCTAATAAAATAAAATAAAAACCTAAACCTAAACCTAAAAATAAAAAATAAAACCTAAAAATAAAAAATAAAATAAAAATAAAATGAAACTACAAAATAAACCTAAACCTAAACCTAAACCTAAAAAATAAACTAAAATAAAAAACCTAAACAAAAATAAATAAAACTTAAAATAAATAAACTAAGCTAAATAAAATAAAAGATAAACCTAAATAAAAAAAAGTAAACTAAAATAAATAAAAAACAAACTAAATAAACATAAAACTACTAGTTTTGTTAATTTAAAAAAATAACTCTAAATCTTAAACCCTAAACCTTAAAACCTAAATCCTAAACCCTAAACCCTAAAACTAACCTAAACCATACACCCTAAACCTACAATCCAAACCCTAAACCCTAAACCGTAAACCCAAAATAAACAAAATAATAAAAATAAAAGAAACCCTAACCCAAACCCTAAACCCCAAAAAAAATGCCCACCTACAACCCTAAACCATAAACTTTAAACCCTAAAGCCAAAACCTTAAACCCAAGAACCCTAAACCCTAAACCCTAAACCCTAAACCTTAAACCTTAAACCCTAAAACCTATAACCCTAACCCCTAAACCGAAAACCCTAAAACCCAAACCCTAAAAAGTAAATCCTAAACCCTAAAATTACCCTAAACCCTAAGCCCTAAACCCTAAAAAGCTAAAAACCTAAACATAAAATAAATAAAACCTTAAAATAAAATAAATAAAAAACCCTAAACAAAAAACTGAAATAAAATAAAAACATAAACATAAACCTAAAAAGAAAATAAAATAAAAATTAAAAACAAAATTAAAATAAATTAAATAAAAACTTAAACTAAACTAAAAAAAATAAAAAAAACCTAAATAAAATAAAACTAAACTTAAAATAAAAATAAATCAAACCTAAAATAAAATAAAATAAAAATAAAAATAAAAATAAACTAAAATAAAAATAACAAATAATATAACTAAAAGAAATAAAAAATAAACAAAATAAACCTAAACCATTTAGTTTAGTGAATTAAAAAAAATTAAATAATAAAATAAATTAAAAATACCCTAACCCTAAATAATAAATCTTAAAAGTAACCCTAAACCTTAACCTTAAATCCTAAACAAACAAACCTAAACCCTAAAACATAAACCCTAAACCCTAAACCCTAAACCCTAACACTAAACCAGCAATCCTAAACCCTAAACCCTAAAACCCTAAACCCTAAACCCTAAACCCTAAAACCCTATACCCTAAAAAATAAACCCTAAACCCTAAACCCTAAATCCTAAAAACCTAAAACCTAAACCTAAACTAAATAAAACCTAAAAATAAATTAAATAAAAACCTAAACCTATAGAAAATAAAAAAAAAAATAAAAAATAAAAACCTTATCTAAAACCTAAACATAAACCTACAAATAAAATAATAAATAAATAAAAATAAACTAAAATAAAATAAATAAAATCCTAAACTAAAGTAAAAAAATAAAATAAACCTAAAAATAAAAAACTTAAATAAAAGAAAAACTCAACGTAAAATAAAAATAAAATAAACTTAAAATAAAATAAAATAAAACTAAATAAAACCTAAACCTAAAAAAACCTAAAAAATAAAACCTAAAAATAAAAAATAAAACCTAAACCCTAAACTAAAAAATAACCTAAACCTAACATAAAAATAAAATAAACTTAAACCTAAACTAAAATAAACTAAACTAAAATAAATAAAACCTAAATTAAATAAAATAAAATAAACTAAAATTAAACCTAAACCTAAACTAAAAAATAAAACCTAAAACAAAACCTATAAGCTAAAACAAAAAAATAAAATAAAAACCTAAGCCTAAATGTACAAATAAAATATGAAACTTAAACCTAAAAAAAATTAAAAAAAAACTTAACCAAAAAATAATCTTAAACCTAAACCTAAAAAATAAACTAAAATAAATAAACCTAAGATAAATAAGATAAAATAAATAAAAATAAAATATAAACCTAAATAAAAATAAAAAAATAAAGTAAACAAAAATTAATAAAAAATAAACTAAATATACTAAATAAACCTAAACCTATTGATTCACTTAATTAAAAAATTCATAAAGCCTAAATTAGAAACCCTAAAAAACCCTAAACCCTACACTCTAAAAGCATAAACCCTAAAACCCTAAACCCTAAACCCTAAATCTTAAATCTTAAACCCTAAATGTAAACCTAAAGTAACTAAATAAATTAAAAAGTAAACTTAAACCAAAAACCCTAATAAACCTAAACTTAAACCTAAACCCTAAGAATGGGCAGAACCTTGACAACAGGAATATCACCATCGCCTGTGCTCAATCTAGATCTAGTAGTGGATGAGAAGGCCGGTATATCAGCGGTGGTGGGTCTGGAGGTGCCGGTGGATATGGAGGTGGTGGTCAGAGCAGTGGTGTTTATGGAGGTGGGAGGAGCGATGAAGGTTACAACCATGATGGTGGCGAAGAGAGAGATTCAGGATATGAAGGCAGATCCCGCTACTCGAGGCGTAAGTGGATTGGAGCTAGAAAGCGAAGAATGACCCATCCATTCTGCGCTTATGAAATGACTTTCGTAGATATGATTCTAGTATTTCTAGGGTTTTTAATTTTCTCTATGTGTGTTCATTTTTTATTTATGTCCTCCCTTGTATCTTAGAAAACTTGGTGTGTTACTTGGTTGATGAAATCAAAAAGAAAAAATGTTGAATCTTAATTTTTTCTCTGTTAAAAAAAAATAAAAACCCTAAACCCTAAATTCTAAACCCAAAACTAACCATAAACCCTAAACCCTAAACACTAAATCTTAAACCTTAAACCCTAAACCCTAACCCTAACCATAAACCTTAAACCCTAAACCATAAAACCCAAAATCTAAAACTCTAAACTAACCCTAAACCCTAAAGATTAAGCCATAAACCCTAAACTAACCCTAAACCCTAGGCTAACCCTTAACCCTAAACCTTAAATCATAAAAACCATAAACCCTAAAGCTAAACATTAAACTCTAAACCCTAAACCCTAAACCTTAACTGTAAACCCTAAACCCTAAAACCCCAAAACCATAAACCCTAAATCTAGAAAACCTAAAAACCTAAACCTAAACTAAATAAAACTTAAAAAAAATAAATAAATAACCCAAAGCTAAATAAAATAAATAGATAAAATAAAATAAAACCTAAACTTAAACATAAAAATATAATTAAATTGAATTAAAATAGAATAAAAGAACCTAAACTAAACTAATAAACTAAAATAAACCTAAAAATAATAAAATTAAATAAAATAAAAACAAAATGTAAAATAAAAAAATAAACCTCAAATAAAATATAAAAAAAACTAAATAAAAACCTAAACCTAAAAGTAAAACAAAATATAAAACCTATAAAAAAATAAAAAATGAAGCCTAAACCCTAAACTTAAAATAAAAATAAAATAAAACTAAACCTAAAGTAAAATAAATAAAACATAAACTTATATCTAAAATATACTAAACCTAAACCTAAACCTAAACTAAATAAAGTAAAATAAACTAAAAATAAACCTAATCCTAAACTAAAAAATAAAACCTAAAAATAAAACTAAAATAAAAACCTAAAGCCTAAACCCAAAAAAATTAAATAAAATCTAAAACCTAAACATAAAAATAAAAAAAATAAAACCTAAACCTAAAAGATAAACTAATAATAAAATATAACTAAAAAATAAACCTAAAGCTTAAAAATAAACTAAAAAAAAACTAAAACTAAAATTAATAAACCTAAAATAAATAAACTAAACTAGATAAAAATAAAAAATAAACTGATATAAAAAAAATAATGTGAACAAAAATAAATAAAAAATAATCTAAATTTACTAAATAAACATAAACCTACTAGTTTACTTAATTAAAATAATCTTTAAACCCTAAATCCTAAACCCTAAAACCTAAAACAACACTAAATCCTAAAACCCATAAGCGTTAAACCCAATCTAACCTAAACCCTAAACCGTAAAAAATCATAAATGTTAAAATCCCTAAACCATAAACCCTAAACCCCAAAACCTAACCCTAAACCTGAAACCCTAAACCTAAACCTAAAGTAACTAAATAAATTAAAAAATAAACCTAAACCCTAACACCTAAGAAACCAAAATGTAAACCCTAAGAATGGGCAGAACCTTGATGGTAGGAACATCTCCATCAACCAGGCTCAGTCTAGATCTGGCGGTGGAGGTGAAGGTGAAGGTGGTGGTTTTCGTAGTGGTGGTGGGGGCTCTGGAGATGCTGGTGGATATAGAGGTGGTGGTCGGAGCAATGGTGCTTATGGAGGCGGGAGGAGCGATGGTAGTTACACCTATGGTGTTGGCAGAGAAAGAGATTGGTGATATGATGGTGGATCTTGCTACTAGAGAGGTCGGGGTGGTTCTGATGAGAACTAGGGAAACTAAAGGATGGCAGATCTGATCTACTACTTATGAAACTATGCCTTTATAGTAGAGTCAGTTCTAGTTATCTAGGGTTTTTGATTTGGTCTATCTGTGCTCTATTTTGATATATGTCATCATTTGTGTCTTAGAAAACTTATTGGGTTACTAGGTTAATGAAATCGAATAGAAGAAATGTTGAATCTGAATTTGTTTTTTATTAAAAAAATAATAAATCCTAAACCTAAATTAAAACCTGAACCCTAAACCCAAAACCTAAACCCTAAACCATAAACCATAAATAAAAAAACCCTAAATCTTAAACCCTAAACCCTAAAGCCCTAAACCCTAAATCTTAAACCTAAACTTTCAACCATAAACATTAAACCCTAAACAAACCTGAAACCCTAAACCCTAAAAAGCTAAAAACCTAAACCTAAACGAAATAAAACCTAAAAAAATAAATTAAAAAATATAAATCAAAATAAAATAAATAAAAACATAAACTAAAACCTAAACATAAAAAAGAAATAAAATAAAAAATAAAAAATAAATTAAAATAAAATAAATAAAAACTTGAACTAAACTAAAAAAATAAAAAACCTAAATAAAATAAAAATGAAACCTAAAATTAAAATAAAATAAACTTAAAATAAATTAAAATAAAAACTAAATAAAAACCTAACCCTAAAAAATAAACCTAAAAATAAATATAAAATAAAACATAAATCTTAAACAAAAAAAACTAAACCTAAAATAAAAATAAAATAAAATAAAACCTAAACTAAAATAAACTAAGCTAAAATAAAGAAAACCTAAACCTAAATCTAAACATAAAGTAAATAAAATAAAATAAACTAAAAAACCTAAACCTAAACTAAAAAATAATACTTAAAATAAACCTAAATTAAAACCTAAAAACTAAACCTAAGAAATAAAATAATAACATAAACCTGCTAAAAAAATAAAAAAATAAAACCTAAACTAAAAAAAATAAAATAAAAATAAAACTAAACTAAAAAAATAAACTTAAACCTAAACCTAAACCTAAACTTAAACCTAAAAAAATAAACTTAAACCTAAACCTAAACCTAAACCTAAAAAAATAAACTAAAATATAAAACCTTAATTAAAATAAATAAACCTAAAATAAATAATCCAATTTCAAAATAATAAAAATAAACTAAAATAAACTAAAATAAACTAAATAAACCTAAACAAAATAGTTTACTTAATTTAAAAAAAAATTAAAAAAATAAAAAAAGTCTAACCCTAACCCTAAACCCTAAACCTGCAACCCTAAACCCTAGACCCTAAACCTTAAAATCATAAACCCTAAAACCCTAACCCCTAACCCTAAACCCCAAACCCTAAACCTAAACCTAAAGTAACTAAATAAATTAAAAAGTAAACATAAACCCTAAAACCTAATAAATCTAAACTTAAACCTAAACCCTAAGATTGAGCAAAACCTTGACAGTAGGAACATCACCATCAATCAGGCTCAGTCTAGACCTAGCGGTGGAGGCAAAGGTGGAGGCGGCTGTTAACGCAGTGGTGATGGAGGATCTGGAGGTGTTGTTGGATATGGAGGTGGTAGTCGTAGTAGTACTGGTTATTGAGGCAGGAGGAGTGACGAAGGTTACCATCATGGTTGTGGCAGAGGGAGAGATCGAGGTTATGATGGTGGACCCACTACTCGAGAGGTCGGGGGCATTCTGATGGGAACTAGAGAAACTGAAGAACGATCGATCTGATTTGCTGCTTATGGAATTATCTTTATAGTAGAGATGATTTTAGTTATCTATTATTTTTGACTTGCTCTATGCATGCTCATTTTTTATCTATGTCATCGCTTGTATCTTAGAAAACTCGATGTGTGACTTTGTTGATGAAATTAAAAAGAAGAAATATCTAATCAGAATTTGTTATCTGCTAATAAAAAAAACCTAAACTCTAAACTCTAAACTAAAGCCTGAACCCTAAACCTAAAACTTAAACTCTAAACCCTTAATTCTAAACCCTAAAAACTTTAAACCATAAAGCCTAAACCCTAAACTCCAAACCCTAAACCCTAAACCCTAAACCATAAATCCTAAACACTAAAAAGCTAAAAACAAAATCATAAACTAAATAAAACATAAAATAATTAAATATTGCCTAAACCAAAATAAAATAAAAAATAAACAAAAACCAAAACCAAAACCTAAACCTAAACAAAAAACCAAAAGGAAAAATAAAATGAAAAATAAAAACTAATCTAAATTAAAATAAATAAAAACCTAAAGTAAATAAAAAAATAAAAAAACCTAAATAAAATAAAACTAAACATACAATAAAAAAATAAAATAAACCTAAAATAAAATAAAGTAAATAAAAACCTAAACCTAAAAAAAATAAAATTAAAATAAATAAAAATAAAACCTAAACCATAAACTAAAAAAAACTAATCCTAAAATAAAATAAAATAAACCTAAACCTAAACTAAAATAAACTAAACTAAAATAAATAAAACCAAATCTTAAACATCAAATAAACTAAACCTAAACCTAAACCAAACTATATAAAATAAAATAAACTAAAATAAACCTAAATAAAACAAAAATACCTAAAATATAAGCTAAAACCTAAACCAAAAAAGAAACAAAATAATAGCCTAAACCTAAACCTAGAAATAGAAAAATGAAACCTAAACCTATAAAAAAAAACTAAACTAAAAAATAAACCTAAACTTAAAAAATAAACTACAACAAAAAACCTTTAGTAAAATAAATAACCTTAAAATAAATAAAATAAATAAACATAAACCTATTAGTTTTCTTAATTTAAAAAAATAAAATATATTAATAATAAAATAAAAACCCAAATTAATACTAAACCCAAAACTAGCCCTAAATTCTAAACCCTAAACCTATATCATTTTACAACCCTAAACCCTAAACCCAAAACCCTAAAAACCCTAAACCCTAAACCTTAAACCCTAAACTATAAATCCTAAACCCAAAACCATAAAACCTACAACCCTAAACCCTAAACCCTAAACAAACATTAACCCTAAACCCCAAAACTTACAAACCATGGATGACTAAACCCTAAACCCCAAAGGCCAATCCTATAAAACCTAACCCTAAACTAAATAAAACCTAAAAATAAAATAAATAAGAAAACCTAAACCAAAATAAATAAAATAAAATAAAATAAAAACCTAAAATAAAACCTAAACTTAAAAAAAAAACTAAACTAAAATAAAATAAATTAAAACCTAAAGTAAACATAAAAAATAAAATAAACCAAAAAATAAAACTTAAGAAAATTAAAAGCTAAATGTATAGATTAAAATAAACCTCAAATAAAATAAAATAAAGTTAAATAAAAACATAAACATAAAAAAATAAACTAAACATAAAACAACCTAAACTTAAAATAAACAAAATAAAATAAACCTAAACCTAAACTAAAATAAACAAAACCTAAACCTAAGCATGAAATAAACTAAACCTAAACCATAAACTAAATAAAATAAACTAAACTAAAAATAAACCTAAACCTAAACTAAAAATAAAAAACCTAAAAAAATAAAATAAAACCAAAGCTAAACTTAAAAAATAAAATAAAACCTAAACCTAAACCTAAAAATATAAAATAAAACCTAAACTTGAAATTTATAATAAAAAAAAAACTAAACTATAAAATAAACTTAAACTTAAACCTAAACCTAAAAAATAAAGAAGTTGATGCAGAACTTGACGATGATTCATATAAAGATTTAATAGAATTACCTTTTGATTGATACTTGCATTATTTTCATAATTTAGGAAAGAAAGGGTTAATCCCACATACTTGGTCAAAGCATAGGTCAGACTGCTTTGAAAGAATATGTAAGAATAAATGTAAAAACTCTCAATCAAGACTGAGGCTAAGATTTGGTACAGTTGGTCCCGTCGATGATGATGATTACAACTTAGTCATCACCAATCAATTGGAATTAATAGGTTCTTTTAAAATCACATTAACTTTTATGAGGAGTTGTGCGTAGAAACTTCAGATGATCTAGATGATTTTGAAGTCAAAGATGCATCACAGAGTTCAAAGAAGAGATCAAGTCAACCATTGACAAGCTCAAGGAAATTAACTTAGGAATTAAAGAGGATCCATGTCAGACATACATCAGTTATTTGTTGAATGAAATTGAAACCAATGACTTAGTTAAGCTATTGACTGAGCTTAAGGACCACTTTCTGTGGAGTTATGAAGAGATGCCTAGATTAGCTTCTGACGTTGCAGTCCATAAACTAGCAATAGAGCTAATTTCTAACCCTATCAAGCAAGCTCCTAGATGCATGAGATTAAGAACAATAGGTCATTTCTAAATTCAAGAAACTGATCCATGCTAGCTTCATCCGGGAAGAAAAAAATCTTACCTAGTTAGCCAACATCATCCCAATTAAGAAAAAGAATGGCCAAATTCACCTATGCATCAATTTTAGGAATTTAAATAAGGCATGTCCAAAAGATGAATTTTCTCTACCAATCATGAAGCTGATGGTGGACATTGCCTCATCTCATGTAGTCTTCTCTTTCATGTGTAGCTCATATGTATATAACCAAATAAAGATGGTTCCTGTAGATGAAAGAAACACTACCTTTAGAACCCTGATCATAATATATTGCTATAAAGTCATGCCTTTCTTCCTTAAAATTGCTGATGCTACATACTAGTGGGCTATGACTCAAATCTTTGATGAACTCATTCTTTCATCATGTTGATCATCGAAAGTAGAGAAAAGGAAGACCATATCTTTTACTTTAGAGTAATTTTTGAACAACTAAGACAATTTAACCTCAAAATGAACCCCCTAAAGTGTGTATTCAAAGTAACTTTAGGGAAATTCCTTGTGTTTGTTGACTGACACAAGGGAATCAAAATCGATCTGGAGAAGATTAAAGTGATATTACAAATGCCACCCCCTAAAAGTTTAACTCAACTTAAATCATTCTAAGGTCGGCATATCTAAGATGCTTTATATCCAACCTATCGGAAGATGTCGACCATTCTCGACTTCTCAAAAGGATGACAAGTGTTCAAATATATCAAGTATTTCTTGATGATGTCGATAATTCTAGCAACTCTATCCCAGAAGCACCCTCATACTTTACACCGTTATGTTAGTTGACTCCTTGGAGCTTTGTTGGCCCAAAGCAATGATGAAGGGATGGAAAATGCACTCTACCTCACCATCATCCAATCCCCACCGAGGCTAATTATCCACCCATTGGGAAGCATTGCCTGGCTTTAATCTTTACATCCCAAAGCTACAACACTACATGCTTCCTCATAAGGTGAACTTAATCTCTAGAATCAATCCACTGCAGTATCTCATGACATAATCGATGCTACCCTGATGGTTGACATGACATTCCATGATCCTCTTATAGTTTAACATTACCTTCATACCCCTCCATGCAGTGAAAGGATAAGCACTAGCAGATTTCTTAGCAGCACACCCACTTCCTGATGACTCTCCTCTTAGTGAGGATCTCCCTAATGAACAAATAATGAACTAAGGGGATACTAGCATTCACCATTGGGAGATGTACTTTGATGGTGCCTTCTTCTTAAAGAGGAGAATAACCATAATCTACTATTCGAGAAAGGTAGAGGTAGGAATAGTTCTCTTAACTCTAGACCATAATGTGATGAGATTCTCTTATTATCTATCCAATCCTTGCACCAACAATGAAGCTGAATATATGGCTCTAATTATTGATCTAAAGTTAGTTGTTACTCCAAGCATCTAGAACATCAACATCTTCAGGGATTTTCAACTAGTTATCAACTAAATAGCTGGGTCCTATAAGGTTATAAAGCCAAAGCTCCATCACTAGCATAAGTACACCATGGAGTTGGCCCAAATCCTAGATGTCACCATTTATAAGATTCCTCAAGGAGAGAATGTTGTAGCATGTTTTAGCCAAGCTTGCCAAGAAGTTGGCATGCCCAAAGGATGAGTCCATATTAATAAAGTTCCAAAATAGACAAGTCTTATCCCATATTGATATTAAACTCACAAAAAAGTACTCTCTCGGGAGGTTGCCATTGCCAAGAAGGACAATGTAGATTGGAGGAAACCATTCGTGGATTACCTAGATAAAGGAAAAGCCTCTCAAGAGAAGTCCCAAGCCCATTAGATGAAGTAGAGAGCACTTTCCTACAATCTTGTGGATGGTGCCTTATATCGATGATCTTTCAATCCTATGTGGTTACATTATTTATACAAGCATAAAGCTGTAAGATTATTCAGATACACTCGGATTATGTGGAGCCAACCAATCCAAAGATGAAAACTAGATGAAGAGATAAGAATACTACTAGCCATCAAGATCAAAGATTGCAAGGATATGGCTAGCGATACCAATGTCAAGTACATTGTGCTTTACACTAGCCCAACATTCTACATCATACATTAGCCTCATGGACATGAGTGTTGGGGTATTGACATAGTGGGTTGGATTGATCCTCCTTCTTTCAAAGGTCATCAATTCATCTTAGCATCTACTTTTCCAAATGGTCAAGGAGATTCTAAAAGAGGTCACCGATGTGCTCTAATTTTTATGAACCATATCGTATCTAGGTTTAGAGTGCCTTGAGAAATTATATTTGATAATGGTACTGCATTCAAGAGCTCTAATTTTTTTTCTATTTTAGTTTAGGTTCATTTTAGTTCAGTTTTGTTTTTATTTTATTTTTTTGGGTTTATCTTTTATTTTTTATTTTTAGAAGTATGTTTAGGTTTTTATTTTATTATTTTAAATTTAGGTTTTAGGTTTTATTTTAGGTTTATTTTAGGTTTTATTTTAGTTTAGGTTTATTATTTATTTATTTTATTTAGTTTAGCTTAGTTTAGTTTTATTTTACACTATTTTAGGTTTTTTTAGGGTAAGTAAGTAAGGGTTTAGGGGCTTAGTGAGTTTGGGTTTTAGGTTTAGTTTGAGGGTTTGGTTTAGGGATTGTGGGTTGGTTTAGGTTTTAGTTTTAGGTTAGATTTAGAGTAGATTGGGGTTTGGGAGGGTTTAGGTTGGTTTGGGTTAAGGTTAGAGTTTAGGGTTTAGGGTTAAGGGTTAGTTTAGTGTTTAGGGTTTAGGGTTTAGGGTTTAGGGATGTAAGTTTAGAGTTTAGGATTTAGGATTTCAGCATTAGGATTTAGGGTTTAGGATTTAGGTTTTTTTTTAAAATTAAATAAACCGTTAGGTTTATGTTTATTTATTTTATTTTGTTAACTTTTTATGTATTTATTTATTTAGGTTTAATTTTTATTTTTATTAAGTTTAGTTTATTTATTTTAGGTTTATATATTTTAGTTTATATTTTGTATTTTAGTTTTTTTTTAGGTTTAGGTTTAGGTTTATGCTTATTTTTTAGTTTAGCTTTATTTTTTATTTTATTTTTGTAAGTTTAGGATTTACTTTTTATTTTTAGCCTTAGGTTCACTTTTTCATTTCATTTTTTTAGGATTAGCTTTTAGGTTTTTATTTTAGGTTTTATTTTTTTAGTTTAAGTTAAGTTTATTTTAGTTTATTTTATTTTATTTAGTTTAAATTTAGTTTATTTTAGGTTTAGTTTAGGTTTCATTTATTTTAGTTTAGGATTATGTTTATTTTATTTTTATTTTAGGCTTAGGTTTTTTTTTTAGTTTATTTTATTTTTATTTATTTTAGGTTTTATTTTATGTTTATGTTTAGTTTAATTTTTTTAATTTATTTTATTTTAGGATTATTATTTAGGGTTTAGGGTTTAGGGTTTGTTTTTAGTGTTTAGTTTTTAGGGGTTAGGTTTTATTTTAGTGTTATAGGTTCATGGTTTAGGTTACTTGGGGTTTAGGGTTAGTTTGTGGATTTAGGGTTTGGGGATTAATTTAGAGTTTAGGGTTTAGATTCAGTTTAGGGTTTAGGGTTTAGGGTTAGTTTTTAGGTTTTATGGTTTAGGTTTTTTTAATAAAAAATTAAGTAAACTAATATGTTTATGTTATTTAGTTTATTTTTTTATTTTCATAGTTTATTTTAATATTTTATTTAGATTTATTTTTATTTGTATTTAGTTTAGTTTTTATTTCAAGTTTATTTATTTTAGTTTATGTTTTTATTTTAGTTTATTTTTTAGGTTTATGTTTAGGTTTATGTTTATTTTTAGTTTTGTTTTATTTTTTATTTTATGTTTAGGTTAATGTTTGATTTTTTTATTTTAGGTTTAGGTTTAGGTTTTAGGTTTATTATTAGGTTTTATGTTTTTATTTAGGTCTAAGTTTAGGTTTAGTTTATTTTAGGTTTAGGTTTAGGTTTTATTCATTTTGGTTTAGTTTATCTTAGTAAATTTTTAAGTTTATTTTATTTTATTTTGTTTATTTAGGTTTTTCATATGTTTAGGGTTTAGGCTTTATTTTTATTTATTTTAGGTTTTATTTTTAAGATTATTTTTTAGCTTTAGGTTTTTATTTCATTTATATTTTATTTTATTTTAGGTTTTATTTTATTTAAGTGTTTTCTTTTAAGGTTTCTTTTATTTTTTTAGTTTAGTTTAAGTTTTTATTTATTTTATTTTAGTTTAGTTTCAATTTTTAATTTATTTTTTGGCTTTCTTTTAATTTTATTTTTATGTTTAGGTTTTATTTAGTTTTATTTTATTTTATTCTAAGTTTTTTTTATTTTTAGTTTTATTTTATTTAGGCTTTTTTTTTTAGTGTCTTAGGTTTTTATTTAATTTTTTTAGTTTATTTTTATTTTTTATTTTATTTTATTTTAAGGTTTATGTTTTGGTTTTAGTTTAAGTTTTTATTTATTTATTTATTTATTTTTGTTTAAGTTTATTTATTTATTTTATTTTTAGGTTTTATTTAGTTTAAATTTAGGATTTTAGGTTTTTAGGACGTATGGTTTAGGTTTTTTGCTTTAGGCTTTAGGCTTTAGGCTTTTTTTTTTTTGGAACCCGATGTAGAGGAATTTTATTGCCACAAAAAGAGGGTTACAATATCCTTAAAGGGGATAAACTCCAGAACTATTGCTCAAAGATCTACAATCAGCCTAGGGAGTAAATCCCCAATCTAAGTACAACCAAAAGCAAAAGAAAATAATAAAGCAATCAAAAGATATAAATTGATTAACATAATAAGTCAGTGGAAGATTAGGGCCAATGCTCTGCAGGATGGGAGAATGCATGACACTCTGGAGCAAACCTATAAGAGGACAAGAGAGAAGCAACTGCAAGAATGTAAACAGAAAAAAGTTAGAGTAGTTAAGGTAATACAGACAAAATGATAACTGAAAACTGCATAATCTGAGAATGATAGTAAAGAATTGTTATAGAGAAGGCTCAGGCTCAGTCACACCAAGTTGGGGCAGAGTCAAATATGAGCATCCAGACTTCAGCAGAAGGGTTACATCATAGAGCTACTACCAAACCAAAAGGGAGTGAAACCATCATAGCCAACAAACTTGTATTGCATCCATTTGATAAAAGTCTTGATATCCTTAGTACTTGCAAATATAATCAAAACCATATACAGAGTAGATGGAGAGTCAGCAAAAGCCAGAATGAGAAAGGGGTTCCCATCCTGGAAATAAGATCCGATATAAGACACCATGTCAATGAATTCGCAGCACCAATACAAGTAGTTCAAAGATATTCAAAGATTAAAGAAGCTCACTTTAAGTCTACCCATTCGATAGAGCATGATAAGGTTTGAATATGAATTAGTTAAGATCATTTTAAAGATCTGATTAGCCTAACAAAGCTAGGAAAAGATAAGAGAAGCAAGAATTAAAATGGCCGCATAAAATAAACAACAAATAGTCAACACCACTTTGCCTGTGTGAATTAAGTAAGCTATAAGAAACCGTGGTCAAGAAACCCCACCAATTGACCATAGTTACGTAAGGTTTAATTTTAGGCGAAAAAAAGTAGCAAGTATAAAAATTAAAGTAAACTATCAATAAAATATATCATAAGATATAACATTATCTAATCATAGCCAAGATAAAATTCATGATTAGATATTAAGAAAATAAGACAAAAAAGAAAACAAAGAGCACTTGAACAAGGTACTCTAAAGACCAAAACCAACAATGAAGGTAATGATACAATTCCATTCTCGCAAAGAGATATTAAAGTAGACATGGGATTTCAACAAAGAAGTAACAAATAAGGAATATTGCAACCATTTGATGCTCAATGGCCCTACCTTGGACAAAAGTAATTCGAGCAAGAAAGTTAGCAAAACCCCAACTCATGCTATAGTTATAGAAAATAGTAGGAATGAGCATAAAGTAGCAGATAGAGGGATAGGTAATGAACACCCCATGACAAGCCAATCCAAAGAAGAGACATTCAAGGTAAACGGTTCAAGAGGTGTTGCTTTGTCACATTAATCCAATTCTGCCAAGGATAATGACAGGAATAACCAGGAGGTTGGCCAATAACCCAATTATGCATATAAGATAAACCATTGATTAAGTTCTAGCAGAACAGAAGAATGATCTTCAAGATTTGCATGTTCCCATCATACCATACAGAGGGAAACCAATAGTAGGGACCAAATAAGCTGTGATGTTAGCAAAGAAAGACAAAGAAAAAAAACAAAGAAAACTTGCTGGGCAAGGTACTCAAAATTCCAAAAACCAATAATGGAGACATTATTATAGTTTTTACACCCATTAAGAAAAGCAATCTTTAAGAAAAAAAAGATATAAAATAGAGAATGAATGAGTTCAAGTAATTCCCACCAGAGTAAATAGTAGTACCCACAACCTCAACAAAGGCAAAATGAAAATCCATTAAGTAACTCCAAACCTGCTGAGCATGGGAAACAAATCCAGAAACAACAAGATTGACAGTATCCTCAAGGGTCCATATCATCCAACAACTAAGAAAGAAGGTATCAACAAGTTGACCATAGGAAAAGCCATTAAGAGTAGACAGTGCATAAAATGGATCCCATAATAAAAGAGAAGAATTCTGACTATGGCAAATAGAACTAGGATGTAATCAGCAATAGCATGTGTGATCAAAAATAGCCCAGCTAATAATAACACAAATAGTAGGAAAATCAAGAATCAAAAAACATCCATAAATCAGAAAGATAGCAATTTGGAAATAGGTCCCAAAAAACTAATGACTAGCATTGAAAGGAATAACAAGACATTTCTAGATCAGAATATATAGTCTAGCAGCAGGGCCCAGAATGAGAGGTTAAACACAGTAAAAACCAAAAAGAGAGGCAAACATGAAAACCAATTTTTGCAAGGAGCAAGAGAAGAAAGCCAGCAAAAAACAAATTATCTTCAAACAAGAGTAGTAAAAGAGATTGACCAAGGCCCCAATCTCAGAAACATCCTGCACAAAAAGGATCTGCTGAATAAAACAGCCAAAAAAAATCTGAAGAAACCCCATCCAGTCAAAAAAACAAACAGTGTAGAAAGAAACAACAGAATGCCAGAGATTCCACCCAGGCAAAGTAAAAGAAGCATAAAAAGATAACCAAGATGTAATATCAAAGTTCTACATAATAATAAGTTTGCGGTATAAGGAGGTCACAAAGAACTTGTAAGAAAACTTGCAAAAAACAACCATGGCAGGTGGAAGAAAAGAAGAAAGCCCCCCACAACAAGATCCCACCAAAGGGACCCTGCTGAATCAAAAAATGGATTCCAAAGAGAGCATGCTGAATGGGGTCCAGATTCTAGTATAGACAATAGCCAAGAAGGTAAATATCAGCAAAAAGGCCAAAAAATCTCTTCATGCAGAAAAATAAAATAAAAGATAACTCCCAGAAATAAAAGGAAAATGTCAGCTCAAAGGTAGAGTTAGAGTGAATATCAGCAGCAGCCCAAGATCTAATAGGGGAGATAAGAAGCATGTCAAAAGCCCCAGTCATTATCAACTAAAATCCAACAACTTAATAGTAAATCATCAAAAGAAATATTGCAACCAGTGTAATGAACACTAATACAATACTTAGAAAAAGTAGAGAGCCTCCAAATCAATGTAAATGCCAAAAGCAGAGAGCCTCCAAATAAAGGATAAGCTATTAAAACACCAAATCATGCCACAGAGATCAAGATAACAAGTAATATCTATGTGAAGCATCTACAAAAGACACAAAAAGGAACCCAAGATCTAATAGGGGAGACAAGCAACATGTCAAAAGCGAGCCAGCAGCCATTATTAGCTAAAATCCAATAACCTAATAGTAAATCATCAAAATAAATATTGCAACCAGCATAGTGAACAATAATACAGTGCATAGAAATAACATAGGTAACTAAGATGCTCCAAGCATCAATATCTTTGAGAAACAACAGGTTGCAGAAATTAATGGCAGTAGTTAAACCCATCAAAATAAATATCTCCATCCAGCAATGATTAAGCCCCCTAGGATTATGAATGAAGGCAGCATTGATATTAAATTCCAAATTAGGATTGGTGTTATAAAACCAATAGCAGCTGACACATAGCTCAACAAAATTCAAATGCAAAGTATTAGAATGCACATAGCTCAACAGTAGCCCTTTATCAGTGTAAATGCCAAAAGTAGAGAGCCTCCAAATAAAAGAGAAGCTATTAAAACACCAAATCATGACACAGAGATCAAGACAGTAAGTAATATATGTGTGAAGCATCCACAAAAGACACAAAAAGGAATAGAAAGCCATAAAATAAAGAGGCATATAGATAAAAGATGAATGGACAGTATACATGAAAAGGATAGATTAAGTTTTGAGATAAGGAAACCCAAAATTTTCCAAGTTAACCAACCCACACAAGTGTTTGGGTAAAGTGAGTTGATCAAAGAAGATGATACCATTGGATCTAGCACCCAGATTGGCAAGGTAATCAGCACAAGCATTTCCTTCACGCCAAACATGAGTGATGTTAAAATTCAGTTGGGAAAGAAGAGCTCTAGTTTTTTGAGGAGGTAGTTCAAGCTACTCTTCTTGTGGGAGTCAAAAGATAAATTAGTAGAAGAGCATCCACCTCAATCCAAATATTGAGCCAGCCATTTTGGAGGCAAATCTCAAGAGCTTTGTAGACTGCCATATGCTTAGAAAATGGGACAGTGTAGGAAATAAGGAGATAAGCAAAAGCACATAGTACTATACCTTTAGAATTCTGAAAATTCCACCACAACCAGAGCCATTATGAGAGATAGAGCCATCAGTATTAATTTTAATAATATGGTCAAGAGGTTTTTTTTCCAATAGATAATCTTGTCATTTTGACTGTAAGGTTGGTTCGGTAGGTTAAAGCCCAGTTTATTGGCCACAAATTTATAGCCTTTGAATTGTCTGTAATGAATGAGATTGGCTTTAAATAAGTCACTAATTTTGTTTTTAGTTCTAGCAATAATCCACATGTGGTTCATAGGGATCCCGACGATGTTTTGCATCATTACGGTCCATCCATATGAACCAGATAAGAGTGATAGCAATGATGACTTTAATTTTACCTTTAATAGTATTATCAAACTAGACTTCAAGAAGTTTATATAAAGTAAGAGAGCTATTGAAATTGATAGAGTTAAAAAGATTATCATACCAAATCCAAAGTTTAGAAGCAATGTCCCCATTAACAAAAACATGATTAACATTCTCAATATGGAAACATCATTGACATTTAGAGGGTAAATGGAACCCTTTACCCCATAACAAGGAATCAACAGGATAAAATTTTTTAGAATAATGCCAAGTAAGAAAGAATAAGAAGTAGGGATATTGTTATTTTAAAGTTTGGAGAACACATAGGAGGAATCATGAGTATCTTTAATGTGGAGCCACACATTATTGAGGTTGAAATCACCATCATGTGAGAGCTTAAAGAGAATCTAGTCTTGATTGTGTGGAGTGATAGGAATAATAGTAATCATATTCAAGAAAGTAAAAGGGATAAAATCAGCAAGCTTACTATTGTTCCACTTATTGTTATGCTAGAAATAGTTTACTCTAATAGCGGCAGTGGAATGGGTGGAGAGTAAGTCATCAATGGATCCACATCCACTTTAGTTATCTTGCCAAAAGAAAGAAGTGCGAGTTAATGCCCCAAAAAATTAAGGATTATGCATCCCATGAACAAAGTCTTTTCCACAGGGATAATCACCCGCTTTAAAGGGACAAATGAGGGGTGCTTACCCGGCAATATTTAGTAGTCATGAAATTAGCCCAAAGATTATGATTACTTACCTCCACCGAGTTTATAGGAAATGGCATTGATAGCTTCTTTTATGGATTTACAACCAAGACCACCTTCATCAAAAGTGCCATAACTTTTAAACCAAGAGGTCCAGTGCATTCTTTTAGAAGAGGTATTGGAGCCCCAAAAAAATTTGTTTAGGAGACTCTCAATTCTGTTGATGATAGAAATGGTCGGCACAATGGTTTGGATGAGATATAAAGGCATGGAATTAAGAGTGCTCTTGATCAAGGTAAGCCTGCCACCAGAAGAGAGTAAATGAAATTCCCAAATCAAAATTTTATTAGATATTTTTTGAATAAGGTCATCAAAAAGATGAGATCTTTTCTGACCTTTAAAAAGTGAAGCCCTGAGATAATTAATAGGAAGTTGATTTTGCTTAAAATTAGTAATCGAGATTTGATTTAGTCTATTGGTAGGAATCTTAGAGGGAATAAAACAACATTTTCTTTCATTAAGGAAGAGACCACTAACTTTGCCAAAATCATTTAAGAGATTCTTAATAGTTTTAACATGTTGAAAAGAGGCATTGCGAAGATTATAAAATCATCAAAGCTAAGATGAGAAACGTGGAAACCACAATGAGTTTTAAAAAAACATGTTTTTTAATGAAAAGATCATTGAGGCTCCTCAAAAGATATTCAACAAAGAATGATAAAAGAGAAGGAGAAAGAGGGTCACCTGATGTAAACCATGGCTCAAGTAAAGAAACTAAGGGACTCACCATTCATGATATGAAAAACCGACGTTAGTGATACAACTTTTATAAGCGGATAAAATTATCAAAGAAACCAAATATTGTGAGATTTGAAAGATGAAATCCCATGAGAGGTTGTCTTTAGAGATGTCTAATTTGAAGAGGATATTACCTCCTCTGGAAGAAACATCAATGTAATGAACCAGCTCTTGAGCGAGAAGAATATTATTAGATATGGCTCTATTTTTAACGAAGCCAGTTTGGTTAGGGGAGATGATTTTAGGTAGCAGGGGGCTAATCCTATTATTAATTAATTTAGCAATGAGTTTTGGGAAAAAGGTGCAAAGACTAATAGGTCTAAAATTGCCCCAAGATTCAAGATTGTTGGTTTCGAGAATAAGGACAATAGAAGTACTTGAAAAATATCTAAGAATAAAGCTACCATCAAAGAAATCAATAACAGCATCAACAAGATCAGATTTAATAAAAGGCCAACAATGCTGAAAGAAATGAGTCATATAACCATCAGGGCCAGCAACATAATCAGTGTTCATACTATTGAGAGTACTACTAATCTCTGCTTCTGAGGGATGCATAGTGAGAAAATGGTTATCCTCATTGCTTTAAGGTTTAGGGTTTAGGTTTTAGGGTTTAGGGTTTAGGGTTTAGGGTTTTAGGGTTTAAGGTTTATGGTTTAGGGATTAGGGTTAGTTTAGGATTTAGGAATCAGCTTTGTGATTAGAGTTTTTTAGGTTTAAGGTTTTAGGATTACAAGCTTAGGGTTTGTGGTTTAGGGGTTAGGGTTAGGTTTATTTAGAGTTTAGAGGGTTGTGGTTTAGTTTTAAGGTTGGGGTTTAGGGTTTGGTTAGTTTTAGGGTTTTGGTTTTAGAGGATTTTAGGGTTTGGGGTTTGGGATTTAAGGTTAAGGTTTAGTTTAGATTTAGAGTTTAGGGTTTAGGGTCTTTTTTAAAATTAAGCAAACCCGGCAGTTTAGGTTTATTTAGTTTATTTTATTATTTTATTTATTCTAATATTTTATTTTATTTTTTATTTAGTTAATTTATTATTATTTAGTTTAGTTTATTTATTATATTTTAAATTTTTTATTTTAGTTTATTTTATTTTTAGGTTTAGGTTTTATTTTTTTATTTTTAGGTTTAAGTTTAGTTTTTTATTTTATTTTCTTATGTTTAAGTTTTAGGTTTTTATTTTAGGTTTAGGTTTATTTTTCATTTATTTTATTTTATTTTGTTTAAGTTTAGGTTTAGGTTTTATTTTTTTTAGTTTAGTTTATTTTAGTTTAGGTTTAAGTTTATTTTATTTTTATTTTAGTTTTAGGATTTTTTTTATTTAATTTAGGATTTATGTTTTATTTTATAATTATTTTTAGGTTAATTATTTAGGTTTAAGTTTTTCTTTATTTTTAAATTTATTTTATTTTAGGTTTATTTTATTTTAGGTTTAGGGTTAGGGTTTAGTGTTTAGGGTTTAGGGTTTTTTAAGGTTTAGGATTCTAGGTTTAGGGTTATTTTTATGGTTTTGGATTTAGTGGTTTTTTTAATTAATTAAACCGATAGGTTTAGGTTTATTTAGTTTATTTAGTTTATTTTTTTATTTACTTTAATTTATTTTATTTATTTTTAATTAGGTTGATTTTATATTTTAATTTAGTTTGGTTAATTTATTTTAGGCATTTACTTTAGTTTAAGTTTATTATTTTAATTTATTTTTGAATTTTAGGTATATGTTTATTTTTATTTTCAAAAGCAGCTGATCGGATCGGCCACTCTTCAATTTCTCTAGTTCCGATCAAAACCACCCCGACCTCTTGACTAGCGGATCCACCATTATATCCTTGATCTCTCCATCCGCCACCACCATGGTTGTAACCTCCATCGCTCCTCCCACCTCCATAACCACCACTGCTCCGACCACCACCTCCATATCCACCAATACCTCCATATCCCTTGCCACCATTGCGTTAACCACCGCCTCCTCCTTTTCCTCCATCGCTAGATCTAAATTGAGCCTAGTTGATGATGATGTTCCTGTCATCAAGGTTATGTGCATTCTTAGGGTTTAGGTTTAGGTTTAGTTTTATTAGGTTTTAAGGTTTAGGTTTATTTTTTAATTTATTTAGTTACTTTATGTTTAGGTTTTGAGTTTGGTGTTTAGGGTTAAGGGTTATTGTTTAGGGTTTAGGGTTCAGGATTTAGGGTTTAGTTTTTTAGGGTTTATACTTTTAGGGTTTAGGATTTTTTAGGGTTTAGGGTTTAGGGATTAGGGTTGTAGGATTTAGGGTTTAGGGTTTAAGGTTTAGAATATAGGGTTTAAGGGTTTTCTTTAAAACAAAATTAAGTAAACTCATAGGTTTAAGTTTATTTAGTATATTTAGTTTATTTTTTTCTTTTATTTATTTTAGTTTATTTATTTTATATTTATTTATTATAGTTTAGGTTTTATTTTTTATTTAATTTTTGATTTATTATTTAGGATCAAGTTTTTATTTATTTTTTAGTTTTTTTTTTTTTAGGTTTATTTCTTTAACATTAGCATTTAGTTCTTATTTTATTTAGGTTTTTTATTTTTTAGGTTTATTTTATTTTATTTAGTTTAGTTTAGGTTTTTATTTATTTTATTATAGTTTTTTTCTATTATTATATTTTGATTTATTTTATTTTTACGTTTAGGTTTAGGTTTTAGTTTAGGTTTATATTTTTTTAATGTTTAATTTAAATGTTAGAATTTTTTATTTATTTTATTTTTATGTTTTATTTAGTTTGGGTTTTAATTTTTCTTTAGATTTATGACATGGTTTAGGGTTTAGGTTGGTAAGAGAGGGTTTAGGGCCTGGGGTGTGGGCTCAGTAGGGTTTGGGAAGGTTGTGGCCTGGAGTAGGATTTAGTCAGTTGGTGGTAGGATTTAAGTGATCTTGGGTTTAGGGATTAGGGCCTGGAGATTAGGGTTTTAACATTTGGGTTTATGGCTCAGCCAAGTGTTTAGGGTTTTGTTAGTTTTGTAGCATTTAGGGTTTAGGGTTGAGTTGGCCTAGGTTTGTGGGTTTAGGGTTTGAGTCAGAGTTAGGGCCTGGGCCTATTAGTCGGGTTTAGGCTCATGATTTTGTGTTTAGTGTTTAGGTTTGGGGTTTTCCATTTAGTTTTATTTATTTTATATTTTTATTTATGTTTAATTTTATTTTTATCTAATTTAGTTTATTTATTTTTGTTTATTTATTTCAATTTAGCTTTTTCATTTTAGTTTATTTTTTAGGTTTAGGTTTATGTTTATTTTTTTAGCATAGTTTCATTTTAATTTTATTTTTTAGGTTTAGTTTTATTTTTCTTTAGGTTAAGGTTAAGGTTTTATTTTATTTTTTAGGTTTAGGTTTTAAGTTTTATTTTAAGTTTATTTTGGTTTTATTATTTACTTTAGGTTTATGTTTATTTTTTCTTTCTTTATTTTATTTAGTTTAGGGATTAGGGTTAGTTTATTTTAGGTTTAAGTTTAGGTTTTATTTAAGTTAGGTTTAGTTTATTTTATTTTTTTATTTTAGGTTTAAGTTTTCTTTAGTTTAGGGTTTTAGGTTTTATTTTTATTTATTTTAAGTTTTATTTTTATGTTTATTTTTTGGTGCATGTTTTATTTTAATTTATATTAGTTTATTTTATTTTTATTTTTTTTAAGTATTATCTTATCGAGGTATTTTATTTATAGGTTTATTTTAATTTAGTTTAGTTTATGTTTTATTTATTTTATCTTAGTTTAGTTATTATTTATTTATTTTATATTTATTTATCTTTACTGCAGTTTAGTTTATTTTAGATTTAGGTTATTAGGTTTTGGAGAGTGGGTGGGTTAGCATTTTAGGTGTGTAAGTTTAGCCTGGTGGCCTGGCCCAGGATTTGCACTCAGGTAGGGCCTGGGTCAGTAGGGTTTAGTGGCCTAGAGTCAGTGGCCTAGGCCTGTGGTTTAGGTGGTGGCTAGTTTAAGGGCCTGTGGATTTTAGGGCCTATAGGTCAGTGGGTCAAGTAGGGCCTGGTCAGTCAGGTGTGGCTCAGCAGCCTGGGGATCAGGTGGTAGGGCCTGGGTAAGGATGAGCCTCAGATTTAGTGGTCTGATCAGTTTCAGGCCTGGTTTAGGTCAGTCAGGTTTGTGGTTTGGGTTTATGGTTAGTTTAGTGTTTTGGGTTTAGGGGTTTGGGTTTAGGTGTTTTTAGTGTTTAGGATTTAGGATTTAGGTAGCTTGTGTTTAGCTGGTTTGGATATGGGTTCTTTAAAATTAAGAAAACATGTAGGTTTAGGTTTATTTAGTTTACTTTGTTTATATTTATTTATTCTAGCATAATTTATTTTTTTATTTTTATTTAGGTTTAATATTTATTTTTATTTAGTTTAGGTTATTTATTTTAGGTTTATTTATTTTACTTTAATTTTTTTATTTTAGTTTATGTTATTTTTTAGGTTTAGGTTTTATTTTTTGTTTTTAGGTTTAGGTTTAGTTTTTTTATTTTCTTAGGTTTAGGTTTTAGGTTTTTATTTTAGGTTTACTTTAGGTTTTATTTTTAAGTTTAGGTTTAGGTTTAATTTTAGTTTATTTTATTTTATTTAGTTTAGGTTTAGGTTTAATTTTTATTTTTTTAGTTTATTTTATTTATTTTTAGGTTTATTTTATTTTTATTTTAGACTTAGGTTTTTTTTTAGTTTAGGGTTTATGTTTTATTTTTATTAATTTTAGTCTATTATTTAGGTTTATGTTTTATTTATTTTTAATTTATTTTATTTTAGGTTTATTTTATTTAGGGTTTAGGGTTTATGGTTAAGCTTTAGTGTTTAGGGTTTAGGGTTTAGGGTTTAGGGTTATGGGTTCAAGGTTTTTAAGGTTTAAGATTCTTGGTTTAGGGTTAGTTTTAGGGTTTAGGGTTTAGGGTTTAGGGGTTGGTTTTAATTAAGTAAATCGGTAGGTTTAGGTTTATTTAGTTTATTTAGTTTATTTTTATGTTCATTTTAGTTTATTTTATTTATTTTAATTAGGTTGATTTTTTATTTTTATATAGTTTAGTTTATTTATTTTAGGTTTATTTATTTTAGTTTAGGTTTTTTTATTGTAGTTTATTTTATAAGTTTAGGTATATGTTTATGTTTATTTCCATAAGTATAGATCGATCGAGCTTTCTTCGCTTTCTAGTTCCCATCAAAACCACCACCTCTCACTAGCAGATCCATTATATCCTTGATCTCTCCATCTGCCACCACCATGGTTGTAACCTCCATCGCTCCTTCCACCTCCATAACCTCAATGGCTCAGACCACCACCTCCATATCCACCAGCACCTCCATATCCCCCACCACCATTGCGATAACCACCGCCTCCGCCTTCGCCTCCATCGCTAGATCTAGACTGAGCCTAGTTGATGGTGATGTTCCTTCCGTCAAAGTTCTGTGCATTCTTACGATTTAGGTTTAGGTTTAGGTTTATTAAGTTTTAGGGTTTAGGTTTATTTTTTAATTTATCTAGTTACTTTAGTTTTAGGTTTAGGGTTTGGTGTTTAGGGTTTAGGGTTTAGGGTTAGTGTTTAGGGCTAAGGATTTAGGGTTTAGGGTTTAGGGTTTTAGTTTTTATACTTTTAGGGTTTAGGGTTTAGGATTATGGTTTAGGGTTGTAGGATTTAGGGTTTAGGGTTTAGTGTTTTGAATATAGGGTTTAAGGTTTTATTTTAAAAAGTTAAGTAAACTCATAGGGTTTAGGTTTAGTATTTTTTATTTATTATAGTTTACTTTATTTTTTTTATTTAAGTGTATTTTTTGTTTTTCTTTATTTTAGTTTATTTATTTTAGATTTATTTATTATAGTTTAGGTTTTATATTTTAGTTTATTTTAGCTTTAGGTTTTAATTTTAGGATTTAGGATTTTAGGTTTAGGTTTTTAATTTTTTTTAATTTTAGGTTTATTTAGGCTTAGGTTTATATTTAGTTTTAGTTTATTTTAGGTTTATGTTATTTGGTTAACCTTACCTTATTTTATTTAGTTTTTTTTTTTTTATTTTTATTTTTTTTTTAGTTTAGTTTAGGTTTTATTTATTTATTTTTATTTTATTTTATTTTATTTTATGTTTAGGTTTAGGTTTTTTAGTTTAGGTCTTTCTTTTAATATTTTATTTTGGTTTCAGCTTTCTCATTTTATTTTATTTTATTTAGTCCTGCCTATCAGTTTTTTTATTTATGATGAGGTCAGTGGCCTGTGTCCGTGGCAGGTGTCCAGTATTCAGGTTGGGTTTAGGCTCAGCCTGGGCTTAAGGTTTAGGGCTCAGGGCCCAGGATCTAGTGTCAGCTCAGTGGTTTGGGATCTGGTGGCCCAGGGTCAGAGGTTTAGCTCAGGGTTTGTTATATTGGGGCCTAATGTAGTTTATGGCTCAGCTCAGGTTGTGGCTCAGTTTGGGTTGTCATTAGTGGTCAGCTCAGATTATGGCTGTGGTTAGGGTTCAGGGTTAGTAGTGGTAGTTTTTTAGGGTTTTAGGTTTTGTGGTTGTACATTTAGGTTTAGGGTTTGTTTTAGGATTTATTCTAAGATTTCAGTGTTTAGTTTTTGCTTTGTGGTCAGTTATTTGGTTTCTTTTATATTTTTATTTAGGTTTAATTTTTATTTTTATTTAATTTAGTTTATTTAGTTTATGTTTATTTATTTTAATTTAGGTTTTTCATTTTAATTTTTTTTTAAGGTTTAGGTTTATTTTTTAGTTTAGTTTTATTTTAATTTTATTTTTAGGTTTTATTTTTATTTTTAGGTTTAGGTTTAGGTTTTATTTTATTTTTTAGGTTTTTATTTTAAGTTTATTTTGGTTTATTATTTAGTTTAGGTTTATTTTTGTTTATTTTATTTTATTTAGTTTAGGGTTTTGGTTAGTTTATTTAGGTTTAGGTTTAGGTTTTATTTAATTTAGTTTAGGTTTAGGTTTATTTTATTTTTTTATTTTAGGTTTAGTTTTTTTTTTAGTTTAGGGTTTGGTTTAGGTTTTATTTTAGGTTCATTTTGGTTTATGTTTTATTTTATTTTATTTAATTTATTTTAGGTTTTTTTGTTTCATTTATTGAGATTTTTATTTTAAGACTATTTTAATTTTTACTTTAGTTTAAGTTTTTATTTATTTTATTTTAGTTTAGTTTTTAGGTTTATTTATTTTTATGTTTATTTCTTTTATTTTAAGTTTCATTTTTTTTTAGATTTAGGTTTTTAGGTTTTTAGGGTTTAGAGTTTATGGTTTATGGTTTGGCATTTGTATTTAGTTTAGGGTTGTAGGTTTTAGGGTTTAAAGTTTAGGGTTTGGCATTTAGGCTCAGGGTTTAGTAAGTTTAGGGCTTGGTTTAGGTTTGTGGTTTATTTAGGGTTTAGGGTTTAGTGGTTTAGGGATTAGTGTTATTTTAGGGTTTAGGATTTAGGGTTAGAATTTTTTTTATGTTTATATTTTATTTCTTAATTATTTTAATTAAGCAAACTAGTATGTTATGTTAATTTAGTTTATTTTTATTTATTTTATTTTATTTTATTTAGTTTAGTTTTTTTATTTTTAAGTTTTTATTTTAGTTTATATTTTTAGGTTTAGGTTTATTTATTTTAGTTTAGTTTTATTTTTATTTTATTTTTTAGGTTTAGGTTTTATTTTTTAATTTTAGGTTTTGGTTTAAGTTTTATTTTATTTTTTTAAGTTTAGGTTTTAGGTTTTATTTTAGGTTTATTTTAGCTTTTATTTTTTTTAAGTTTTAGTTTTATTTTGGTTTATTTTATCTTATTTTGTTTAGGTTTAGATTTAGATTTTATTTACTTTAGTTTAGTTTATTTTAGTTTAGGTTTAGGTTTATTTTTATTTTATTTCAGGTTTATTTTTTTTAGTTTAGGGTTTATGTTTTATTTTTTATTTTTTATTTTTGGTTTTCTCTTTAGGTTTTTTTTTAGGTTTAGGTTTTTATTTAGTTTTTATTTTATTTTATTTTATTTTAAGTTTATTTTATTTTATTTTTTATTTATTTTATTTTTGGTTTCTAATCTTTATTTTAGTTTAGGTTTTATTTTATTTTAGTTATTATTTTATTTTATTTTATTTTCTTTTTAGGTTTTCTAGTTTAGGTTTAGGTTTAGTTTATCTTTTTTTTTATAATTTTGGTTTAGGTTTTATTTATTCTATTTTAGGTTTTATTTAATTTATGTTTAGGTTTTTTAGCTTTTAGGGTTTAGGGTTTGTGGTTTAGAGTTTAGAGTTTAGGGTTTAGGGTTTGGGGGTTTAGGTTGTGGTTTAGGTTCTTTTGATTTTAGGCTTTAGGCTTTAGGCTTTAGGCTTTAGGGTTTAGGGTTTAAGGTTTACGGTTTAAGGTTTTAGGGTTTAGGGTTTAAGGTTTAGGGTTTTTAGGGTTTAGGGTTTATGGTTTAGGTTTTAAGTTTAGGTTCAAGTTTTAGTTTAGGGTTTATGTTTTAAGTTTAGGGTTCAAGTTTTAGTTTAGGGTTTAGGGTTTTAGTTTATTTTTAAACATAAAATAAATTCAACATTGCTTCTTTTTGATTTCATCAACCAATAACATAACAAGTTTTCTAAGACATAAGCTATGACAAAGATCAAAAGTGAGCCCACATAAAGCAAATCAAAAACCCTAGATAACTAGAACCATCTCTACTGTAAAGACACAGTTCCATAAGAAGCAGACCGGATCGATGAATCTTCACATTCTTGAATTCCCATCAGAATCTCCTCGGCCTCTCGAGCAGAATCCACCATCATATCCTTGATCTCTCCCTCCGCCACCACCACGGTTATAACCTTCATTGCTCCTCCTGCCCCCATAACCAACACTTCTCTGACCACCACCTCTATATCCAACAGCACCTCCAGATCCACAACCACCACTACGATAACCATCGCCTCCACCAACAGATCTAGACTGAGCCTAATTGATGCTGATGTTCCTGCCATCAAGGTTTTTCCAATTCTCAAGATTTAGGTTTAGGTTTAAGTTTATTAGGTTTTATGTTTTAGGTTTATTTTTTAATTTATTTAGTTACTTTAGGTCTAGGTTTAGGGTTTGGGGTTTAGGGTTTAGGTTAGTGTTTAAGGTTTAGAGTTTAGGGTTTTGGGTTGGGTTTTGGGTTTTAGGGTTTATGCTTTAGGGTTTTTAGGTTTAGAGTTTTAGATTTGGGTTTAGCTTTTTTTTTAAAATTAAGTAAACCAAGAGGTTTAAGTTTATTTAGTTTACTTTTATTTATTTCAATTCATTTTTTAATTTATTTTTATTTAGGTTAATTTTTTTTATTTTTATTTAGTTTAGTTTATTTATTTTAGGTTTATTTATTTTAGTTTCATTTTTTATTTTAGTTTAATTTTTAAGTTTAGGTTTTTACTTTATTTTTTTAGGTTTAGGTTTTTGGTTTATATTTCGATTTTATTTTCTAGTTTAGGTTTAGGTTTATTTTTAGTTTATTTTATTTTATTTAGTTTCTATTTAGGTTTAGGTTTAGTTTATTTTAGGTTTAGGTTTAGGTTTTATATATTTTAGTTTAGTTTATTTTAGTTTAGGTTTATTTTATTTTTATTTTAAGTTTAAATTTATTTTTTTTAGGTTTAAAGGTTTATGGTTAGCTTAGGGTTTAGGGTTTTTTAAAATAAAGTAAACCAGTATGGGTTTATGTTTATTTAGTTTATTTTTAATTATTTTAATTTATTTTTTTTAGTTTTATCATTTTTTTTATTTATTTTTGGTTATTTATTTTAGTTTAGGTTTTATTTTATTTATATTTTAAGTTTTTAGGTTTAGGTTTTTTTCTTAGTTGAGTTTTATTTTTATTATATTTTTTAGGTTTAGGTTTTTTTTCCTTATTTTTTTGGTTTACAATTATGTTTAGGTTTTTATTTTATTTTTTTAGGTTTAGGTTTTAGGATTTTATTTTAGGTTTATTTTTAGGTTTTATTTCTTAGATTAGGTTTAGCTTTATTTTTAGTTTATTTTATTGCATTTATTTTAGGTTTAGGTTTTATTTATTTTAGTTTAGGTTTAAGTTTATTTTATATTTTAGGTTTAGTTTTTTTTAGTTTATGTTTTAGGTTTTATTTTTCATTTATTTTTATGTTTATTTTTTAGGCTTAAGTTTTTATTTAGTTTTATTTTAGGTTTATTTTAGGTTTATTTTATTTTTATATTCCATTTCATTTATATTTTATTTATGTTTTTTATTCCTAGATTTTTTTATGTTTTAAGTAAAGCTTAGGTTTTTATTTTATTTTATTTTATTTTTATTATTTAGGTTTAGGTTTTTTTTATCTATTTTTATTTAATCAGCTTAAGTTTTGTTTTGCCTTTTGTATTTAGGGCAGGCCCAGGGTTTTAGGGTTATGATTAGGGCTCAGATTTTAGGGGGCTCAGGTTTAGGTTTCAGGGCTCAGAGTGGTTTAGTGATCAAGGCTCAGGTCCCAGGGGAAGGCTCAGGCCTGTGCTCAGCCTTTAGGCAGGTTTGAGTTTAGGGCAGGTTTAGGTTTAGGTTTATGGCCCAGGGCCTGTGGCTGGTGGCCTTGCCAATGTGTGCCTCAGGTTTAGGGTTTTAGTTTAGTCAGGGTGTGGGTTTAGGTTTGTGGCCTGGCTTTAGGGTAGGTTTAGATTTAGTGTTTAGGCCTTTAGGGCTCAGGATTTTGTTAGAATTTTTTTTTTAGAATCTGCACCAAAAGGTTTAGGTTTATTTACTTTAATTTTATTTATTTTAGTTTATTTTATTTTATTTTATTTATATATTATTTATTTTTTATTTTATTTTTAGTTTATTTTTAGTTTATTTATTTTAGTTTAGTGTTTTTATTTTATTTTATTTCTAGGTTTAGGTTTATTTTTTAGTTGAGTTTCATTTATTTTATTTTTTGTTTAGGTTTTATTTTATTTTAAGTTTAGGTTTTATTTTATTTTAGTTTAGTTTTATTTTCATTTAGGGTTTATGTTTATTTTAGTTTTATTTTTAGTGTTAGGTTATTTTTTTAGTTTATTTTATTTTATTTAGTTTAGGTTGAGGTTTAGGTTTAGATTTAGTTTATATTTATTTTAGTTTAACTTATTTTAATTTAGGTTTAGCTTTATTTTATTTTGTTTATTTATTTTTTTATTTTAGGTTCCAGTTTTTTTTTAGTTTACGTTTTAGGTTTTATTTTGTCTTATTTTAGGTTTATTTTTAGGTTTAAGTTTTATTTAGTTTTATTTTATATTTAGTTTAGATTTATTTTATTTTATTTTACGCTTTTATTTTGTTTAGCTTTTATTCTTATGTTTATTTTAATTTTATTAAGTTTTTTTTATTTATTTTAGTTTTTTATTAGTTTATTTTTATTTTATTTTAGGTTTTTAGGTTTAGTTTAGGTTTTAATTTATTTTATTTTATTATTTATTTTTTCTTTATTTTTATTTATTTTATTTTTGTTTTATTTAGTTTTTAGTTCTTAGGTTTAAGTTTTAGGTTGCCTTATGGTCAGGTTTTATTTTAGGGTTTTAGAGTTTTAGTTTAGTTTTAGGGGGTTAAGGTTTAGGTTTTATGATTAGTTTGGGTTTAAGATTTAGTGTTTTAGGCTTCAGGTTTGTAGATTTACTTTTAGGTTTAGATTTAGTTTTGTGGTTGGGTTTTTTTTGAATTAAGTAAATCGGTTGGTTTAGGTTTATTCAGTTTATTTTTTAGTTATTTTATTTATTTATTTTATTTTATTTTTATTTGGGTTTATTAGTTATTTTTATTTATTATAGGTTTATTTATTTTAGTTTAGGTTTTTATTTTATTTATTTTTAATTTGGGTTTAGTTTATTTTTAGTTTAGTTTTATTTTTTTTTATTTAAGTTTTATATTTTATTTTATGTTTTTATTTAGTTTTGTTTTAGGGTTTGGGGTTTAGTGTTTTAGATTTAGGGTTTTAGGGTTTAGGGTTTGTGGGTTTATGGTTTGGGGGTTTAGTGTTTAGCTTTTAGGGTTTTATGGACTTAGCCAAATTCCTTCATTTCGATGCACAAATTTAATTTATTTTCTCGTGAATCAATCATACCTTCAATCATATTCATAAATATAAATAAAATCTACAATCATCAAGCCAAACCAAAATCAACCCAAGTGAAACCCAACTTAACCCTTTTGACTTGAAATATTCAAATGAACCAAAACCCATTTAAACCCAAGACAATTGCAATTGAATTTATATATCAATCCCAAATCCATATATAAACTGAACTAAATCAAACTCAGCCCAAAATCAAGCCAACTAAATGCAATTAGTCCACTTGACCCAAACTGGCTAATTTGACCTATTTGAGCCAAGTTCTAATCCAACCTAAATTCGATTGAACCAAGCCCATCAAAACCTTCCATCATGATTAATCACCCTAAATTGATCAATTATCACAAATTAGGTCAAACTAAGTAAACTTGGTCATTTGACCAAGTCAACCTCGTAACCATATGAATCCAAACTAGCCAAATTGCAACATATGCCAAATCCTTTGAAACCAATGATTCATACCAAATCAAAATAAATATTTGGATATGACTTGACCTTCAATTGAGTCAAACTATACCCAATTGGAGCTTTTGACCCAAATTGATCTAAAAGGCCAAATTGATTGCAACCAATGGCTCAAGTTCATTCCAAATTAATTGTTGAACTTGACCAAAGCTATGATTGGACCCAATTGAACCCAATTGACCTGCTTAGTCCAAATTTACCTAAAGGTTCAAGTTGGCCTAAATCAAAACCACCAAATTAATTAAAACCAAAGCCTGCAAACATCTTCAATTAGACAACTAAACCTAAACCAACACCCAACCCAAACAAATTGACCAATTTGGTCAAATTTCAACTTAACCCATTTGACCCAAATGAATTCAAATGAGCCAAAATTAAATCTAAGCCAAACTAAATAAAACAATTGAACCAAAACATATCAAATGATCATATGAACTTGACCTTGGTTTGAATTTGACCAATTGGTCAACTTGACACAACCTAACCCAAATTGTTAAACGAGTCAAATTGAGCCAAACCTAACCAAATCAACTCAAATTACTTGAAATTTGGGCTAACCCACTTTTGGCTCATTTTAAATCTGTCCAAATCATATCCAATGCCAAATGATCGTTCTACCTTTGGGTCAAGGGCATCACATGAGACAAATCACCCATGTAACTGGTCATTTCATTCATTGTCACTTACTCTCCCAACGTCCACTTAGGCACCTAGATACGCCCAACCCAAGGGGTGGTTGGGTCAACCATGACCTATGAGAGGTGAAATCACCTCACCCCTCCATTGGAGCATTTGAAACCCATAGATGCCAATGATTCCTCCTTGGAAGACACCTCCACACCTTCAACCAACCAAGCCCACCACCTCCTCCTCGCCACCCATGACTGAGATGGTTTGATGACCACTAGAAGCCAAACATGATTCCACCATCCAATCAAAATGGGGTATACACCACCTCGCTTTCCACTCAACACACACAAAAAATAATTTCTAAAGCCCTAGATATCCAAGATGAGGCACTAGATCCATTACCTAAGCTCCCAAGCTCGCCTCGATCAAAAAATGCCATTCTTGTCTATCCCAAAATAGACACTCGACTAACTTCCCCATTTCTCCATCAAACTCAAATTAACTTTGCACGCACCTTCCTAGGCCTAATCGAGCAAGAAAATCATCTCCCAAGCTTCGAAAATGGGTGGGACTTGTTCAAAGATGAGCTCCAAATCATCGATTCATGGCCTTCTAAGAGAACGCCAAGGAATTGATCCACTTATCGCAGGGCTTCATCTCCACTATATGAAGCTCAATTGTGAGCCATGAGCTTTCGCAAGGTATGCTTCCAAACTGATCCTTATGGAAAATGGGTTGGAGATTTTGAAGAAAACTTGCATCTCGTGATCTTGACCAATTGATCCACTAATTGATGTCGTAAAGGTGTCAGATCTTATTGGAGTTGATCTAAGCTCGGGTAAGCTCGGATTAAGTGAACAATGGTGGATGCACTCTATTCTTCCTCACTTGAGTGACGTTAGATCATGCACCGTCCATTCCGCATGATTGGAATGCATAGCCAGTGATTAGATTCGCTAGATCAACTGATTTAATCCTATTAAGTTATGTGATTAATCATAGTCATCCGATCTTAGATCGGCTAACGAAAGTGCCACGTATGCACGAAATGGATAAGTTTTAAGTAGCCAATCCAGCCAGCAAATCGAAAGCACGATACATGCCATGGCGCCAACAGGATTAGGCTTTAATTTGGCTCAATTAATCATTTTTAATGATTGAAACTTCTAAAAATCTTTAAAAAATAAAATACAAATAAATACTCATTTTAAAGGTATTTTAGAGGAGAATTAATTAAAAATGATTTTAACTAATTTTGAATAATAATTAATGTTTTATTACAAAATTAATTAGCTTAATTACTTTTTAATTATTTGAGCAATTAATTCTAAATTTTATGGGTTAATTTAATAGGAATACCTTTGCCTCCCATGATTTTCTTGGGATTTATTACTCACTTAATTTGGAAAATTGACTAATTAAACCTTAACTACTCTTTTAAGCTAATTAATGATTAATTAATCCCATCAATAGTAATAAATTGGTTAATTAAATTTATTAATCATTGTTCAACAATAAGTGAACTAAGGAATGGGTTGGGACCCCTTTACATAAGTTCATTTCACCCTTTCTAAAATGAAATTAATTAAAATTTAACTAATTAATTAAATCACTTAATGAAATTGAAATCATAATCACATTAGTCCAATTAATTAAATCTTGGGGTAGTTCTTTAGGTGTTTAATAACCTAAAGGAGTTTAATGATATTATGGTTAGTCCACATGCAGGGAAACCATAAGAGTAATTAATTAAGTCCCTTAATCTAATTATATTATTAATCATGATAATTGCATTAGGCCCCATTTATATCCTAGATCATTGCAAGTTTATTTTCCATGCATATCATGTTGGCCCATAATTATTTAGTTAATTACTTTAAGGTGACATAAGTAAGGGTAATTAATTCATCTAATTAAGTGTTCAACTTAATTAACCCATAAAATCAACTTAATTACATTTCCTTAAATTAAATCAAATCACTAATGTGGGAATGGGTTTAAAACAGCAAGTGATGATTTCTCTTCTCCTCTTTAAATCAAATCAATTCCAAAACTTAACTAATAAAGAAGCTTTGGTTTTTTTAAATAATTTTATTTGATTTAGTTATCCTTAAGAACTAGTTTGGTTGAATGAATCACATGCTTATATTTGATTGTCCGCTTTTTAATCATGTTAAATTTGGAATGTCATTTGAATTCATGCATCCATCTTTTCAAAATCAAGTAAAATAAAATGGATTTTCTTTATGTAAGCTTGCATGTGTTGATTTTATTTAATATATTTGAGGCAATTATCACTATTAAATCCAAATGTATTTATCAAAACCTTATAAATGAATAATAATATGCATTATGATGCTAATTATAAATACATAAGAAATGCATGTACTTATAGCTTAAGTATATGAATGTTGAGTTCTCTTTCCTCTATTCATGTGTTGATTTACTTAAAATTGGATGGTAATGGGTATATAGTCTAGACATCTCGGGAACATGAGGCTTTAGCTAGCCCCAAGGAGGTCATTTGATTATCTCAGTTCCTTGGTTTGTTACTTGGTTGATAAAATCTAAAAGAAGAAATGTTGAATCTGAATTTTTTCTCTATTAAAAAAATAATAATAAAAATAAAAAAATAAAAAAATAAAAAAATATTAATCATAAACCATAAACCATAAACCCTAAACTAAAACCTGAACCCTAAACTTAAAACCTAAACCCTAAACCCTAAGCCCTAAACCCTAAAAACCCTAAAACATAAATCCTAAACCCTAAAACCCTAAACCCTAAACCCTAAACCCTAAACCCTAAACCCCAAACCCTAAACGCTAAACTCTAAACCATAAACCATAAACCCTAAAAACCTAAACCTAAACTAAATAAAACATAAAAAATAAAATAAATCGAAGAACCTATACCTAAATAAAATAAAACCTAAAACTAAAATCTAAACCTAAACCTAAATAAAATAAAATAATAAAATAAAATAAAAATATAAATTAAAACCTAAACATTAACCTAAACCTAAACCCTAAATCTAAACCTAAATCTAAAAAATGTAATAAAATTAAAAATTAAAAACTCAAATAAAATAAAATAAATAAAAACCTAAACTAAACTAAAAATTAAAATAAACCTAAAAATAAAAAACCTAAATAAAATAAAAACTAAATGTAAAATCAAAATAAAGTAAACCTAAAATAAAATAAAATAAAAACTAAATAAAAACCAAAACCTAAAAAATAAACCTAAAAAAAAATAGAAAATAAAACCTAACCCAAAACTAAAAAAAAAACTAAACATAAAATAAAATAAACATAAACATAGACTAAAATAAATAATACCCAAACCTAAACCTAAAATTAACTAAACCTAAACCCTAAATAAAATAAAATAAAATAAACTAAAAATAAACCTAAACCTAAACTAAAAATAAAAACCTAAAATAAAAACCTAAAACCTCAACCTAAGAAAATAAAATAAAAACTTAAACCTAAACCTAAAAATAAAAAATAAAACCTAAACCTAAAAAATAAAATAAAAATAAAACTAAAGAAAAAAAATAAACATAAACCAAAACCTAAATTGAAAAAATAAATTCAAATAAAAAACTAAACTAAAATAAATAAACCTAAAATAAACAAACTAAAATAAATAAAAATAAAAAGTAAACCTAAATAAAAATAAAAATAAAATAAAGTGAAATAAATAAAAAATAAACTAAATAAACCTAAACCTACTGGTTTACTTATTTATCAAAAACCCTAAACTAACCCTAAACCCTAAACCCTAAACCCTAAACACTGACTAAAACCCAAAACCCTAAACACTAAACTAACCCTAAACCCTAAACACTAAACCCTAAAACCCTAAACTAAACCTAAACCTAAACCTAAAAAAATAAAAGAAAATAAAGTAATACAAATAAACTAAAATAAAATAAAAAATAAAATAAACTAAACTAATTAAATAAAATAAACATAAGAATAAACCTAATTAAAATAAAACTAAACCAAATAAAAAAGAAAATAAACCAAAAAATAAAACTAAATAAAACCTAAACCTAAAAAAAAATAAACCTTAAAATAAACCTAAATAAATATAAAAATAAAACTAATCCTAAACTAAAATAAAAATAAACTAAAAAAATAAAATAAAACTAAACCTAAACAAAAATAAATAAAATCCTAACCTAAACTTAAAATAAACTAAAATAAACCTAAACTAAATAAAATAAAATAAACCTAAAATAAAACCTAAAATTAAACTAAAAAAATAAAATAAAACCTAAACCTAAATAAAAAAACCTAAATAAAATAAAAAATAAAATCCTAAACCTAACCTAAACTAAACCTAAAAAACCTAAAAAAAATTAAAATCCTAAACTAAATAAAACCTAAAATAAAATAAAACAAAGAACTAAACCAAAATAAAATAAAAAAAACCTATAAAATAAAAAACTAAAAAAATAAAAAACATAAAACTAAACTATAAAAAAATAAATAAATAAATAAACTAAAATAAAAAAAACTAAAAAATAAAATAATAAAACTAAACCTAAAATAAAGATAAAATAAACTTGAAATAAAATAAAATAAAACTAAATAAAACCTAAACCTAAAGAATAAACCTAAAAAATAAAAAAACCTAAAAATAAATAATAATAAATAAAACTTAAACAGTAAACTCAAAAAAACCTAAACCTAAAATAAAAATAAAAAACCTAAACCTACACTAAAATAAATAAAACCTAAATAAAAAATAAACTAAACCTAAAACTAAACCAAAACTAAATAAAATAAAATAAGCTAAAAATAAATTGAAACCTAATCTAAAAAATAAAACATAAAAATAATCCTAAAATAAAAACCTAAAACCTAAACCTAAAAAAAAAAAAAAAAAGCTTAACGTAAACCTAAAAATAAAAAATAAAATATAAACATAAAAAATAAAATTAAAAGAAAACTAAACTAAAAAATAAACTTAAACCTAAACCTAAACCTAAAAAATAAACTAAAATAAAAAACCTAAACTAAAATAAATAAACCTAAAATTAATAAACTAAACTAATAAAAATAAAAATAAACCTAAATCAAAATAAAAAATAAAATAAACTAAACAAACCTAAACCTACTAGTTTTATTAATGTTTTTAAAAAATAAAAATTGAAAACATTAAAAAAAAACTTAACCCTAAACCTTAAACCCTAAACTTACTATCCTAAAAGCTAAACCCTAAACCCTAAAACCCTAAACCCTAAACCCTAAACCCTAAACCTTTACACCTAAACCCTAAACTAACCCAAAACCCCAAACCCTAAACCCTAAACCCTTACCTAACCCCAATCTAGTAAAACTCTAAACACTAAACCCTAAACTAAACCCTAAACCCTAAACCCTAAACCCTAAAAACAAAAACCCTAAACCCTAAAGTAAACTATAAAC